>CM034007.1:4451906-4770008 GCA_019603395.1 Cyrtorhinus lividipennis
GAAGTGATATTGTGCAATTACCCTTACATGTGATAAGATAAGTGAGCGATTTATTTTTTACAGCGTTTGAGGTAGAAAACTAATTTTCTGTCTGCTGCTTTGAATCAAAACGACCTATTCAAACTAATCCACCCGAGGGGGTTTATCTGAGTGCGGTCGTCAGCGTTTCAGCCTCATGGGTTTATACGTTATCTGTTCAACTGATGGTGTAGGATTCAGTTGTTTGAATGTCGGCCGTTCTGGTTAGTTCGCCTTCCGTTACCGGGTGTTGGGTAGGGCTTGTGAGTTGATGCTCAGGGCAGGCTCAAGAACTCAGCATCCTTTGTATTCAAGGTTTATTCCGTAAGGATAGCCACATCGATCCTCGTAAGGAAATTCACGTTATCACCGTTGGGAGCGTGATGAGTGATCGGAAGTGGCCCACTGGTCGAAGATCGCTCCTACCTTTCCGGAGGGGCCCTTGGGAATAGCTGGAGTCAAACTGTGTCTTACAAGGATTCTCTCGGAGTCAGGCGGCGGGAAGAGGAGTCAGGAGTCAAGTTGTCTAATCGTCTGATCCGTGACATGACGTCAAACGGCCACCGACACTGCCCCCCGTTGGGAGTAGGATCAGTTTAACCGGATGGGCCTCGTCAAAGAAAAGACTGTCGCCTGTAAAACCTTATCACACGCATGCTGCTCTTCACTGTCACCATCACA
Source organism: Cyrtorhinus lividipennis (assembly GCA_019603395.1). Classification (NCBI taxonomy): domain Eukaryota; kingdom Metazoa; phylum Arthropoda; class Insecta; order Hemiptera; family Miridae; genus Cyrtorhinus; species Cyrtorhinus lividipennis. The sequence continues at coordinate 4,452,606 of CM034007.1, forward strand.
CCAGCACACACTTTCACTCTGTAATCTCCTTTATGTTTCAGACCCGCCATCTGCACTCACAATAATAAAAACCCCTCAAGCACTCACCAACGCACGGACACCTGAGGTAGACAACCACAGTAGATTTTGCTCACACTCTCATTTTAAAAGAAAAAGAGAAAAAAGGCAAATCATACTACTAATGATTTGGGAAGTTTTTATTCGTTCATTTGTTCCTTATTTTATCATTTCTTCTTTTTTATTTTTATTTTTCATGTCTGAACCGAGCCTCGGCACAGAGAGCACAAAGTTGAGTGATGTTGGAATGTGATATTGGGTGGGTTTCAGTGAGAACTGCACCAACTTGGGCTCTAGCGCATCACTTTCGCACTACCTGGATCTCCGCTAGCAGTGACCTGAAAGCTGTCAACCACTCATCTGTTTCAACTATGTTCGCACGAGAACCATCCCACGAAAGTACGTATACATTTTGAGAATCTTCAACCAACCCAAAATTAAATTTCACCGGGTGCCTAGGTGCCAACGCTCTGATAGGATTTTAAAAAGAAAATCATCCTTGGAAAAATTACGACGGAGACATCCTGCCCACCAATCGAGTTAGTTTCCCAGCCCTCCTAATAATGAAAACGGTTGAGAGGTTTCCATTACCAAGACGTTTTTCTTTAGTGAGGGACTCCTTTTATTGGTGGCATCTGAACTGATGTCATATCCTTGAGTACAATACATACAATACAATACAATCTCAGTATTAAATTTAATTAATTATCTTTTTCAAATATGTTATTCAATGGGAAGCTTCTATTGAAATAATCCAAAGAGTCACATCGACTACCAAGGGCTCTGAAGGTTTTTGGTTACGCTGGAATATCGATAATAAACCAGCTCAAACCTGCTCTAGTTTGTGATGGAGAAACCTTTCAACTCGTAAAGCTGTTTTTCCAAGCTGTTTCACTTCGCGTTCTAATTCGGCAAGAACGTTTTGGCGTTTTATTCGCCCATTTGGATTCCATGTGTGTGATTTCTTGTGTCCTGATTACTGCCCCATTCTATCATTTGAAGTAACTATTCTTCGATTGGCTGGAAAAAAAAAATTGTGCGTTTATCTTCAAAAAGTGAATTCCCCGAGGGCGTTTACGAAGTGGACTGGATTTAGCAGACGGAACTAAGGTGGTGACTTTGAGGCGTTTTTTTACTCAGTTGGGGTGAACTTAGTCTGTTGCTGAGTTTCAAGGAGGTGATCAGCGCAGAAACGCTTATGCTGTTCGTCCAACAAGTTTAGCTACAGATTACGACTTACCACTCCTGATGCCTTACATTTTCCCCATCCAGTTATTTCGTCCCCTTTAGTCCACCTCTCCGAACTCCTTGTCTACTCTGCCAACCTAAAAACTCTTTGTAGTTGTATTTTGAGGCGTTCGGTCCCCTTTTAGCCCTCACCCCTACGTTTTCCGCTCTTTTCGTTCACCTTGATGTGAAGGGCTGCCCGAAATTATTGACGATCTGTACGCTTGGTCAGTTGCTGTAAAAAAAAAAAAAAAAAATCTGAGTACCAGCCGCTGTAGATGCCCTAGTTATCACAATTGGTTGTTGTACATTTGGTTTTTTCTCATTTATTCGTGAATGCGAAATTCATAATCACTAAAAACATTTAAAAGTAATGATAATAGGGTATAATCGTCTAAACATTGTAAGTACGTATCGTGGGAACGAAGATAGAAAAAAATTATCTACGTATCGTGCAGTTAATTCCATTAGCGTATATGTCCATCAATTTTCCAGTAGAGATGATTTGGAGGGCAAATTCCGTGATTGTTCGAGTGAGTAAACGGAGTAATTGATTGATTGAATGTTGTAATTAAATCCCTGTGTTGTTGGAATTCATCAACTGTAATAGAAATATATATATATGGAACTTTTTTTTCTTTTCATCCAAATTTACTAAGTTTTACGATTTTACCAGCATTTGCGTTTTTAGAAAGCTGACTTTTTCCGGGTAGTGTTCCTTTCGGTTGAATCAGAAATCTAACAGTGTCAACCATAAACTGCATGAGTTACCGGGCTCACTCCATATAATTGCAATAGTAATTCAGGCAGGTTGAAAGAATTAATATTTGTGGCTCATGTGACCTGGACAATCTAGTTTTCCGAAAAATAAGAGGAACTATTGCCACATAATAGTTCTCAAGTTACTAGGACGTAGATGACTGAGCTGGGTCTTTAAATACAGTATTAACAGCCTCACAGGGTAAGGCGCTGAAATGCGGAATTGCGAAACGAGTCATCATTTCAAAACCCCTGAACTGACGAATTGTACAGATTGTTGATTCCGACCGGGCACCCTGGTACCTAATATTGCCGAATATAGGTACGTATCATCTGTTCCGTTATTCTATCTTACCTGTGGTGTTATCCGATGATGCCGATGCTGAGCTGCTCAGATAGATCAAGGCCGCTCAGAGATCTTCAGACCGTTTCATCATCTCTGATTATCCATCAACAACATTCTTCCCGCGATCACACTGACACACATCCACGTCACCCACGTATGCGAAGGGCCAAGATTACTGTGCTCAAACTCTCTTAGGTTTTTCTTCCCCTCATAGCCATCTTATTTGCGGTGGAGGTTGAATATTGTCTGAATCATACCAGGCTCTCCGGTGTCAATTTTTCCCTCAGCATCATAACTCATTATCAAATCTATTACCATGGTAGAAATGAATTTGCCTGATTCTTAAAGTTAACACCGAGCCGCATTTATGTATATAATACTGCTGAGTGTAAGCTAATCTTCTATGAGTTTGTTTAAGTTTTCTCTATAGATTTTTATTTTTCGTAGTGAGCATTGACTACACATTTATCTATTAGATACTGAAACTGTTCTACTTCGGTTTGAAGGCTTCATTAGAATTATATCCATATTGTTACCGAATATTAAGTATAATCTGGTTAGTTGCTACGTCGAACATTTTTTAGCTCATTATATTATTTAATATGGGAATGACCGTACGCCCCTTCAATCAAAAGGTCAGAAATTTGATTCGCATACTATTATACGCAATGGCTTTGAACTGAATAATACAAATAATTTCATAGTATTAGCTTCGAAATTTGAATTATTGAGTTGTAGATTGTCGTTAGCTGCGAGGGATGGAATGCTATAAACAGTTACTCACCATTGACGTACCCTTGTACGCGTTATTTTTCTCCGATGCTATCTACTAGGTTTTAAAAGAGGAGAAATAATTTCCCTGAAGGGCAGTTTGATGCCACAAAGTGCTCGTTTTGCGATGACTCAGGTTGTTAATTTTAGGGAATGGCGTTACTACCTACGTTTTAGAGGCGAATTATCATAGCAGGTATCATGCACGTCAAATGTTTTCAAGTTATGGAAAAATATCTTATGACAGGGAATATATACGGTATAAATTCGCTGAATTTGGCTCGCATAGGTGCTATCCAGAACGGGTCGTGCACGATTGTATATTACTAGTCTCATTAAAATCCAGTTTTTCCTCTCATGACGACTCACCCCCGGGATTTTCAAGAGGCATATTTCAGACATTCAAAAAACGCTAAATATCATGAAATAATGACTCTGTAAAACTGCAATGCGTTTGCTGCTGGCTGAATCTCAACTCAAGCCCCATTTCATCGGGGTCAGTATCACTATTTTCCAATCATTTTTACCGTAATTCCTCCTTTTTCTTCAATGAATCCCCTTTTTCAGAGAAAACCTTCGGGAGCCGTTCAATCAATGTCACGCTGGTGCTTAACCAGTATGAACCTTTTTCAATTTTTGGTATGCGAATGTGTAAGTTGTCTGAATTTGCTCGTTATTTTTATAGAAATTGGATCATCCGATGGAACCGTACCACTTAGATATTGAAGGTAAAAACGTTCAAGTCCGAGATTCTTGGTTTCATTCAATGTAGGTACTATTATACAACATGATTTTAAATACAAAACATGACTGGAGCCCCCCTCATTGGATATTTTGAGAAATCTCTTAATTATTTTGAGAAATTCTAAAAATGTTGGCCAAACAAAAGTAGAGTTTTCAGGTATGCATTCCGTTTCCATCATTGTAGATACCCACTCAGAATAATCAGCTTAGGGTCAAATTTTTTTCCTAGCTTTCTCAAAAATACGATCGCCCGCTTCGATTTTCGCCTCTTGTAATACCACCCTGATAATAATTTTTCCCACAAAAAAATGCGTGGTCATTAAAACTGCCCGCTAGAGATTTCTGTAATGTGAACCAACTTGATTGAAACAGTTTGTTTAATCTTCGCCGCTCTCAAAGCCGAAATTCGAGCTTCTGTAATTTCATGCCGTCAACAACACGGGAAAACTGCTTCGACCCTTCTATATCGTGTGTGTCATTTTTAAAATATTTTTGTTCGAACGAGCCCGCTAGGATCGAATTCAGCTAGTGTCATTTTGTGTTAAATCATCTACCATAGATTATAAAGCTTTATAGGTATATGGAAACTTTATCCCGAATAATGTTCAGTGCTGGGACCTTAATTAATTGTTGCATTCAAGGTAAAAAAAAAACAGCGTACATTGCGGGGATAAAATCAATTTGTCAAGTTCAAATGTCAAAGTCTGCAATGGGAAGCTCTAGAAAAGACGGCTTGGGAGCTTTCGTGCCCCCAAGCTTATGATGAATATGCTACTACAAACCGAGAAAACTCACATAGCACGAAAGAACAGAACGACCTCGTCAAGAGAGAAAGGGCCTCTGTCCACAGCGGGCAAAATTGACCAATCGGCTTGACATTCTTGAGTTAGGTGCCCTGATCTCCGTCATAATATGCATCACACGTCATTATACCTTCCTGGGAATATTTGAATTTCCAAAAATGGTTGAACAAACCCATCAGAGTAAACACGACCCGTGTAAAACAACCGCGGATTGACAACTCAACAAATATATTGGGAAAATAATAAATTGAACACCCCCAATGAGAATTAGCTACCTAATTCAAAATTCATAAGTGAATGCATAACAAGAGAGTTTGGTTTATCAATATTCTGTCCAATCAGTTTTCCATCGACGGTGCTGTTACGAAGTCATAAAATTTGCACTAGGTACGGCCCAATATAGTTCGGCATGAATTTCTGGAGAGCGTTGTGTGGGCTTACTACGTTTTCAAACTTGGTTGTAGGATCTTATTTGATGCGTGAGGGTATATTTGTAAAAGTCATAGTACATACTTGTGCATTTGAGGGTTGGCGTCCACGTTCTCCCCAGCCATCAATTCTTCCAGATTTTCTCATGATATCAAATCATCCGCGTTATCATTCTCTCAAGTCTCGTCAACATTGGATGCAGCATAGGTAATCTGAGTCGTCTCCAGGAACATTTCTTTATAAAGTACTATGCATTTTCTTGAATTAACATGTTGATTTCGGTAAATGCAACAAATGAAAAAGAGGAATCTCTCGGGAACATAATGAAATCTTTGAAATGTCTGAACGAGCCGAATATTTGTGTACATTTGTATGCATTTGGGTACCTGAGATATCGCAAAATTTAGGCTTACTCCTTGTTTTCTCAGTGCTAAAAGCTCATTGAAAAATGGGCGGAATAACTGCTACTACATTTAGGTAGTTTGGTTTGATGGCGTTAGAAATACAAACCTCTAAATGAGTGCCATATCTATTTTTTCTTTTTAAAAATGCTGTTCACTCTGCGCGGGCGCGCCTTAATGAGAAACATAGTTAGCAGGTCCCATGTTGTCACGGCATCCAAATTTGACGCATAGATAATGCCTCTTCCCATAAAACATGCGATCCCATTACATCATACGATGCATTGAGCGCTGATACCACCATCTTTTTCCCCTAGGTTCACTTTATGCATGAAATCAAATTTCTCCTTTTGCGGTCACGTGTTCATTCGCCATCCTACGACAGACCTGAGATGGGAATGAGCTCTGATCTCTCCATACATCAGGGAATTCATTCTGCATAGTATGTGAAAATAATATTACTTGGTTTTTTTTTTTTTTTTTTTTTTTTTTATCGTGATCGAGTGATTATAATGAACTTGACTGTACGTTTTTTCTTATACGCATACACGCGCTAGCCATAATTCGTGGTATACCTCCATATTGAATCCGGTCAACATCATCTTTACTCTTTTCTTGTGTATTTTTCTCAACATCTTGTTCAATCGAAGTTCATCCGCTTGAACATTTTTTACCTATTTATAGGTGCATGATAGATGTGTAGTTAATGTTCATTTTCAAAAGTTATAACATATATTATTCGTTTGAGCAGAGTCCTTGCCGAAGTACGTAACATGTGACCGCCGATGATTGAATGTACTCGAGGGTCAAAAACATAAAGCTTTCATGGTTCCGTTCTATCAATGGTTAATAATGACATCATCTGTGTTATTAGTTTTAGTAAAGTACCCACGCAGCTGGCACTTGCGTCACAGAAGGATAGCACTTTGGTGATAAATTATGAAAGACGGATTTGGCCATTGCCTGAGTCACAAGTGAGATTATCCCTAAATATCAGCTTTCAAGTACAAGAAAACCTGATGGGTATGCTTTATTTGATAATTCGATACGAGCATTGTGCACTGCGGGCAATTCCTGTACTACGGATGGATGCAATGGATGCATATAGTGAGGCTATAATGAGGGGAACAACGTCCAATTCCTGCAAAACTCGTCGGAATTGCTGACTCCAATTTTACTTATAAAAAATTCGTTTTTTCCTTATATTTGAGTTTTTTAGATAACCCCTTACATGTTGTGTTTTCGTGACGAAAAAAATTGATTCCTATTCCTAATGTTTTTCATTCTTGCTGGGCTCAAAAAAGACGGAAATCCAACATGAGCATCAATTCGGTTTGAAGTTCGACGGAAACATATTTCTCTGGTAGAATTAGATTTCTTCTGATTCAAGGAAGTCCCTTAGGGTATACTCGTATTTATCTTACCTACCATTGACGAAAACTTATCAATGGCCGAACCGTCGTTGAGTAATGAGTTTATTTGTGACTCTGTCATGCTGTCTTCACCTCGTTTCGTTTTCGATAGGTGAAACTTTTTTTAAAAAGAAAAAAATATTCCGAAAGACGTAAGAAACTTTTCTTCTCCCTTCCCTGTTCAAGTTCAGGCCCAACTAAGTGCCCAACTTATTTTACTCACAGGGTTTTTTTTCCGGAGTTTTTTATGTCTTTGAGTATCTTCAGTGATACAACAATAGTGGTAGAAAACAGTATATAAAAGAACATCCAGCTGTAAAAGCCCGGCACATTAAATTGGTTTCCCGTTCAGACGCTCTCTACTTTTACAAAGAACTACGTTCCACAGAAACTGCCAAATTCGAATCTACAAGCTATCAGTTTTGTCTAAAATGTTTGATATTTACTATTGGCTCCCTCAGACTATCAGGGCGTATTTAGGAAACTCCTGAATTCTCACCGCTCCAATGCCCCATCTTTTTGATTGATTGCATCAGTTTCGAGGTCGAGTAAGACTATTCACACTTCATCAGCTCCATAAATATTATCTAGATTAGACGAGGAAAAATCTACAAAAGCTACGACGAAAAAGCTAGTTAAATCCTCCGGTTGTTCATGACTATTTTTGGTAGTGATAGGTGTTGATGACAATTTTCAGATCAATTCAAACCTACTTCGTACGATTTTCAATCTCAAAAAGACCAACAGGTAACTAGGAATAATGTATTTTCGATATGGTTAGGGCTAAAACTCTAATGGTCGCGAGTACTGCGCTAATTCTCCTTCGTGTACTACACGGTTGCATGGCCGACTAGATCTGTTGGTTGTCACTACCCTTTTCATTGACACGGAAAGTAATGCTTCCATCTCTGGCAATAAAAATCTGATCGCTCTCAATTCCCTGGAGCAGTGAAATTGACCTCAACCCACCATTCACCTTTCAAAAACCTTTCGTTACCGCTTGATCAAGGGTCTATCAGGGACATCGGGATCCGCTGGAACCCTGTCGCCCACTGTTTCGCTGTTATTTCACATTTAAAGCGGTCGGACCGTCGTTTTCACAGCGAAACGGAAAGGGCTCAAAGCCAACATTGACCAATTCATTCACATAATTTGTTTCGCACGCTTGAAGTTTCCCTTCCCATTAAAATATACAAGTATAGGCGGTGATCCGAGTTTTCACAGGTCACAGAACTGTGGTTGGTTGTGAGCTGTGAGCTCTCGTGCTTTTCGAGCGGAATATGTGAGGGGGAGGGGGGGGGTCACAGCGTTTGTTCATTTGAACCTTGAGGCGGTTGTAGGGGTTGCATGACGACCGACATTGTATAAGAACTCAGAGAAAAATAACTTCCGGAAGGCACGCTAGACCCCTTTCTCTCTTCAAACCAAGCTATGGTGTGGGTTTTTTGTGTGTGTGCGGCCATTTGCACAATGAAGGGGTTCTTGTTGAATGAGGATATGATGACCCATTTACTTGAATACCTGACTACTTTATCATCTCTTGGCTGACGTATTTCTCTATGAATAGAAATTTTTGGCGTTGGTTTATTAGCATCATGTTTATTTTACAGTGGATTTTGCTCTTCGTTTCATTTCCACCTCAAGTAAAGTTCATTTAATTTCAATTGAGCTCGATGAGGAAGTGGCGCATTGAACAATTGCGGCTCTACGTCTCTAATCTGCTGCCAAGTTCACAATACGCTAATTTGTGACAATATCTGAGAGTTACCGACATTTCTCTATATCTTGCTTCATTCTCTTGCGCTTGTTGACGTTGGCATCATTGCCTGGAGCGCATTGTCCACCGAAAGGACGATGTTGGCCAATTTCCTTAAAAATCAACATGTACAGAACGAATTGCACACCGTTTACATTCATCGGTATTTGTTTTACCGCAGGCGTAGAGCGACTCTGAGATCAACTGACAAAATATATGGGTTCCTGAAATTGGGAAAACATCCGTTCAAAAATATGAAAGCTGGTATTATGGGGGATGGAGGATGATGAATTAATGATGAGGTTTTCGTACGATCTCTCAGCAAATTTATGACGAGCCAACAATCTACTCAATAACAATATTCGATAATTGCTTCTCAAGAACATCAGCAAAATAGTATTGAAAATGGAATGACTATTGCTTAATAAAATGTCAAAATCCAGTTATTGGTAAATTTATGGGAATGTAAAGTAATATTACTGTTGAAAGAAACTATGTTAACTGAAGCCATCAATAAAATCTAGGGATGATTACTTGCTTCGTATTAACCGTTGAGTACCAGATGGTTTTTAATGTTAGTCGTGAGTTTTTTCGCTTCCCTCTCGTTGACGGTTAACTAATGAACTTGATGAAGTAATTAAATTTTGCGAGAGCCCGTCAGTACGACACGGCCCTGTTTTGTCACTTGAGTATAAATTATCAATGCTATTGTTCTATTGATGGTACAGGGGGGCACCAACGGTAATTTGATACATTTACTGGCGCGACTTCACTAAACACAGCGTTTGCTCGAACAGCATAAGTACTACTGGTATGACATAAAAGTGAGAGAAATGCGTATAATACGTCAATAACTGGCAGATATTAATATATTACGGTTGGTAAGTAGATGGCCTTGCATTCAATGAAGTTCTTGTCGGCCTTGTTTGTTCCTCTCAAGTCAAATGTCCGCCATTTTCACTGCACGAGTTTGGTTGGTAGCAATAATCGATTAAAGATGAGAATATAATATATTCTCTGCAGCGACGAGACCCACTACAGTCGTTCCCCTGACGTTACTTGGAAATGAGAGGATTCTGCTCAAACGATTATTATATTTGTGTTTATTCTAAGTTACGCTAACCCAAAAATTGTTCCACTTAGTACGATAAATGCGACTCCAAGAGCCAACAATACTATTAGTTTATCGATTTGAAAAAATATTTGAGTCCTCAAAGAGTATAGTAAATTAAAACATTGGGTCTTGGATCCTCGATATCTTAAGGTAAGATTCTACAGTTCATAATAAAATTCAGTATAGAAAGCCGTAGTTAGTTCAATAGTTTTTATTATTTCCAACTGAAAAATGTCCACAACTGGATATATCACAGATAGGTAGTGTGCATGATAGATCGAAACGTTTTATGAACCCGTCGAATGGAACTGAGAGAGCCGGAGGCAGTGATAAAGTCGTCTGCCGGCTTTTGCCGCACTATACTTTTTGCTAGCCCACCATAAATATATTGATATTTTGTGTAATGGTGCATGGAAATGGCATGTCCCCGATAAGGTCGATACCTATACTCGTATTGTCAACTTTATCCAGTGGCACTTATAATCTGGTACCTCATACTATACCTACCTATATATGATATTATTTTAAACACTCAAAGTAGCACACCTCCATTACACCCCGGTCTCACCACCTGGTTGGTTATCAACGCTTCGTTCCGTATTATATCGAACTTCTCATTTTTTCGGCTTTATATAATAGTGTGATGCCTTTAATCTGAGCACCTCGGTATATAGTATACAGCTTTACCTATTCAATGCCACGTTATGATTATTATTCACCCAAATCGAGGAAAAGAAGTAATCAGGATGTATAACTTATCTCCTCCACAGGTCATTTGGAATTATTCTGTTTTTGTACGATAGTCACTTACGATAAACCGATTCATGGATGTGCTTTACTTGTCGTGAAACCATAGAGTCTGCATCTGTAGTACAAGAGCAATTCCGGAGAGACATAGCCCAAGTAGCTATAGTTGGTCTTGGCACTCACAGCAATAATCACATGTGGGAGCAGTTTTCTTTTAATTTATTTTATATTTCACTTACATCATTGACCTACCTATATACTCGTACCTATATGTTTTCGGCACATTGACGATTCCTTTTGAGATACACTCAGATCCATATTTTGATGAGTAATAATTTTCTTTCATGACAGGTTTGAGCTATTTCCAACAGACGGCGACGAATTGTCTCAGTGACCCCCTAGAATATGCAATGGATTCATTATTGACTCAAACTCTTTTCAGCTCCAACGACCGCTGACCCTGAACCTGTTCGATATTCCGACTCTGGTCTAATGGGTTCGACTCAAGTTAGAAATCCGTTCAAATGGTTCTTTTCGAGAGACTCGACTATCGATTCCGTCGTCACGAGGTGCTGTTTTATTTAAGGTATTAATACAGGAAGGCGCTTCCAGGAATTCTCCTCGAAAATCTCGAGGTCACTATAGCTGTGATCCTCTCACTCTACATGTGTTACCTATTTATTTTGATACCGGCGAAGACCGAAAGTTAAGCAGTTGATGGTTGAGTTAGAAAGGAAAGACGTAGACGTTGATGTGACGTAGCCATATCATCGATTAGATCGAACCGCGTATCTTATTCAACACCAGGCAAATAGCTTGCTTGATAACGTCATTCATAGGAACGTCATTTTTCTGACATCTATCAAAAGGAGCGATTTCCTTTTTCGGAGCCTCCTCATTGTTTTTTTAAGAGATAAACCAGGCAACAGATTTCGCCTGGAACATTCTCCATTACCTTTCAAAGGTATTCGAAATGTGCAGATTTCAAAGCGTAATATCTTCAGCGAATATGTGTTTTATGCGAAAGATGTGTTTGTTGTCTTGTTAACAGGGATGATCGCTTTAAAAGTGGTGGTGGGGGGGGGGGGGGGGGGTGAGACACGTGTATTCTCCTACACTAAGCATCAACGGAACTTGGTGGGGATTCATCACAGGAGGGCACTGAATAATTGCGCGTTTCGTCCGTGGAGAAGTTGAATATTTGTGCAGAGGGGTGAGTGAGACAAAGTATAATTAATTATAACAATTAACTCAGTTCGTTTCTCCAGGGACGGTGTGTTTCCTCCTCGTCGTTTTCCTCTTCTTCTCCATGCTATAAATAACGTGCGATCAATAGATGTTGAAACTCAGTATTATATATCTGCTATGGCGGACGGGGAGATTAATGAGAATTAAACAATTTATTCTAACTTACATTCAATGAAACTCATTCGTCCCCTTTAAAATAACGGGAAACATCGAGAGGGCTGTTGTCAATATCGACTGCACACTTCAGGCGCGAATTCAACCCTTTATAAACCTAATGACGCTTTAATGGTACTAGAGCCTATGTGGGAAATGAAAAGCCCTTGCGGCTCCATTGAGAGGAGTATCAGCTCTGTCGAAAGGAGCTTAGTACCTACTCGTAATAAAATGAAACTACCCTGCTGCATTTACAAAGAGGCGGATATTCGTGCCACGTAGGTTTCAATCATGGCAATTTTTTTAAGGCGGTTCCCTTTTTTTCTCGCTGAATACATATCTTCTTTCATATTCAAAAGAAACTTGCAAAATTGTGAAAGCGGATGGAGGGGGATGGGGGTTCACGGAGAAAACGCCGCTTATTGGGAAGAAAGGATGATATCCAAGTACACTAAAATAACCGTTGATTTCGAAATGAAGGATGTTAGTGTCTGATCTTGAAGACACGCACCAGAATTTCCAATAACGAGGCACGTTTTAGTTGCGGTATCAAAACAATATTTGCCCAAGTAACGTGTTTCTCGCGGATTTTGCGCATTATCTAATAACTCAAAGCAAAGTATGCAATGAACCGTCGCTTTTACGAATGTGCCGTTAAGATGAAGCTCAACAGATCTTGTAATTTCCTTCAAAATTTCGACGGGTTTGCTGTGAACGAGAAAATGTTCATGGTTTTACGTGGAATCACCGAGTTTAACACTTTTAATCTAACTATGGAACCATTTTTATATCGGAAATTTACTTAATGGACTAGACCATTTTCTTACTTTGCTTGTCACGTATTAACGTTAAAATACCCTACATATCAGTTCGATTACGTACGAATCAACGATATGCTCTGGTCAGAGGCCGGTTCTTCGGAATCCATTTAATTCGGCAAAATGTCGCCCACCTCGCGGATTCGCGTGAACACAATCAGAACTCATAGCATTAAAGTGACCATACATCGTTTTGAAAGCTACCAAATCGTGAAATGACATAGACGATGGACGTTACTCTGTACATTATCGGGAAATGTGAATGCGGACTCCAACTGAGCGCCTGAATTTATCGCGGCTTTTCCATACACACGTTGAGTGAAGCCGTTCCTGCGTCTTTTTATGTTAATTCCAAATGAAACCTTTCAGTTATTTGACTTGCGTGTTGAATCCTGAGCTGTATTATCTATTGGACAATATCGCATGTGACATGATGTCATTTCGTAAAATCGCCCGTGTGTTTCGTTCAGCATTATTCGAAATTAGGCACCGGTTTTGTATTTTAAGCGACCTCTGGCTGTGTATTAACTCGTGTGAAAGGTTCAAGGGTTTAATATAAATTACCGTGAGATTGAATCAAACCTTCGGCCGGGAAATCCACCGCTACTTGGGCTTCGTAAATCCGCGTAGTTGAAGATTGGTGAATTTCAAACAACCGAGGCGGTTCTGAGGGATCGGCGTCGTTAATTACAGAGTACGCGTTGGAGGAAGCTCTCCAAGTCTGGCAAGCAATCTGGGAGCTGTGCACCTATCAAACAGCCCCTCATAACAAAGGAACCACCTCTTTACCCAAGCAAATTTCGTGCTCTGCCAACAGACGACCGCACATTTACTGTTGATCGAGGGAAATGCATTCATTGAGGTGTTATATATTCCACGCCTCCTAATATTCGTGATAACGTTTTTTCTACTGCTTGGGAATCGAGGACAATTATTTGTTGGAACTCTTCTTGAAATTTCTTCAGAAAAATGTTGAGAGGATACGTTTTTGCGTTGGATAAAGAGTGGTTGGTCACAGCCACTTAAAGAACGGCAGCAAATATCGGATCGTCGGAATATTGGAAATGAAGGAAATTAAGAACGAAACACTGAAAAGTCTTTCACATATATTGGTTATTCCTTGGACCAAGGGAAAATAGGGGAAAACAGTTATTGTGGTGTGTCCCGGACTCATTCCAAGCGTCCAAAATATAGTGAAAAATTATAATCCACACGTCAAGGTGCCAGAAATCTCAAAATCCCACTTTTAAAATAGGTAGATATGTACCCATTTCGACCAATAACCTCTTCTGGTGGGCTCCAATCGTCCTGGGACCCGTCTCATTAAATTCGGCGTCCGAAATTCAGTAGAAAACAACACCCCACATGCCTAGATCACCGAAAATCTCAGAAATCCATTATTCGAAAAACACATTTTGACCCCTAAATTTGAGGACCAACTAAAGCTAGAAACAGGTTCCTGACCAAAATTTCAAATTATTAGAAAATTGTCTACTACCAAAAATGGTGTGGACGGCAGACGGACATTTGCCTATTTTGATCTAGACACCTTGAAACGCCTTGCAAAAAATATTTAGGCTAATCAGAGATTTTCAATTTCACTTTCTGCATGAAAACATAGATTGATTGTTCGAGGAATAACCAACCAAAACTCGTAACAGGGATCTGCGGGTAAACGGGAAGATCTATATATGTAATCTTTTAGATAGTATATAATATATGTTAGATCCCATTCCAACTGCCACCTCTGAATTGAAGGGAATGGCTCATGAGTGAGTGGATATATTATACTCTGCATATTTTGGTGGTACATCATCCGTGAAAGGTCGTATTGGGGCAACTGTTTCCTACACAAATTGAGAGTTAAGGCAGTTGTTGCTCTCATAGCGTGGTTTTATGCAAAATGAAAATTAGCATTTGATCTCGAGTACCTTAAAAAAGGATAATTCCCTCTAAATCACAGTTTTATCTCGACGAAAAGAATGGCAATAACCTCAAATACCGCGCCCAGCCGCATGACACTCTCCGGTTATTGGCCCTGTGGGAGCGATACGAGTAACCTCGAGCTGTTCAGTGCGAGCCCTTTCACGTCCTAACATCCGCGATAAGGGAGCAGGCTCACGGGCAGACGTGAGGATGATGTAGGTTTTCACTTAATCGACGCGAGTCCCTTTGATTTGACGAGCGAGACGGGGTTGTGGGGAGTGCTGCCATTCAGCCCGCGCTCGGTAGAGCCTTCCGAATGGAAATCCACTCACCTCCCGCCTATTCCACTTTTTGTGTAAGAGATCCCGT
The DNA here is from genome assembly GCA_019603395.1 of Cyrtorhinus lividipennis. Classification (NCBI taxonomy): domain Eukaryota; kingdom Metazoa; phylum Arthropoda; class Insecta; order Hemiptera; family Miridae; genus Cyrtorhinus; species Cyrtorhinus lividipennis. Next base: position 4,467,686 of record CM034007.1, read on the forward strand.
CTTCAACGCGAGCTTCATCTTCAATTCGCGAACAATGAAGGCCTTCTACTTAAGTGCGCCTGGAGGATCCCGCCTTGTCGAGGATTTCCCTCCGTATATCCTGGATCCCCAAAGCTCTGAAGGTGGCCTTGGCAGAGGGATGAGTTCTTAGCCTGGCTTCCATGAATTGTTGATTTCGAGGGTTGCCAATCTCCTTTCCCTCTTATTTTTTCACAAATCTGCGTACGTTCACCGAGCAAATACCTTGTAGCCTTCGCCTTACCTTGAAGAAAGCAAACCATGCTAGGCGCTCCCATTAATTCTTATTAATTATGATGATTCTGGTTTTCATACATTTCTATTGACATTGTAAATAAGGTGCTGTAATAAGTGGTAAAAGCTGCTAATTCTTTCACAGGGCTTATTTATTCCTGGGACCAGGGACATGGAGACTCATTCCAATGAATTCAGCGTCCAAAAAATAGTCGAAAACAATACCCCACACGCCCTAACCGCCGAAAATCTCGAAAATGGGGGAAACAGTAAGTGTGGGGTGTCCCGGACCCATTCCAATCGGTTCAGCGTCCAAAATTTCGTGGAAAATGATACCACACACGTCCAGGAACCCGAAATCTCGAAAACCCACTTTCGAAATAGGTAGATAGATACCCATTTTCACCCGAAGTTTCTTCCGGTGGGCGTCAATCGTTTCGGACCAATCTCATTGGATTCAGCGCCATAAATTTAGCCGAAAATGATAACACACATTTGGACCCCTACCTACCTCAAAACTGGTCCAATCGGACTGAAACGTTTCAAGGACAAACGGGATCCTTGACCCAAATTTCACATTTTTAGAAAATTTTCTACTACCAAAATCGGCGTGGAAGGCGGACGGACATTTGCTTATTTTGATCTAGACACTGAAACGCCTAGAAAAAAAAATTGTGGGTCGAATCGGAGAGATTGACTATTTGCATGAAAATATAGGTAATCAACCTATATTCAAGGAATAACCAACCAAAACCAATATGCACTTCTCTCGATGCCAACCACCAACTTGACCCGTTACGGTAAGGCATCAGTGCAAGTTGAAGGCAAGTTGAATATAAATCTCGCCCTTATTTAGGCGACGTTAGTGACCCAGTTCTTATATTTTTGTGCTATGATTTCCCCTGGAATCCTGATTCTATTCGCATATACATGATAGTATTCCAGGGTTAAAGCATCGTAACGTCTGTGAATGAATTTAGGGAGTTTACTTAATTGGAGTTCATTCTTATCGCTTTAGTACCCGTATTAATCATTCTGCGTCCCAAATGTAATAGGAAATGACTTACATACCGTTCACTGACGCTGTTAATAGTTGAACACTAAAAACTTTTAACATGGACTCATGTTTTAGCCATGACCTAACTACCAAAAACCGTTCGCGGGGAGGGTGACGCGGGAAGGGAACGCCGGAAGGGTGACGCGGGAGTGTCACACGGGGTTTTATAAGACAAGAAGAAAATACCGTACCTACTTCCTTGTAAGGTAGTAGTGAGTCATCAGAAAATACCGTACCTACTTCCTTGTAAGGTAGTAGTGAGTCATCAGTCACCTCGTAATAGACATTTCGATTGCAGACGGCTAAAACATGGGTCCATGTTTATCGGATTTTAGCCGTAGGCTCTAAGCGGAAAGCAGACGGGGGTCCAGGGGGCTTGCCCCCTGGCGAGGCCCAGAGGGCCGAGTTTTTTAACTGTATAAACACTTAAACATTTAAAAAATGTAGGAAAATCTCTTCCTTCCGGCTTTAGTTGGTCCTCGAAACTTTTCAGCCCGATCGAGCCGAATTCGGGGAGGGTAAGGTTGAAAATTTGTTTATTATTTTTTTAAACTCGATTTTTGAGTTTTTTGGGAACTAGGCTTGTGGGGTATCATTTTCCACTTAATATCAGGCGCTTAATCCATTGAGATGGCTCCCGAACAAATTGGAGGTGGTTCTGGGTCAAAATGGGTGACTGCCTACCTATTTTGAGAGTGGATTTTCGGCATTCCCCGGTCTCTTGCAGTCGCGATCATGCAAATTGGAAGGCCCATGGTGAGAATAAGTTCTTTTTCTGAGCAAAGTTTTTGCCTCATCCCTTGGCAGAATTGTTGAAAGAACCCTCCATCTCCTTCGACCTCAGCCCTGCCCTTCTTGCCTGCCATCAGCGGGTACTACGTCTTCATTAGGCTCCTCCAACTATCGCCTAATACCTGTCACATCAACCCACCACATTAATCACACCAATACTGGCGCCGCGAGAGTTATCTCGTAATCCTTCGCTCATCAGCCCGGAACAAGCCAAACAGAATTTCCGAATTGATGTGTCTACAAACGAAACACTTGAAAAAAAAACATACTCTTCGAGATGTCCCAAGTCTGTTACTTTTCCCTGCACTCAGCCCTGCCTAATAAGCGTTTAATTCGTCGCGCCAAATTTTATAATGTTTGATCCGCACCTCTTTCGTCTGTTACTATTCGTCTAAAAATGAGATCGGTACAAGCGTGGACCGAAATAGGTCATTTATTAGATCCAATTATGGCTAAGCCAGGCTCTTTGAGGCTCTTGGAAAAAACACACACCCGCCCCTACGAATGGCCAGACAGAGTTGAGTATAAAAGCTTTGTTTAACCCACGACTATTGTTGACAGTTATTTGAAGGCCCTTTACATGGAATCTCAACGCTTCAACAGTACAAATACTAGGTTGTGGATTGGCAGATTTGTAGTTTACTGAGGTGCAGTAGGTATTTTTAGTAGGCTACTGTGATAAACGTCCATCCTCGACATATAAGCCCCAAACTGGGGAGTTGGTCGGAAAATAAGGGCACTGAAACTCTATAAGGGTTGAGAGGGATAGTATATTTTATGGTATAAAAGAAGGTGAAGAGTGAATTTGGCGTGAATTTTCGAGTGAAACAGACCGTAATTAATGATAACAATTAGCTGAGTGTGTTTCTCCAAGGACTGTGAGAGGACTGGAGGGGGATGAAGGGATAAGGGTCTCTAGGGGGTTAAAATTACCCCGCGGGTGTATAAATATACGTTTCCTTCGCTCACCTTCCTCACTCTAACCGCCGCTCGAGAATAATCACTCGGACTGCTCGTTCCCTAAGCGCTAATTGAGAGCTAGGAATGCGAACAAATATCTTCCAATGCTCTGAAGCGGTGCTGAAGAGTGAAGGGGGGCCATGGATCAGTGACCTCACTTGAGCCAATGGGATTTCCTCCCCGCAGTTCAAACCCCCTTTATTGACGTTATTCATCAGAGCACAATGTTTTCGTATGACTTCTAAGAAAAAATCCAAAATTCCACTCACCTTTATTTGTTGGACTATGATATACCATCATTGCAAGAACAGCGCTCAGCAAGGACAGATTATCCATCGTTCATTAATCGCGTCATAATCTTTTCTTTTTCTAGAATTAATTGGCCCATTTTCGTTAGCTTAGGTGGAATGATGAACCCTTTTGGGTCGTTCTCATTTTGAACCGATATGAATTTTAGTCGTTATGCGTTAGTCTTTTATTCCCATGTTATTTAGTCACGTTGGGTACGTACTGCCGCCCTAGTATTGCAGCAAATTCATTTAATATATTCTTCAGAGTGTTCTTTTCACTCTCTCTAACTGTATTTTCGTGTGATCCAAAATACACAAAATATAACATTCAATTTCAAATTATATCTTTCCTTCCAATGATTTCTCGTTAAATTTATCTTTTGATACAATTGAAGCGTCTTTGGGTTCATATTTCATCATCGGTTGTTCGATGCCATTTTCCGCAATTCCCTTCGTCAAAAAATATAATTCATGTGACGGTGAGGCTCTATATGTTAAAAGTATGTACCTGCTTAGACGAGTACACTTGTGGCAAACACAACTCCAATACCTAGTTCATCTATTCGATGTTTCACCACTTCAAGGTTATCCAACAGGTTCTACTCGATAATGGATGGCTAATGCGCGCATCCATCACGCTCAAGTGGTGGAACATTGAATGGACGAACTCTGTGTTGAAATATTAAGTACCTTCCACTAACGCGTTCACCCGGATTCATCCCTGCAGAGAAGGTGTATCTGTATTTTTCCGTCATTTTTCAAAGTCCGTTAATTCCTAAGAATTCAGATTCTTTTTGGTTGAGTAGTGAGACTCTAGTCCACACACTCATTAATTTTAATAGTAATATTTCTGTTGTCATTGGTCATGAGTAATGATCAAAACGTGACCATGAATGAATGCATACTCAAGGCGAGTGGCTCGTGCGAATGAGGCCTTTCTTGATTCGGACGCATTCAGTCGTTTCTAGTGTTCGCAACGCAAATACTAGATTGGACTGAGCGGGTCATGAGTGTGGCCCACAGTACGACGCGAGTATTTGTTGCCTAACTGTAATTAAGGTTTGTGTTTATTTCAGCTTATAAAATATCACCAAGACGGCCTAGGGCCGACTTCGAGCTCGAATCCCGCGCATAATGGAATTCAATTCCGTGGGGCTCAGCGTTCGGGGGCATGTCGGTAATTTATTCTCGCGGTCAGGAACTCTATTAAATTAGCCTTCCCTCGCATTACACCGCCACACTAGACCACTCTGGCCGACCACGGATGGCATCTCGCGTCAATTGTTCCTTGCGGGCTCCTTCATTCGACGTCATCTATGCTGGGTACTGCTGGTCGTTGCGATAGGTCGGAAGTGTTGTGCCTTGACTCATAGGCATTTTCGTTAATCAAAGTCCAGAGCTCGTCAAAAATTAAACTTCTAAATACGATTTTCAAGAGCAAAAGCTCTGACCGGAATGGGCAGCAGGGTCGATTCGCTGGAGGTCGTAAATCGCAAACTATTTGTAGAGTTCCATAATTGATCATTAACAGACGCACTCACTGAGTGATCAGATCTGCGGGGTATCGTTTCCCACAGAATTTTTGGCGCTGAAGCCAATGAGACGTGTCCCGGACCGATTGGTGCCCACTGGAGGTGGGTGTAAATAAAAATGGCTACCTACTTTCCTATTTCGAAAGTGAGTTCCCGGGTTTGGGTTGCATAGGCGTGTGAGGTATCATTTTCCACTAAATTTTGGACGCTAAATCGTTTGGAAACGTCCCACATTCACTGTTTTCCCCGATTTTCTCCATGCTCCTTATCTGAAGAATAACCAACCTATGTGAAAGAATTGGCAGTGTTTTTGTATTGGATACTTTCGTTTGAAGAGAAAAATATTGAACTGAATCGGGAAAACTCAAGAAGGGAAGCGAGTAACGGTAACCACTGGGAATCTGAGCCCCCCCCCCCCCCCCTTGCCATTTGCTGCTAGTGTAGGGTGCTAAGCCTTGCACGCGCGGTGCTGATCGATATGACAGAGGAGACGCTGAGTTTTTTCGGCTTTTCTGAAACCTCCTCCCCTTACCTATTATGAAGGATTTTTCCTTTCCCTCCCCAATATCTTGCCTCCTTGTTGTTGGTCGTTCCGCTTTTCAGTGTCCTTTACGGGTCGCAAGCTTCGTCGTTTGTGTTGTATCGATTATGGCAAAGCAGTGGTAAAGGTTCATCGGTTCAAGGCCGCTCTTGTTAAACTCCCATAGCGCGCGGAGAAAAACCGCCCTGGTGACTTTCCCCCTCCACTAACCAACACCAACCATCCAGAACCATCGCACCACGAACCCTCATGGCCGTGCGAGCTTTCTATTTAATAAAAGAACTCTCCTTCTTTTGGATTCCTGAACGATTCGATTCATGCAAATCGACACCTCATTCATTTTGCATACATTCTCTCCAGTCAGGATGCGAGCCCTTTTACATGGCAAAGGCGGTCGTTGGAAACGTTGGCGGCAGAGGGGAGGTTCGCTAATAATAGGAATAACTGCTTGCCTTCGTGTCACTTTATGCTCCCTCCTGATTCTCCAAAGTCGACCTAGTTCGGAACGCTCGTATTTTTATCGCGTATCATTGATGCACCAACTCGCATCATTTAATCATCGCTCAGGTTTCGACAATTAATGACGATTTCTGAAGGCTAAATGGGGAACTCGCATCAAGGCCAATATTTCTTTTCAAGAGCACAAAAGAAAAGAAACGACGAAAGATTTGAATAATATAAGATATTTTGATGATTATGGGTCATTGGGGGAAGGGTCAGTCTCACCTAATACGGTAGGTGTATTGGGCGAGCGCATTCGGAGTGAACCATTTATTAACGCCTGTCATGCCAACTGTTTTTTAACTGATTATTTTTTAACCGAACGAATTCGTAATTATTTGGCTTGCCAATAACATCTTCATGTTGAATGCGCTCGCTTAATATTTATCAGTCCTTTAATTTCTTGCTGTTGCCCATCGAAACAACCCCATATTATATCTAATACAAGAGCAACGTCACAAAGATTAGGAGGGGGCAAAAATGCGTTTTCTAATTTTGTATTGTCGGGGAGTAATATTTGTCTTCCTTCCAAGTTGTTCTGAGAATCCGCACAATGATTCAGAACACCAACTCACATTGGTGCGATGCCGACTCTGAGGTGTCAGTCGTGAGGAAATCTGAGGGTAACCTCGAGGCAGGCGATCGCGTTTCATTGTGGATCAGCCAACAACGTAGATCTGACGACTTCACCGTCGACCTGGATTATAGCAGGATAGCAATCGGCTCAATGCGTCCTCGTAGTCCACTCAAAGTGGAATTTGATCGACGGTGACTTGTCGTTGGCTGTGAACTTTGATACCTTTTCATTTGATCGCGCCCAGCTAGATTTCACAGTTGTGATACACTCAAACTTCACATGAACGGGCGAGTAACACGAGTGTAAACCTCTTCCCAATATCTCCCAAAAAGGCTCGAACAACAATTGGTGCTGTTTCAGCTTTCCTTTGTTTCATTCGATTTGTTAGTGTTTCCCTACCGAGGAAGGCCTCTTGTGAACAATCAGGAGTTGATTGTAGTGGACATGTTCTCCACAGTAAAGTTGGTCGCCCCAATACCATTAGACAAGCTCTACAAAAATTGTCGTTTTATTTAAAGGTGAATTTCCAAACGTGCAAGCTTCAAAATGTCCTCACAATAAGCATCTGATCGGACCCAATGAACACTAGCATTACTCGTGAATATATTAGAGGTGTGTCCACACTAAAATTTTGGTTGGTTATTCCCTGAATAATTAACCTATGTATTCACGCAGAATGCCAATCTCTCCAATTTAAAAAAAAAAAAAAAAAAAAAAAAAAAACTGCGTTTCAAGGTCTCTTGATCAACGTAAGCAAATGTCTGATCGATTGGAATGCGTTTCCATGCTCCTGGTCCGATAATAACCAACCCCTGTAAAAGAATTCGCAGCGTTTTCTGTAGCGAGCGAGCCCTTTCCACAAAACCCAACAGAACCAACCCTGTGCATTAGTCACATGTATATATTATTGGGTTTGAAACTCGGAAACAAATGAGCCGTTCATCGACCCAAATTATCACATGCAACTAATTTCATCGAGGTACTCGGTAAAAAGTTGGTTAATGGCAAAAAAACTATTTTCCGAAGATCTACTCTCAGGATCTGTTTGTCCTTCCACTTGACAGTATTCTACCATCACTTTTTTAAACCGTGATAACCTCTCCTGTTGTTCCCATCGCCGCTTCTCGTCTAATCCGTTTTTCCTTTCAACACCACTAGTTGAACGGTATTCTTTCCTGGCGTTCTCTTTTTAAAAGGTTATTCGTGTTTACGAGTTTTTTATGTTGAAAGATGAATCATTTTTGCTGATAATCCATGAATTTGACACGTCAACATATGAAAAAAGGTTATGAATAGGAAAGTAGGGATGATGGATACGAATAGGTTATCGCCGCCCAGGTGTGGAATGCTTGCTGATTGATGAAGCGGGACATTTCAATGAGGAAAATCTGTACAACTCGAAGAAAATCACAACTTGAGACTGAAGGTTTTCCTAGTCCAAGCATCATTTTTCAATAATTGAACGGGCATCATGACGGAATAGAGAAAACTGTAAGTGTGGGATGGTAAGGTTGGTCCCATGTGAATCTGGGACTGATTTGAAGAATTCAAGCGTGATGGTTGGATTTCTAATACGATCAGAGAACTACGGCTGATTCATTAATCACACGAGTTCAATGCATTACTCGTACTTCCATTATAATTGCAACTATCTAATCGGGCAGAAATTCCTTGCCACTGCAGCTCTCAAATCACGGAGCTACAGTCCTTCCCCTCCATCAAAGCACGAGAGTCTTGAGGGTTCCTATAAGCACTCATTCTTTTCTGCCCCGAACTTTGAAAAACCCGGTTCGACAATGCCCTGCCAGCAGATTGTGATCGGTTGACCTTCATAATGGTTATGAAATGAATAGATAGATACAAGATATGTTTATTCAACAACAGCCAGCATTAATTGACACCTATTTTAAACATTTAGGGCACGGACTACTGGTCTTCTGCCTGGGAGTTCAACTTCGTCCACGATCATCCAAACTATTCCTGCCACAGAATCAATATTTCTACTCTACTTTTATTATTTCTAAATTACTTTTTTCTATATTATTTTCTATTTGTATATTGCTTTTCGAATGCTGAAAAGTTCTGAAATAATTTAATGGTTATCGCAATATGTATGATCGTGTGATTGCGACAATGATACTGAACATCTGTATGAGCTTAACCAACAAAATTTAAATTCTGCACCAAAAAAGCAAGGAAAACCCGTATAGTGTCGGACAAATGGTGTTTGTTTGTTGGAACAGTTCCGCTCGTATTTGAATAATTCGTTGTTGAATAATAATTTGCGACGTTTTTCTCGAGTTCGTTTTGTCATTGTCGCCGAAATAATCCTTGATCGCGTGCTCGTTTAATTTTCATCGACCTTCTTCCCTTCTCCTAATGTTCAAGGTATCCACGATTCAAAAAAGAACTCCTGGAGCTCAAACTAAACTGAGACCGGAGGATAAAGAGGAAGAGAAATGAGAGTGTGGCGCAGGAAAGGATTTAATTACTACTTCGTCTAATGGATGAGAAGGGGCTTTGCCTGCCCATAGCCACTAAGGCTTATGGCTTAACATCCTTCCCCATTAAATGAAAGATCTTATTCCAACTTTGTTCTTTCGTCGGTTCTTGGAATTGAACTGTCGAGAGGGAATTTTATACTCTTTGCCTTCCCTCGTTTTATCTTCATCTTGATCGCATCTTCCACTCGGTGGTGAACAGAAGGAATAGCAATAGAACCTGAGAGCTCCCAATATTAGCGACGAGCGGAACAATTTATCAGGGTTTTAACGCTCAGCTTAGATTCGATGATTTACAAAACGATGGTTCAACATTTTATTAAACCAACGTTATTATTACATAGCCCATCTTATCCTGAAGGAGTTCGAATAGCACTGATCCAAAATTAATTTTCTTTGAGTGCCACTGGTGACGTCGTAAGAAGTCAAGGTGGTTTTTCCATCGACCTGATGACTTCTTATAAAGTCATGGCCTTCAACTTCAACGCGTAGGAAGAGAGTTGTGGGACTTGGTTTGGTGGTTTTCTTTTCCTGGGTTAATTAAACGCCATCATCGATCGTTGATTTCACTATTGTTCTGGGTTTTCAGTTTTTATCGAAATCATTTACTTCTCTGCTTCATCTCATTGATCTTCTAATGGTCGAACAATCATGCTTGACGCAGTCGGGAAGGACCGAGGAATAATCATTTGGATCTCAGTCAATCAAAAGAAGGCTGGAATGTGTGTTCATCTTGAAACGTCATTTCATTCATTTGTTTACTAAAAATAAACTCTGAAATCCCGTTTGACAGCTGATGGAATATAGACGTTATAATATGTCTGATGATTTGTAATATTTACTATGGATAGGGCAACTAGAAACACTAACTTTCCAAATTCCTTAAATTTTTAAAATTAATCTTTGCATTCGAATCACTGTTTCCTTTCTAAGACTGGTAGTGCAAAGATTTTCCCAAAATTATTTACCCCTTGAATACCTATAACCACCCGTAGGATAACCTAGTGAGTGAAGCGTCTGAGAGGGGGGAACGAATAATAGACACATTAACTTACGTATAAATATAAATGATTTTCAGTCTGTCAGCTCATTCTCGGTCGCAACCGAGAAGCAAGAGGACTTTATTGGGAGTGGAACAGGCTAAAGAACCTGGGAAATGGAACTGGTATGACGGCAACTGACAATTACCAATTGATGATAACGGTGAGTGGAAACGGTCGTTGGAGGAGGAGAGTGATTCGGTGGGGGGTGAGATGATGGAGAAACCCTAATTTTTCTCCTCGCCGCCGTTCGATATCGTCAGAATAAAAGATGGGAGCACCAGAGACCGAGAAGGGATGAGAGGGCTCCGGTAGGTGGAAAAACCTTTTAAACATTAAACCCCAGCTCATGGGGACATTATAAATGTCAAGAAGGAAAAGTTTAGGGCGGACGAAGAAGGTCGGGAAAATTGACTGAGTGGCGCAGAGTTTGAGGTGGAAGCCACTTCTGAGACGTCCAGAACGTCTCAGGAGAACTCCCACCCTTCCCGCATCCCTCACTTTCCACCCAGAGGTCTCTAAGGGTGAGCGGGGGAGGGAGTTTTTTCGCGAGTTTGCAGAGAAAGAGAAAGTGTAGGTGGGGGTAATTAACGAATCTAGAGGTCTCCTCTTTTTGGCGCGCAGCCTTCCACCCTCTGGCGGATATATCATGAACTATTGAGTAATTCTCTCAAGTTAAGGGAACTACCTACTTCCTTAATGAGAACTGATTGTGCGGTGAGACGCTTTCAGGATGAGAAAAAAAAAACACAGAAAGAGAAAGAGGAAACCTCCAATGAGTCCGTGGCAGCGCGGTGGTGTGTAGGGTGGTGTGAGAGAAAAACGGATGAGACTGAAACACACAGATAGCAGCCATCACTTTCTTTTGAACTTCTGTCTCTCTTCTTTGCTTTCGCTTCTGTTTCTCTGCCATCCCCCAACTTTTCATCGGTTAACGCTCAACCAAACGTTTCTGGGTTTCGCACAACCTCCGAGTTCGTTGGAGCACTTAACAGCTGAATCCGACTGTCGGTTCTCTTTGCTGTGCATAAACATACGAAAAAAAACTCCCTCTTGAATAACTAACTGCAACAACATCAACAGTGGATTTTCACCTTCCCACACTTCCTTTGAAAAGAACAACGTGAGGTGTTGGAGCGGTGCAGTGCGCCAAGGTTAGCTGAAGAGGCCATTTACATCACAAGGAATCAGTTAAAATTTTAACAAGTCACTACCGGTTATACTTTGATGGAGGTACATCGATGGGTCATGGAAAATGGCTACTTATCTCAAAATAAATATATGTTCATATATCGCGATATTTCAATCCATGAAACGTACTTTTTCAGGTTGTATACATTCGTAATTCAAGGTCCAAAACGGCTCAAAATTGGAATGCAACGCAACTACAATTTGTTGATGATTTATTTTCCAACACGTTTCATGGCTCGTTCTCTCCTGTTAAGTTGAACCACTATGAATAAATTCAATATTTGCTTGCTATCAGACTACTGTCGTCTCGTTGTTTCGCGGTTATGTAATGGTGTTTTATGTCTGAACTCATCCAGGATTTTCAAATGGCCGTTCACAGAGACAGTTCAGCACTGTCACGAACGCGTTCTGACGGTTCTAGATATTTTTCAGACCTGTTGATCCTGCACACACACGACGCGCGTACTAAAAAAGTGTAGCTCTTGTTATAATTTATTTTGACTTGCCGCAGGTCTTATTATCTCTTGAAAATGTTTGTTTGTGTATTAAAATACACAAAAAAATTCAGCGGCAAAAAAGAGTAGAAAATACCACACACATTCCAGATCCACTCGAACTACTCGTAAATTAGTTTGGAGAAACCTCTGTTCACCCGAGCTCGTGACTCCCACAAAACAACGCGACACGGTTTGCAAAGATAATAAAATACGAGTAATATTCTTGTCAAAGCTCGACATCAGTGAAGGTACGAAAATTCGGTTTGAAAAGGGGACGTCATTTCAGTTATTGGTTCTGAATCGCGTTCACGGAGACACAGTTTGGCACTCGGTTCTGACGGTCCTCATTCCTTCCTATTTCACAACGCATTCCGTATTGAAAAAGTTCGAAACTCTGTGAATGAAAACCTTTAGTTGAGGCTTTTCTTCACTGACTTCCAACTGTTTCCTTATCTATTCTCATGGGTCGCAATTAGAACGATCACTCAGGAAGTTACCACTATGAATTCCGTTGTTTCAGAGCCATCAACTTGATATCGCAAAATATACTTATGCTTAAACAGAAGCAAATATATGTTCGAATTTCAGATTCAATCAACTTCAAGTGACATACTCGTAACTCACGGCAGTTCACATCCACACACCAAGGAAAAGCTCCTGTGCAGGCGTCATTGAATTCTTAGTTTTCACCTTCAATTTTATGCGTACTCCAAAAAGCGAACATCGTTCTTAGGACACATTAATCTACGCTCATTCAATTGATAACCACCTATTTAATATTTCCGAACCATATCTCCTTGTTTCTTTTGGTTGGTTATTCCTTCAATAATCAACCGGTTTTCATGCAGACAGCCAACCTCTCCGATTTGCACCAAAATTATTCTCTGGGCGTTTCAAGGGGTCTAGACAAAATAGGCAAAGGTCCGTCTGCCGTACTCTGTTCGCCGTACACTGTCCACGCCGATTTTGGTAGTAGACAATTTTCTAAAAATCTGAAATTCGGGTCAGGGACCCGGCTCCAGTTGGTCCTCAAAACGTTTCAGCCCAATCGGACCAAATTTGGGAGAGGGGGTGATAGGGGTCGAAATGTGTTTTCGAAAAATGGATTTTCGGCTATCTATGCGCATGGGGTATCATTTTCGACTAAATATTGGATGCTGAATCCAATGAGACGGCTCCCGAAACGATTGGCACCCCCAGAAAGTGGTTCTGGGTCGGAATGGGTATCTATCTACGGAATGGGTATCTATCCATTTCGAAAGTGTGTTTTAATGATTTCTGGTACCTAGGCGTGTGGGATATCATTTCCCACTAAATTTTGTACGCTGAATCGATTCGAATGAGTCCGAGGGATAACCAACCCTTGCTGAACGAATTTGCAGCGTTTTTAATAAATAAGTTGTGCTTTCTGTCGCGTTCGTGCCAATGTTTTCTCGAGTATCTGATCTCGAGTCACGGTCAACTTGGCGTTCACGTCAATCAGGAATATGTTCAGGGAATAATGTCTGTACAATACGGATGTACAATCGGAAGGGTAACGGAACTGTTTGGGTAGGTGACAGGGCGGGAACAGTCCACCTTCACCCATGCTCCATTGACGAGTGACATGCTTCCCCTTTGTAGAGCTGCATCAGAGGTGATGTGTGAATGTGTCAGAAATCAATGTCGAACCCCACTGTGCCTCACAGTTCGTCATTGGGAACGTACCACTGATGTCCAAGGATCCCCGCTTGTGGGGGGCCAAGAATCAGGGCAGAGTTCGCTACGGCACCTCACACTAAATAATTTTACTTCTCTTCGAAGTAAATATATTCAGCGATGGAGTATAGTGGTGATGGAGCGATCGTCGATGGCGGCGTGAAAAGGGGGTAGCGGCTCGAGTTGGCCAACAACAGGGGGTGGAAGGATCATATTTTTATTACTGGTTGAGCTGGTCATTTCAAGTCCGGACAACTTCAGAATAACGAAAGGGCTCGAGGATGAGGAAGTACGTGAGATGGGAACCTGATGGTCGGAGGGGAAGCGCGTCAATATCACCGCCCCCACCCTCCCTTCCCAACCACACCGCGATCAGAGCTCGTAATGGGAGGGCGTTCCTTGGCCTTGCTCTTTGTATTCCACCTCCTTGTCTTCCCCTGGAACTAGAAGAAAACTGAAGACATTGCACGGAGCGGGTTGATTCTTTGTCCAGTCTGAAATGTGTACATGGTTTTTCTTACGTGAAATGAAAACAATTTGTAAAACCAAGCTGAAAATTGAGTAGAACGTTGCCACCTTTTTCTAGCATAATATGTTTTTAAGATACGATTTAGATCAGAACCCAGTTTTTTTTGTTTCAGTTTAAACTAGTTTTCACCTTCTGACCACATTTTTGGGTTTAGCGTTAAATTGTTCATACACCCAATGCGTATTCATAATCAGCAACGATTTCTTGTTCTCAAAAATTGAATGTTGCAAAAAAAAATGTCAGAAAGTATACTTGTACGTAAATTGCATTTCCAAAAGCTCACATTCAAAGATTAATTTCTCCTTGAAACGATAAGGATTCGCGAACTCGAATATGCCCGAAAAGGTCAACTGTTCACGGATTTTCACATAACGTACAAGTATTTGTAGGAACTTATTTTTTTGATAGTAAGGCGTAAAAAACTAAACGCTAAAGAAAAAAAATGAGGTCTCAAGTATGAACAAATTGGTTTTATAATAACCATTGGTAACGGATTGAGGTAGAAAAGAAAAATCGACGGCGATTTACTTCAATTTCAGTCTTGTTCTTCCCATTTTCTTCCATCATTCCAAATGAGAAATAGCCTGTGCAGTGCGTTTGCGATTTCTATCAAAAGAAGATTTGAAGTGCGTTGCGAATGAGAGGTGAGTGAGATCGAAGTATCTGGTGAGGATAAAAGCTAAATAACAATTCTGGAATAATAATTGGATTTCACCCGTTACTAGCTGAGTTTTGAGTCGAACGTCAACGCCCTAACAAAATATCATCATTTGTGTATCAATCTATAAAACTAAAACTATAAACTATGAACTTTGAACTAAACAATAAACTATCAATCTATAATACTAACTATAAAACAAATGGGAGTACAGTGCTGAAATTCGATGTACGAGTGTCACAAACAAATTTACGAATATGTTTGAATCATGAGTCTGTAATGAGTCGTAAAATATCATGGGAAAGTAGCCTTCTACATTAGAAGTGTTAAAAAAACCTAACCGAAACACTTGAGTTATATCCTCAGTTCAGGTTTTGTTTGTTTAGGCTTGGACCCGTCTTGATTTTTTTTTTTTAAATTAAGAAAGGGTAAGATTAAAACGGCAGCCAGTTATTATTAGAGTGAGCAATTACCTCCACAACGATGTATTTTGTATTTCATTTGAAACAAGAAGTGTAACTTTTTCCTTACTTATCGGGTTTCACACAAAACATTGTATCGGTCTTAAATTCAATATTACCATATTACATTCATACATTATACTACATCCCAGCAAGCCGGTCAAAGTTGGGCTCCGCGCTGTGCTGTTGTATCCATAATAAAGGGCGAGGTTGAGACGAGTCGCGATGAAGAAATAAAATAAACACTGAGTTGAAACAGATTGTCATCGACTGGAATGGATTATTCGAGAGACGAGACAGGAATCACTTGCACAAGCTGTTATCTGTTAGCTGCACGATAAACGTACTGAGTGTTTTGAAACGAGGTTTTCAAGTTTAATATTTACTGAGAAGAAGTTAATTTGTTCCAACATATTATTATCAACAAAATTATGAAGAGAGAACTAGCAAATTTAGTGAAAACTTGCAGCTAACCACATAGAAAGGCTGGTATAGGTCTGAGCACCAGAAAAGAGAATTGACCAGTGGTGCTCTTGAAAAAGCTCTGCTGGCGGAAACCACTTTCCTCCTAAAACGAATATTCGCTTTTTCAACATTAAACAACGTTTACGGTTTCCTTTGATTTGAAAATTTCCCATCCTACAAAATATTTCAGAAGAATGTGAAGTTCTAGTCGGGTATGAAGAATCTTTAGTCGAAATGGGAAAATCTAAACCTTTAGTTGGGAAAAGTCTATTAGGCCGTGGATGATTCTCAAGCCGACTGATAAAACTAATAAACGAGTGACAACAATTCACTCTCAGACAAATGCAAATGAAGTCGAAGGGAGACCTCACTGTAGTTCTGCAATTCCAGAATTGACCGGGTTTACGGTGTCTCTCCCGGTCAATTACGAAGTTACAACAGAAGAGAGTTTCCGTCAGAGATACTTTTCAAGTTCTCCGTCGACAAGTTAAAGAGTTTTAGATAGAATCGTTCAGTTTGAATCAATTGTCGTCAGCCGAGCCCTGGAGACATTTGGTTTGGACAGTTGTGACGCATGTGAAGCCTTTCAGTACAACGGCTGAAAACGTGGATTTGTTCCCGGGGCCCGCTATTCTTTATCTTTGCTCTATTTACATAATATTATGTAAAAGGGATCAAGTCTGATAGCGGTCGTCTACGAGCTTTTCTAATTTTGCCTGCTGCGAGATTTGGCGGTAAATAGTTTTTAAAACTTGCCTAATTCAGCTCACAATAACTGTCCTCTACTGTACTCAAAACTGTCATACTCCTTCTATGCCTTATATTCTCGTGATTTAAAAAAAAAAAAAAAAAAAAAAAAGGGGTTCCCCGTAAAGTTTTACATTTAATAACTGAAAGGGGAGGTCTTGATTTGACTTCTCGACGTCGGAATCTTGGAATTGAGCATGTCAAAGAGACTCAGTACACATGCGCCACGATTTGATTTTTTCTGGCTGCTAGTCATCAAATCCTGGATGGATTATTGATTTACGCCAGAGATCGTTGCAGCGGCTATCACAACCTTCGATAATATACCAGTTTATACCCGGTCCGACTGATCCCTCATTTGTCAGTCACTTCGAAGTTCCATTTAAGAGTCTAATTATTCATATTCCAATGATGAAAAACGTAATACTATTAGACAGGGTATCAATGGGGATCATCATTTTCTCTTCTGACTGCCTACTGATTCGTGAATGGGTCGATCATAACCCTGCAGCAGGCAGTCGGTCTATAGTTGGCCGGTGCCTTCATGTTGACCTTTCCCCCACCCCTCCCCTCACCCCCTACCCCACTTGGCACCCCTCGACCCACCAACATTCTCTCCAACTTCGTTACGCAAGCCACCTCCGGGGTCAATCAAGGTCACGCAGCTCTCGTGAGCAACCCCTCACCACAATACCACCCCCTACCCCCTTCATGGTCCTTCACTTAATGCGGATTCGGCTGCAGCTGAAAGAATATTCGTACACTGCTCCTTTCTACTGGTGATGAAGCGGATCATCATTGAAGGCCAATCATGTTAAGTAGTAAATTGATGACGGATCGGAATATCTTGAAATCCCTCGAAATCCTAAGCGTGACCACCCGCAGGAACTAGTTCGCTCTTGATTAGGCGTTGAATGATCGTGCCTGAACACATACACACGCGACGGGAAACGCTGAAAATCATTATAGTAGGAGACGATTATTTCAAACGAAATGGTCAGGCATAGTGTCCACCGCTGAGAGGTATTGATTTGGTAATGAGGACTCGACTCAAACAGCTTCAGAAAGACTGTCAGAAACATTCTAATTTCGGTAGAGCTGTACAGTCTTTAAATGCCGCGTAGAATCCCGAACGATTAAACTCATCCCAATGACCGTTCATTGTATTGTTGGTTTTATTTGAATCATTGTGGGCAGTACAATGAATTAAAAACCACCATTATTGATTCTAATGATAACGTTGAAACTCTTGAGCGTTAAGGATCAATAAATCAAGAAACAAGAGATAATTATAATCTTCATCTCCCTGTCTCATTCATCATTTCTAACTAATTCAATTGTTGCTAATTACTAGCAAGATTTGATCTCGGAACGTCAGCATTTGATCCAGACTGGTTCGAGTACGTTAATGGACGATCATAGCCTTCCACGTGGTAGTGAGATACAGGTGCGACCTTGAGAAGTGATATTCGTGCATGCCATGTGTCGTACTTGGCTCCTCCAATCGTTCACATCTTCCGCTGAACGCTAAACTTTTCGGCCGTTACCACTTTAAGGCCTTTTGTGTCCGATTAGCCTTTTTATAAACAGAATGAACTTTTCCCTTCCAAACCCCTTTTACGTTTTTCATATCCGGAATGTCCATCCGACGTCTAGGCAAGTGCAAACAAAATTAAATAAATCAATAAATTTCCTAGGTTCCTAAAAGCTTGAAACCCCATCTGTTTCCACTCGTATCTGCCTTCATTAAGGGTAATATCACCGTAAATGAGTTCGTACCGACTCGGGTCTCAGTGGAATGTCCAGGATCCACACATTCGCGGGTTGTATCGTATTAACTTCGATGACTTGATGTCCTCCACGAGCAAGAGAAAATACCAGAGAGAACACCAGAAAATAATGTATATCTGCGATGAAATAGAATTTACAATAAGGGCTTCTGGTACAGGCCCGGCCTTCTGCTTCATATCACTGCAGAATGAAAGTGTTAATCCAGGTGCTGGATCCGCGGAACTATAGCACATCGATGTACCCCGCATTAGGTATCGGACGGGTGTTGTAACCTGTGCATTATCAGAATTGAAACGTCAGTCCTTTGCAAACCCAATTATACAGAATCGTACAGGTTCGACTGAAGCAGCTTCAGTTCCTCGTGATTGTTTCATTTGCTGAGACAAGGCTGTACGGATGATACGGATATTGCTCACTGGTTTGACAGGAGTGTTCCCTGAACGTGAACCTTGGGTTTACGTTTATCACTGTGATGGGAATATCCATTGCGTGCAGATCTCTTGCACTCCAGCAATGCACATTATAATAAGGTTTATGTGGGAACATGCTGTAAATTACTTGTTTTAAAGTGAAAATCGAGCTAAAAACGACATCAGCAAAAAACTCTAAAATTTCGTCTGTAGATCTTGGTTGAGGAAGAACTCCTGTCTTCGATGTCACTTCTCTATTCGAAAAAACGCTGCAAATTCATTCACACGTGTTGGTTATTCCTCGGACCAGGCGCATGGAGACTCACTTCTTCAACATGGGGGAAATGGAAACAGTGGGTAAATAGGTATACATTTTGACCCATAACCTCATCCAGAGGGCGCTAATCACTCCGGGGCCCGTTTCATTAGATTCAACGTCTAAAATTTAGTGGAAAATGATACCCCACACGCCTAGATACCGGAAATCATGAAAACACATTTACAAAATGGGTATATAGATACCCATTTTGACCCATAACTTCTTCCGGTGGCTGCCAATCGTTCCATTTCATTGGATTCAGCGTCCAAAATTTAGTAGAAAGTTATACCCCACACGCCTAGATCGCCAAAAATCTCGAAAATCCATATTTTTCAAATACACATTTTTACCCCTACCCCTCCCGAATTTGGTCCGATCGGGCTGAAAAGTTTCGAGGACCGCTGGAGTCGGAAACAGACCCCTGGCCCAAATTCCGAATTTTTAGAAAATTTTCTACTACCAAAAAAGCCCGACGGCGTACGGCGAACGGGCATTTGACTTATTTGATCTAGACACCTTGAAACGTCCAGGAAAATTTTTTGGACCGAATCGGAGAAGTTGACCTTTTGCATGAAAACATAGGTTGATTATTCAAGGAATAACCAACCAAAAATTATTATCGTGCGGCCATCAACCTAACCCCCATCAATTTTTTGTTATAGTCTTATATTTTGAGACCTATTTTCAATCCATGCACCCCTCCTCCGTATTTGAAGTGAGTTGAAACACAACTCAAACGTTAGACAGCGTAATTTCACTCTTTTTTATTTTATTTATTGGGGGGGGGGGGGGGGGGCAGAAAGACACTTTGAAGCCCAGAATGATGGCGCCCCTTTCGGCTTATCCCTGCTAAATATTCGTTTGACCCACTTTATCATATAATTTTTAGACTGCGAATTGAGATCAGGTGGGGGTTACCTATGATTATCCTTCTAATCCAAAACAAACTCTTTACGTAGGATGAAGTTTACAATATTTAAAAAAGGAGAAACGCTCCAACCGTGGATTATCGTTAATCAATATACGTATACCCCCTTGGCTTGTTAATTAGCGGTTAGAAACGCTCCCATGATAGCAGTGATGTGAAGTGTAAGTCATTATTTTGCAGCTATGCGTATTTTACGCTCCGACGATCCCTTCCGAAAATTCAAACAGTATTTTCATTAAATCCTTATACCAACAAGATATTTTGATTTAATTAATTAACTTAATTCGATTACCTAAATCGAGGTCTGGCGAACGCTACAATGCCACGAAATTTCTCCATACGAGAGATTCTCCGATTACTTACACCTTAGATACTTATGAGGTTAGCCCGTTTCAGAAACCATACGATAGTGTTCGGTCGAATAATAATCACTGAAAAGAAAACCTGGAAGTGCCTCAAGCTAGATAAAGAACAGGATTCCGAGCGAAAATGGTTAACGCGCCACGAATCCCTAGAACCTCATTCGGAAATTATCTCGTGGTTAATAATTGGCCATTCGGTAAGTTCAGGTCGAGCGAAATCGTGGAATGAGTGTGTATGGTGTAAGGAAAGTTGCTAGCGAGAGTGAAGAGTAGTTCAAGTTTCATACTTATTTTATAATTCAAAACTCACGTACGCGGATATTTCCAAGTTGAATTTCACCACCTAGTATCCTAATGCCGGCCTCTTTTTTAATTAGTAATTTTCACCACTTGAAGTTTTTTTTTTTTTTCGAAGTAAGTTTCGTAAATAAATAGGTTTTGTTACTGTACAACAAACCTTGTTGAATGGAAATAATCTTCAATCGAGCTTGACGTAGTTTTACACTGAATGAAAGGAAAAATAGGAAAGTGGTGCTTTGGGCAAATAAAAAAAACGCGAAGGATTCGGAGGAGCAGGAGTTAAATTGTTAATGCGGTGCTGAGTGAAATGGAGCATTCAGGGCGGTTTTGATGACCCACACTTTATCCACTAAAACCCGAACGACTTTTTCCGGCACATCGTAAAGTGAAGAAAACAGTCTGCTTGGAGATGTAATTTTGCCGGTTCAACGAGACTGATGTGACGAATAACTCTGCAGCTCCTTCATCTCATTATTTCAAGACAAATCGGTATCATCTCGCTTTTTTAGTTTGTCGGTTACGGTTTTTGGTTCTTTTCAACTTTCATATCCATATCCAGGACGAAAATCATCAGAAAGCGCATTTACGCAACTCAGGCGAGAGGTGACTTTTAGTTGGTTATTCCTTCAATAATATAATCAACGTATGTTTTTATGCAGAAAGTCAACATCTCCGAATCAACCCGAATTTCATTTCTAGGCGTTTCAAGGTGTCTAGATCAAAGTAAGAACATGTCCGTCCCTCGTACGCTATCCACGTCATTATTGGTAGCAGATAATTTTCTAAAAATCTGCAATCCCTTTTCGGCTCTTGTTGGTCCTCAAAACTTTTCAGCCCGATCTGACCAAAATGAGTCAATAATCGGCGAAATAATTTTAATAATAATTGTCGGCGATGTAGGCGTGTGGGGTATTATTTTCGACTAAATTTTGGGCGCTGAATCCAATGGGACGGGTCGCAGACCGATCGGAGCCCACTGGAAGAGGTTGCGGGTCAAAATGGGTACCTATCTACCCATTTCGAATGTATGTTTTCGAGATTTCTGGTACCTGGACGTGTGGGGTACCATTCTCCACTATTTGTTGAACGCTGAATCGATTGGAATGAGTCTCAATGCTCCTAGTCCAAGTAATAACCAATCCCTGGTGTTTTTTTTTTTTTTCATTTTATTTATTTATTTTTTTTATACGAACGTTAGTGGCGCCGTTAGTGGAAAATTTCGCCACCATTTAGTACAATCAACCTGTTAATTTCCTCTTAATTCACAAACAATTCTCTTAAACTCATAACCTCAATCGGACAAACAACAATTGTAGTCTCAACACACGGAAAACCATCTCCATTGGCGAACCTCCCTCGCAATCGTGCCACCGTTGTCCCACTACTGCACCACGAAGCTCAGAGAATTTTAATGTGTGGCGCGAGATTACATCTCTCGGATTCAAATCCGAGTAAAACATCTACTGCTAAGAAGTTTGGTGGAGTTATTCTGGTGAATATTAATTGGATGCTAGGCCTCGAATAAGCTTTGTACATGGCTTGTTGAGGCAAGAATGGGAATCCAACTTATACTGGTATTAGATTAGAATGACTTCAGGTGCAGAGTCGCTTTTCAAGTAGGTACATTTTCACTCCTTATTTTTCACTACGATTTCATTACTTATTTGTTATCTACCTCGGGGATTTTCAATACTTGTACCTACCCTGTCCATTATATGATCCACTCTAGTACTATTCTCCGATCCGAGCCTCCTCATTCCTATATTATCCATTTTCAATATATCCACTTTAATCTATTTAGGTGAGCAGCAATAGTTTCCAGACCCATCTCAATCGATTTGCCGATCAATTCGCTGGAAAAAGATACTCCAAGTATTCATACTTGGAGGTTTCCAAAAATCTCGTTAATTCCTTTTGCAAAATACTCACTTTTATTCATATACTTGAATTCTATTTTAAGCGATCAAGCTTCAATTGATACCTTGTAAAAAAAAAAAGAAGTGTGTATTGTGGATGTTAACGTCCAAGATTACGGGGAAGACCAAATAACTCTTTTGGTAATTCTGACCATTTTTCCACTTGACACGTCATTTTCACCTTAAAAGTATGCCATAAAAATTCATTTTAATATACTGTATGAAAGCTGGTATTCTGGGGATATTTTTCTACGAATGAACGCGAGAATTTTTCGGGGGAAAATGTTTCTTTTACCGGACTGAATGTTGACAAGGTTTTGTGTTTTCATTCGTGTCCTACTATTAGCCTGAATTAGTGAAAACTCAATCAATTCAGACTCAGTCAATTATTAGACGGATATTGACGTTGAGGGGCCCATCAGAAGGAAAATTTAACGCTCTCTCCAACGGTGTACTCAGAGTTGATATTATCTTGTAAATTAAGGGAATTATGACCGTATGGCCGAAAACACGACAAAAATCATAAGCCGTTAATAACTGGGAAACAAAGCCTCTAATAAGATAATTTCTCGAGACACATCATTTTGAAAATGAGTTGTAGAATCATCGCTTGACGGCTACTAATCTCAAACGTTATCACTCTGTATGTTATAACGCATTGAGCAACTTTATCTGGTTGAGAAAAGAAAAATTCGCTAGTGTATTATTACTTTTTTTTCATTTGGAAAAATCACCCCAGTAAGAATAAACGGCCAAAAAAGACGGATACCCTGTGGGGAGAAATCCCAACCCTAATAGGCAATACTCGCGTTGTTCTATTTGCCTTGCAAATACTAATCTCTAAGCATACTGCATATTGGCTCGCATGTCGTTCGGCATCTTCAACAGTGCCATCAAGAATAATAATCCAGATTTTATCACTATACGATCGAAAGGTTGACCTTTAAGTGTATCAACGGCTCAGCCTTTGACTCTTTTATTCATGCTGTCATCCAAGTTTAATGTAGTATTCGATAGAACTTTTACCGGTTCTTTGAAATTCCTCGAGTATCCATCGTTGCGAGATCGCATATTTATTCCGTTGGAAAGTAGAAGCTTGTTGAGACCTAAGACTCGAATGGCTCCATCTAAAATACAGTTCAGAGGTGGAATGTCCAAAGACTGAGCGGGTGTTGCAACGAGTTCTGCAAATAAAAAATTGGTGCTTCGACCTTTCACGTCGCTAATTAGTAAGGTACGTGGCTAGTTCGTGGCTATTAATTCCAAGCAACCCCCTCGCACCGTTTTGGCAGACCAACCTACTTTCCCGAACGAGTTGCTTGAAAAGGATGCTTCGCGATTGCAACAAACTGTTCGCATATTGCAATAAATCCCTGTCACTGCCTAAAAGGGTCGAGGTAGTGGAGGTCGACCTCGATTCACCTCATACAAAGTGGCCTGTTACATTCGTCTCGCCCTCATTGGTAGTAGTGTTTTTCATAAATTAACATCATCTCATCTCCCCTTTTCCTGAATTTTCTTTGAGAACCTTCGCCTAGCCCGGAAGGCTTTTTTTCTTATATTTCTTTTAATTAGAGTCAAAAGAAATTAAGGGGTTCCGGGGAGAGCGAGCATCAAGGAGAAGGGGGGTCTGCCAACAAGGTAACGGCTTAGGGGGTGTTATCGACCTAAGGAGACCGACCTCCTCCTATATAGGCCACCTCCAACTACTGTGTCAACACGACCGCCGAGCAAAACTGCAGGGCGACCTCAACCCCGCACTTTGCCTGGCTTTCCGTGACGCGTCGGCCATTGAGGTTTGGCCGGTGCTCGATGCTAGCCATAGCAGCTGACCGTGCATCTGTCGATGGCTGTGGTGTTTGTTGTAGTCCGGGGGTGGGGCGACATGACTCGCGTTTACGGAGGTCGTGTATGGAGTCGTGTGTCTGTCCCACCACTTGACATTCTGAACTCATCAAACAAGGTTCATTTGACATATTCTTCCCACACTTCAAGGTATCACGTCTGCAAAGGTTCAAATCAGCAATTATGTGTGCCCCATAGAAATCCGAAATATCCGCACATTTAGATCCCTACAGCGCTAATAGGCTGAATAAACTTTTTCCTCGTGATTCGAGGTTCCCTGAAAAGATCAAATCGGTAGCTCCAAAAACGTGCGGTGCTCCGACGGTACGTATTGATGTTTCCTCCTTGAGGTAGTAACGATAAAGATGTATCAGGAGCCAGAGAGATCTCGAGGAAAATAACTTTTTAGTCGCCAATAGAGAGCGAGGTCGATGTGACTTAAACGTATCAAACAGTCATCAAATCGCGGCACTTTTCTCGGTTGATGGCAACGTTCTTCGTTTCGTTGGCCTTTCAAAAGAAACGATCGTATTTCCGTTACCGAAGAACATCGGTCGTTACAGGATAAAACTCGAAACTTGAACCTACTGTGGAATTCAGCGAATAGTGAAAATTATTTCCCACGTCAAGTCGGTATACCCTCTTCTGTTCAGAATATCCTGTTGAGCTTAATATGCCGCAGGACACGGCTGACAATACGTGATTATCACGTCCGACCTGTCTCACAATCATGCTCAAGTAAATAGAAAGAACTTACTATAAGCTCTCGATTCTACCCGGACTATAACTCCAATTTACTGTACATTTGGCAGAGGATCATGTATTATTTCTCTCGCTTTTCTCCATCGTCATAGGTATCTTACGCCTTCCACCTGAATTTGCATCGTTGAATTGACTGAAACCAGAGTTATGTTCAGAGTTTTCGCACTTGCACTCCGAACTTCAATATTCTGATTTTAGATTTATGAAAAACCATTCTACGTTCTTCACTAGTTAACTTCAAGAGTTGCTGGAAACTCAGGTTAGAACGCTGAAAATTCTGTGTTGACTCTCAGAGATTTCTTCAAATTTTCATTTTCCCTAGGCGAATGAATTTCTCGTTTTTTCCCTCTTTCTGTTTCTCCACCGTCGAGTCTGAAGGTGCAGAGTCGGACGAGTGTTTGTATATGTTTACCCGAGTATTCCCTGGTAAAGTGGATCATAGTTGGTTGAAGGTAAATAAATAAGTATCTCGCCGGTCGAGACCACTTTCAGTTAGTGAATATTAAATGTATCATCAAATGTAGGGTTGATCAAGCCCTCTTCTCTCCCTTTACCACGGCTACAACCCACCTGAGTGTCCGAGTTCCTACCTATACCCAGGCGGTCCAAGACACCTCTCTGGTCTACAAAACCAAGAACCGGCAGCGGTTAGGCTCTATCACAAAACCGCTATTTGTACCGTCTTGTTTAGCCGTTTGGAACGGGTATTCTGAGAGATTGGCCCGAACATAAACTCTTTTGCCACGACGCAATCGCCTGTTTAGTGGCTCTGCTACTTCTAGTTTGATTGGTTTGACCGGTTAAAGGAAGAGTCGGTTTCTTAGGCGAGTGACCACCACTGTCGAATCAATTTATTGCTCTGTCGAGACTCTCGGGAACGTCATTTGTCTTTTAGAAGCCTGTTGAGGGGTGGGAGGCGCGAGGGAGGGGCTGCTCACCCGCAAACGAGGAGGCCCACCGATCGAACATTTTCCTCTCTCTGCAGTTTATACTAGGATCAAACACTACTACGAAACCTCAATACTCAAAAACTCCGAACATTCAATAGGATAGTGGCAATTTTCCTGTTGTATAGTAGGAGACTCGAAACCTCAAACAAGAAAACCTCATATTGAGTCGCTTTTATTAAAAACTCGATATGTTACTGTAATTGAACGTAAAATTGCCTTCATCATGTTGGTAAAAAATTATTAAGCCAATAATATTCAAGATGGAACCTAGCGCAGTAACGTACTGATTAGCGCCCTGAAGGGTCGACCAAGGTGAAGCACCAATGTTTTATTCACAAAAATAAAGTGCTACGACACCCGGTCACTCTTCGGACTCTAAACTGTATTTTATGAGAAGCCATTCGAGATCAAAGGTCTCATGCTTTTACGTCGCATCTTTCAACAGATTTAAAATATCACGGCGAGATTCTCAGGGTCAAAAGGGACGGTAAAAAAATACTTTCTTTTTTTTTCTTCAAATTGTTGACCCTTGAGCCATTTTAAATGTTGAACTAAAGTATGAGTCACTTCAAAACGTGATCCAGTACTTCAAAAACCCACGTCGAGGGTCATTTGAAAGGGCTAGTCCGGCGTAGCTCACTCATTCAGAAAACTTCTTTACTTTCTGAGGGATTCAACCCTACGAACAGAAACGTCTTGGGAGAGGCTTCTGTCGCAGCAATTATTACTCGGATAAGAAAGTGTGTACGTACGTTGGACGTTATACCAATTCCATTAGAGGGGCTAAGCGATCGAAGGAGCAAACATCGTGGTAAAGGAAAATTGACAGGTACGCCCTTGGGACCACAACATTCGTATCCCTCGTCCCCAATCGGGTTTTCTCTAATATTTATGAACATTCAGATCTCACAGCTCTGCTTCATTCTGATGCTGAATTCTTTTTCCATGGGATTTTCATTCTTTAAGGACCTTGCTCATTTGACCCAATATGATGAATAAGACAGATGCAAACAAGTTTTATTTGGGGATTTCAGTTGTCCAGAAACCTCACTATGTTCCTTGAGGCTATGATTGGTAATACGTCAAATAGAAATATGTCCTTAGTTTTATCCAAATTAATTGAAGCCAAGCCAATTATAAAGTAACAGTCCTTAACAGGGGTGGAAAAAACTAATGAAAGTAGTGTTACCCTTTTAGATTGTTTAATGAATGCGTCGCAGTTGTTTCAGAATTCTCAGACTTCATATCACTCAATAACATCTTGAAAACACATTTACAAAATGGTGGATACATACACATTTTGACCCATTACTTCTTCCGGTGGGTGCCAATCGTTCTGGGACCCACTTCATTGAATTCAGCGTCCAAAATTTAGTGAACAATTATACCCCACACGCCTAGGTACCAGAAATCCAGAAAACACATCCTATTCAAAATGGGTAATAAATGCCCAATTTGACTCATAACTTCTTCCAGTGGGTGTCAATCGTTCTGGGACCCATTTCATTGGATTCAGCTTCCAAAATTTACTGGAAAATGATACCCCACTCGCCTAGATCGCCCAAAACCTCGAAAATCCATTTTTCAAAAAACACATTTTGACCCCTACCCCAAATTTGGTCCGATCAGGCTGAAAACTTTCGAGGACCATCCTACGCCGGGAACAGACCCCTGACCCAAATTTCAGATTTTTAGAAAATTTTCTACTACCAAAAACGGCGTGGACGGCGGACGGACATTGACCTTTTGGTTGGTTATTCCTTGAATAATCAACCTATGTTTTCATGCAAATGGTCAACCTCTCCGATTCGGCTCAAAATTTTTTTCTGGACGTTTCATGATGTCCTGATCAAAAAAGGTCAATGTCCGTCCGCCGTACGCCGTACGCCGTCCGCCGTCCGCCGTCCGCCGTCCACGCCGTTTTAGGTAGTAGACATTTTTCTAAAAATCTGAAATTTGGGTCAGGGGTCTGTTCCCGGCCTAGGACGGTCCTCCAAGCTTTTCAGCCCGATCGGACCATCCTACGCCGGGAACAGACCCCTGACCCAAATTTCAGATTTTTAGAAAATTTTCTACTACCGAAAACGGCGCGGACATTGGACGGCAGACGGACATTGACCTTTTGGTTGGTTATTCCTTGAATAATCAACCTATGTTTTCATGCAAATGGTCAACCTCTCCGATTCGGCTCAAAATTTTTTTCTGGACGTTTCATGATGTCCTGATCAAAAAACGCTGCAAATTCTTACACAGGGGTTGGTTATTCCTCGGACCTGGCGCATGGAGACTCATTTCTTCAACATGGGGGAAATGGGGAAACAGTGGGTGCGGCGGGTCCCAGACCTATTCCAATCGATTCAGGATCCAGAATTTAGTAGAAAATGATACCCCACACGCCCAGGTACCGGAAATCTCGAAAACGCATATTCAAAATGGGTAATATATACCCAATTTGACCCATAACTTCTTCCAGAGGGTGCCAATCGTTCCGGGACCCACTTCATTGAAATTAGCGTCCAAGATTTAGCGGAAAATGATACCCCACACGCCTAGGTTCCAGAAATCTCAAAAACACATATTCAAAATGGGTAATATATACCCAATTTGACCCATAACTTCTTCCAGAGGGTGCCAATCGTTTTGGGACCCATTTCATTGGATTCAGCGTCCAAAATTTAGTGGAAAATGATACCCCACTTGCCTAAATCGCCCAAAATCTCGAAAATCCATTTTTCAAAAAACACATTTTGACCCCTACCCCGCCCAAATTTGGTCCGATCGGGCTGAAAAGCTTGGAGGACCGTCCTAGGCCGGGAACAGACCCCTGACCCAAATTTCAGATTTTTAGAAAAATGTCTACTACCTAAAACGGCGTGGACGGCGGACGGCGGACGGCGGACGGCGTACGGCGTACGGCGGACGGACATTGACCTTTTTTGATCAGGACATCATGAAACGTCCAGAAAAAAATTTTGAGCCGAATCGGAGAGGTTGACCATTTGCATGAAAACATAGGTTGATTATTCAAGGAATAACCAACCAAAAGGTCAATGTCCGTCCGCCGTCCACGCCGTTTTTGGTAGTAGAAAATTTTCTAAAAATCTGAAATTTGGGTCAGGGGTCTGTTCCCGGCCTAGGACGGTCCTCCAAGCTTTTCAGCCCGATCGGACCAAATTTGGGCGGGGTAGGGGTCAAAATGTGTTTTTTGAAGAATGGATTTTCGAGATTTTGGGCGATTTAGGCGAGTGGGGTATCATTTTCCACTAAATTTTGGACGCTGAATCCAATGAAATGGGTCCCAAAACGATCGGCACCCTCTGGAAGAAGTTATGGGTCAAATTGGGTATATATTACCCATTTTGAATATGTGTTTTTGAGATTTCTGGAACCTAGGCGTGTGGGGTATCATTTTCCGCTAAATCGTGGACGCTAATTTCAATGAAGTGGGTCCCGGAACGATTGGCACCCTCTGGAAGATGTTATGGGTCAAATTGGGTGTATATTACCCATTTTGAATATGCGTTTTCGAGATTTCCGGTACCTGGGCGTGTGGGGTATCATTTTCTACTAAATTCTGGATCCTGAATCGATTGGAATGGGTCTGGGACCCGCCGCACCCACTGTTTCCCCATTTCCCCCATGTTGAAGAAATGAGTCTCCATGCGCCTGGTCCGAGGAATAACCAACCCCTGTGTAAGAATTTGCAGCGTTTTTTGATCTAGACACCACGAAACGTCCAGAAAAAAATTTTGAGCCGAATCGGAGAGGTTGACCTTTTCCATGAAAACAGGTTTATTATTCAAGGAATAACCAACCAAAATAACCTCAACCTCAGTACGGGAGTAAACTCGCTAGCGACATAAATCTATAGAATTTAGTATCTCGTCTTTCAGTTGGTTATTCCTTGAATAGTAAACCTATGTATTCATGCTCAAGGTCACGGCTCAAAATTTGTTTTTTGAAACCTTCGGTCATCTAGGCGTGTGGACATTTTCCGCTAAATGTTGGATCCACTAAATCGATTGGAATGGGTCCGAAACACTTTGCACCCGCTGTTGTCCTCATTCTCCCCGTACTGCTGGTCCGACGAATAACCAACACTTGTTTAACTATTTGCAGCGATCTTTATATTTACGCGTCCTTTATTGTAACAGAGCATGACTTATCAAACCGTACACGAGGTATGTCTCGGTAAACTAGGTGAAGGCTTCATTATATCGATCCTCCGAAGCTAATGTACCAATACTCGATTGTAGATTGCAAGCAGCTCTTAAGACTATACGTTGATTTTGAAGTAACAAAGAATTATTCCGAGTTATTCGTTCCCCCGACTGGTGCATGAATGATTTCGAGGAGGCGTCGTTAATCGTTTGTCAATATGATTGGTAGCATTGTAAATGGTTTAGTCGAGTTATAGTGCTCTGGAGATGCAGATAAGGAAAGGGAAACCGATGTCGGGGACGGCCGAACCTCGAATCTAATAAAGGGGCATGAATTGTGAGTTAGTGAGGACGGGCCGGTTACGGTAGGTGGCAGGAGAGGGTCGGCCGGCCCGGTTGAGTTGGCGACCGGAACGGGTTCTCAAAGACTTCATAATGAAATAATGCTCAAACTCGAACAGGCTGCCACGGGCAATTTCCTTGCTCGACAGACAATTACCCAAACGGACTCAAATATCGAATTTTGGCCTACGAGGGTTCACAATTTTCGGGACGTTTACGCCAACAACCGGTTTGTAGTGGACAGCAGAAATGGTTTGATCTGATCACGCCGGGAAATTGAGCACGATGGTTCTGAGAGGGGACGACCTTCGACATCGGAAGTTCAAAGTAAGCATCCTGTCTCTTGAAACTCTCAGTCTTTATCCGGGATAAAGTATTTTACTCTCCTCGAAAACCCGAAACGCCTTTTCACCCAACAAAGCTTGGTTCAACTAATTCCTCTAACAGGCTCGTTAATTGTTTGAGAGTCGACTCACAAAATAAAGGAGTCCGTTTACACAATGGTCGAGAGGTTTGGCTAATGCTCGCACGACACTTCATCACCAGGTATTCAAGAGGGGTCCGGTCTATTCCGCCGATTTTCAGGTCAATTCCGCCGCATGGTCAATTCCGCCCCTTCAGTGAGAAAGCCCCATCGGCGGAATCGACATGCTAACCAACGTAGCCAAATGTCAATTCCGCCGGGCATTTCTTAAAATTTAAGATACTTACCTCATAACGTGTGTATGGAGTGTCATGGTCAGAGAAAGGCTGGTTTATTCAACGCTGCTACGTTTGATACATAATCCGCGCGCGCGATTTTACCGTTGACATAGTCTTGAATAAGGTTTTTGATTTGAGCCAACTTGTCAATAACTTTTTACGCGGCTTAACTGGGACACCTACACTATTCATTGACACCACAATGTCAAACTGAATGTCGAGCATTCCGCATTACCCACATGATCGGAGGAAACGTTGATTGAGGCTGTAATAAAGTTTTTTGAGGTAGTTGGCGAACTTTCGGGTTACGTTCGGGCACGGGGAAGTCGTTGGCGAAGCTTTCTTCAACTTCAAAAAATCCCAAGTAAGGTAGGCCAAAAACCTTACGCAGAAACTGTCCGACCTGAGTACTGCGTTCATAATCGCTGGCCAGTCCACATTCTTGTATTTTTCGCCACAAAAGGCGCTGCATGAAAATGGCATAGGTACCAAGCATCGTAGTAAAATTAATTTTATTAGTAAAATGGCAAAACGAGTCATGCAGTGACATGATTAAATGCCTTTCCTGCACCAGAGAAATTAGCAAGTCGACGTCCATATCGAAAAATGAGATAAAAGGAGTAGGAGAAGTGCATACGGAGACGCCAGATTCGGCCGAACAAAACAAAATTATTTGGTTCGGAATCGGAAGACGGGAGAGCTCGGCGGAGTTCGACCGAGCAAGTCGGGCACAGTGTAAACACTTCGTCCGAATCCCATTGAACTTTCTACTTTTGTTTACTCGCCCCATGTCTGCCGTTAACGGCCGTACTCTGCAGAATGAAAAATCGGCGGCATTCCGGCTCCAGTGTAAACCTAGCTGTTTGGTCCGACGGGTCAGCGGAACTGACATGAACACTGGACTTCGAGTTCGAGTGGACCTCATTAGGTGCAGTATGCCAGCTCGAGTATAATCCTATTACATCGGCGGAATAGACCTGCACCCATTCAAGACGCTAAAAGGCCGAGAAATAGTGGCTTTGTCGGTAACGAGGTGTTTTCAATATTTTTATCAGAAAGAATATATCTAAAGCGAATCGCTTAGAAAGTACGTATCTAAAACTAAAACTCCCCAAAACGCTTTATATAAACTCAAAAAACTTTCTAAAGTCGGGCGTTTTAAATTCGAGGGGAAGATCTGTCGAGTCATAGACGGAGGCTGTTATGAATTTGGACAAGGATTAGCGCGATGTTGAACTTTTGAAGGGAAACCAAGCGACTGATGTCTCCATAATTATTGCGCAATAGTGGTTTTGATACATTATATTTGAGCATAAAAATATTTGTTGTCGTGATTTGTGTACGACCGTTATTATTATATTATTATACTATATTATTATATAGTTACCTTCATAGCGACTGAACTCGACATCTAGAGAACTCTAGAACGTACCTACCACTTGGACATTTATACACGCAGGAGTTCTTGGGGCAGCAACGTTGGGAATAACTGGTAGGACCGAGATTTTTCGACTATTCAGCTCAGTTTTCTATTAACATTAGTATCAAGTGCCCAAGAAGATTAAACCGTTGCGGTTTGTCTTGCGGCGTTCATCGTGAAATAGCTTCTTTTAAACTCCTCGAGTTTCTCAGCCAGGAAAAACTATTTTCCTTCGAGCCGTCACAACGTCGGATAGCGGTTTGACCTGGAATCCTTTGTAGCTCGAGGAACCTGATGGTGGTTTGTCGACTTGTTCGGCCAGACGCGGTCTTTGAGTGTCTCCGGTTAAAACGGCTCTTTGTTGTCTTCCTGGTTTTACTCGATTGGGACGGCGTCATTCCTCTGAATCTGAGGAGATGACTCGAATTTCAAGGCTGTGCCTTTTCGAATGTTAAATGGTCGTTGAGCACTGTTTCCTGTCCGATCCAAATTTCAAGACAACCCGACACCATTCACCAACCGCGGCATCCCACTACTTAATTGACGTTAAACTTAAAATCAATGAGGGCACTAGCTACGTTTTATCCTTCAAATTATCCTGTAACCCGACATAGTTGTTTTTTGGCTCAATATCATTCTTTATTTGGGAGAACGCTGACTTAGTTTAGCGAAGTTTTACTCGTAGAACACAATTGCTGTTTTGAACGGCAACAACTAATATGTACATCGGTTTGTTCTCTCGACCTGAGTCACAAGTCCCCATGCTCTTCAAAAATCATAAAAACCCTCATTCGAAATACGTAAATACTCCTTTTCACTTACAACCTGCCTCCGTTTGCTACAATCGGGCAAAATGTGCTGAGTCACTACCAGCTAGGGGATAAAGGGTGTCAATTTATACATTTTCAGTTTTTTTCGGATCATTCAATAGGGCTTTTAACGGTCGGAGAAAGGAATCTACAATCTACTAATCTTTGAAGCGTAAAAAGTAAATGGTTGGGAAGAAAAACCATCGTTTTTGGTCCATCCCTACTTCAGGGAGAATAATGAAACAATATGATGCAGGATTTGACGGTGAACATAAAAGAAGGAACTAAAGAAAACGCGGAAAGTCACTACTAATATTCTTTAGTAAATAAAAAATGCAATACCGTCTCTGTTTTACTGGAATCTCTCGAAAATCCCGTCCGATCCATTCCTATCTTTGTTCAATATAATAGGTTTACCTTCTACCACTCATACAACAATGCTTAACACTCGAACTCCGATTTCTCTCCTCCGGTGTTTTATTTTCCACGGTATTTTCAAACGATAGAAAACAAACCGTATTTTTCACCTTCCGAGTTTTCTTTCGATTTATTTTTCCTTTCAGTACTTCAAGGGCATACAAATCCTTCCTTCGTGAATAATGTACACTCAAGGTATAATTTACAGTTTTTTTTTTCAATTGTTTTTGATCCGTACGTTCATACTCCTATGTAGTTGATATAGGACTCACAAGTTTTTTTTTTTTTTTTTTTTTTTCGGGAAACATCCCATCCACTGATCCCAAAAGCTCTTGAGGGAAGCCATTCGACGGAAGCTTAGGTCCGAGGGATTTTGTCCTTGAAGCTTGAACCAAATGAAATTTTCCAGCTCGTCCCACGAGCCGATCCCCACGATGCCACACCCCTAAAAAGGATTCGACCTACCCCGAGGTCCGTTCCCGTTCAACCGACAAAAAAGGGGTCGATGAGAATTTTAAAAGTTCCTCGAGTTCAAGAGGGTACAACGGAAACTGAAGTTATCCAGGAAGAGCGAGAAGGCTGAGTGAAACTTTGATGCGAAAAGATGGGGAGAACAGAAATCAGCGGGCTCCGTTGAAATGATGGTGATATCACTTTATGATCTGTCTTTTGAATTCAAATAGGCAATTTAAACTTTTTCAAAAGGCCGCTCGTCGCTTTTCACATCGCCGTCCCGAAATTGTTTTTCCACGGAAACAATCAGATTCTCCGCAAACTTCGGCGCCCACACCATCGCAATCCTGTTTTGCCCACCTCAGCTTCATATACTCGTATTTTCTCTTCACAAACTCGATCCGCTTCATCCTTCCGTAATAGTTTCGACACAAATGAGGAAAAAATGCATTAAAAAGAAATATCGTTTAGGTTGTCGCCAAAGTAAATCTCCCCACTTTCATACCTTCTATGAGATACCTTCATAATTTGACGCAGGGAATAACAGAAGATTAATTGTTATCGATTTATTCAACAGTATAGAATATTCATAATTATTCTTCATTTCAATAATAATTTGAGCATGAGTAACCAGCAAAACAACAAACCTTTTAACTGAAAACTACACGTAAAAAAGCTGCAAATTCTTACACAGGGGTTGGTTATTCCTTGGACTAGGCACATGGAGACTCATTTCTTCAACATGGGGGAAATGGGGAAAACAGTGGGTGCGGCGGGTCCCAGACCCATTCCAATCGATTCAGGATCCAAAATTTAGTGGAAAATGATACCCCACACGTCCAGGTTCCAGAAATCTCGAAAACACATATTCAAAATGGGTAATATATACCCAATTTGACCCATAACTTCTTCCAGTGGGTGCCAATCGTTCTGGGACCCACTTCATTGAATTCAGCGTCTAAGATTTAGTGGAAATTGATACCCCACTTGCCTAGATCGCCCAAAATCTCGAAAATCCATTTTTCAAAAAACACATTTTGACCCCCACCCCGCCCAAATTTGGTCCGATCGGGCTGAAAAGTTTGGAGGACCGACCTAGGCCGGGAACAGACCCCTGACCCAAATTTCAGATTTTTAGACAATTTTCTACTACCAAAAACTGCGCGGACGGCGGACGGACATTGACCTTTTTTGATCTAGAACCACCTTTGACCTTTGATCTAGACACCATGAAACGTCCAGAAAAAAATTTTGAGTCGAATCGGAGAGGTTGACCTTTTGCATGAAAACATAGGTTGATTATTCAAGGAATAACCAACCAAAAATAGCAAACTGTCCCGTCTCCAACCACATGATGAACGATGCTCAAAATCCTCAGTGATTTCGTCAGGTTTTTAAGAGTACTTCATCACATTTCTCTTGAAGAGCTGCTTTATGCCCCGAAGAATTCCGTTGCGGTCAGGTAATTGGATGAAAATGCTTCGTCGAAGTAATGAAATGAAATGTCTTTGGAAGAATCCATCAGATCTAATCTGGAAAACCCTACTTCTAATATCGACTGCGATGATTATTCGAAAGAATGACGAGGAAAACCAGTTTGGAAAAGATTGATGACTGCTAAACTTAGCACTTTGACAAAACAGGTAACGATTTTCACCGTAGTGTGAGGCATTCATCACTAGAAAATGACCACAATTGTATGTATGTAGCATGCGATTCCCTCATGCATCATCCTGTTACAAAAGACAACGAGGCATGAATTGTCTCGTTTATGCATTTATCAATGGCTGGCTCCTGTGGCATTATCTCACTCGCTAAGCCGATTTAGGTGGGCACGACGGGCTGGGTACAAGACTTCGGCACTGCCTAACCCCCACTCACAATTTGATCCGTATGACTATTTGAGTTCTAGCAATTTCTGTCGATAACTGAATCATTTTAGGCTCTGCAATTCAGATTCTTTCGTTGCCCACCTAGAATAATTGAAGGAGAAAAAACAGAGAATCACTCAACTGATTACGTTTTCTGTGAACAGATCAATACGAATTTTCTGTGCGTAATATACATATTAGTGACATCTACAAGGTATTCGACTTTAACATTAAAGTAAACAACAAACACTAGTTATTTGAATAATATTTCTCAATTAAATAATAACTTTCACTTTTTTGACCAAATTATGAACGCAACGTGAATCTATCTTCGTCTTTTCTCACAATCAGTATTTTTTCATCAACTGCCTCACAATAAACTGACAACAATAAAGTGTCCGGTTTGCCATCCTGCTATTTTCCCTCCCAACAGCTGCTTCCTCCCCCCATCATTTGCGAACGACGGGAAAAGACCAAAGGGCTATATCATAAAAGAAGGGCGGATGATGAAAGTGCCTCTTCTCGCACCGCTTGGTTGTTTTTTCGTTTTTTGGCACCTTATAGATGGTCAAATTGGATAGCCCATTTGCTCGTCGGTCTATTTCGATCTTACAGAAGTGATTCAGGAACATATTGGCGCTCGTTGTTCAGAGATACCAATACTGAAGGACGCTAAAGCCGGATTTCAAGAACGCTGCAAATTCTTCCATAGTGGTCGGTTATTCCTTGGACCAGGAGCATGGAGAAAATGGAGAAAACAGTGAGTGTGGAGTGTTTTGGACTCAGTCCAATCGAATCATTATCCAAAATTTAGTGGAAAATGAAACCTCTCACGTCTAAATCGCCGAAAATCTGGGAAAACCTCCTTTCAAAAAACACATTTTGACCCCTTCCCTCTCCTGGGACACCATGAAACGTCTAGAACAATATTTTGGGGCCGATTGGAGATGGTATACCCCTTGAGCATGAATGGTTGATGATTCAAGGAATAACCGATCAAAATTGGGCTGAAAGCGCCGATGAGCAACGAAAACTGTCCTAGAAATAACGGATGTAATTCATTGTATCACGGTAACATTACTACCTACATTACTTCTCTGGTTGGTCATCATAAAATAAATTTGAAATTTCACTGAAGCGATTGGAACCGCTTTTATGAAATGCCGTTTGTACTATGCCGTTTTGCCATTGTTGGAAATAGCTCAGAAACGTAAGTGAAGCACATTCTTTCCTGTATTGTACAACCTTGTTCAGCAGAATGTAACTTGTTTTCTGAGATTTTAGGGATGCACAGTACAACATGTAATTTTCTGGCTGTAAGAAATTTGTTTAGTTTTGAACTAGTATGCCGATCACTATTGGGGTCACGTCATTGTTACATTTGTAAAATCTGAGGGGCGATTATACGTTTTCATTGCTCTTTTTAGACCGATGTTCGTGACATGCAAATCACGATTGAGACTCGGGGAGGCCTTCAGAATAAATTGTTTCTGACATATGGTAAATGTTCAGGAATTAGCTCCTTTCAGCACGTAATGACAAATTTCTTTTTATAAAATCAATAAATCCAGAACCACTCTCCATATTTTCAACCCAACCCCAATGATCCCCGTTTATTAAGTTTATCCCATGATTACCGTATTTTTCGGACCATAAGACGCACTTTTTCTCCACCAAAAAGTAGGAGGAAAAGTGCCTGCGTCTTATGGTCCGAATAGAAGAAGCCTGCGTCTTATGGTTCGAAGGGGGAAGAGGGGGTGAAGAGGGGATTAGACCTAGTTCTCATTTTGTCCACGGGAATATTAGGAGCAGGCCTATTAGGCAGGTTATCAAAGCCAGAAAGAAAAACAGCTTTGAAATTGGCCAGATTGGGAACATGGACGAAGTTTCTTTACTGTTATACTTTATTAAATATTTTATTACACTATTTGGTTCAGAATATTTTTTTTCTTATATTTCTCCTCTAAAAACCAGGTGCGTCTTATGGTCAGGTGCGTCTTATGGTCCGAAAAATACGGTAACACTTATTCAACATTACAAATCCAGTAAGCAGTTCCTATAGAATTCTCTCCTATTAAAGTAGAATATGAGTCATTTTCGTCGTGTTAAATCCCCCGTGTATTATTCTCTCTACCAAAACTACACCTTGTGTGATTCATCCTCGATATTTCAAGTGGCTCTTCAACGTCCATAGAAAACCTCATTATTCGACCGGTAGCTTCTTACTGTAGCGATATTGCTTCTATTTAAATAACAAAAATTAAAAATTAATGAGATGAATATAAAATAGAGCAGTTAGCTTCTCAAGATTTATTTGACAGATTCTGACAATTGTAACTTAGGCGTGATCTCGTATAGTTCGAGTAATCATGTCACACATGTGCAGCCCTCTCAGATACTGGTTGATATTAGTCTAAAATGCAAATTCAGGGACAGTTGGTAATTCGTTAATTGACGAAGTCGTTTTCAATTTGATTTGGAGATGAGAACGAATCTCAATACGAGGTATTATTTTGTGGATAGGTACATAATATACGTCCTAACTAGTAAAAGTACTCAACAGGAGCCTAGTCAAAACGTGAAATCACCTTGTAGTTGCTGCACTGAATTCAAACCAGTGGTCTTTTTGACCGCCTACTTTTTAATATAATTTTCCTGACAAAATATGAAATCATGTATTAGCGCTGGGTGTGCTAGACGTTGTGTGCTGGATCCGAATTAGACCCAAGAGTTTAAAAATTGGTTCAAATTTATATGAACCCAGTTTTAACAAAAATGTATTGTATCTACCCTGAAACTTGGGCTCAATTAAGGGGGGGGGGGGGGGGTCAACAGTGACAGCGCGGCATTCGGCCAACCCGATTTTATTAAGACGCAGTTTTTTAGACATTTCCGCTCAAACAACATAAAGGGGTGTGAAACTTTTACCTTAAAGCTGATGGTATAATTTTTCAAATAATGTCTGGGTTCTATAACCCGTAGAAGCTACCTCAGAATGCGCCGAGTTGTCAAGTGGCAATAGGTGACATTCGTTGGGCAGCCAACGTATCCTCCGTCATAAAATATCCTCGTATAAATCCTCCGTCAAAAAGCTGATTTCTTAAAACCCACTTCTTCATTTCTTCTAGAGGATAAATGCGAATTCTGACCAACTAAAAACACCTTTAGGCGTAGCTGAGAGAAGGGAGACTGATAAATTATTGACTCATGTCTACGCTTATTAACCGCATTCTCTCTCACCTCAACCAAACACTTGTTTAGAGGGCGTTAATTGAAACAATATCTGTTGAGAACATGAAATATCGCATTTGATTGTTATTGAATAACCGTCGGGGAAATTCGAGGTGTTGGGATGAGCGCGAAAAAGCATCATCTGATGTCAAATTCAGATTCAACAGGTTTTCCGCAAAACTGTTCATTTAATTGATACCTTTTTCTTTTTCGTTCACCCCTCGGTTACATCTCAAAATTAAATACTAAAAGTAGTTAGTACTTTGGGTCGAACAGACACAGATCCAGCACTCATGAAAACGCTGCGTGATGTAAATTTGAATCCGTTTTTACTGAGAAAAATTAAATCAAATTAACAACGTGGTAATGTTCATCGACAAATCTCACAGCTTCCTTCATCTGTTATGATGAATATTATGATCATTAAATGGTGTGTATGTATTGTTTTAAAACTCACAATTAATCTTCTCAATATCTTGTTGAGTTCGGCTTCGATTAGCGATAACCAAGTAGAGAAGTCCTTGTAATCTGAAGTGCAGTACCAATTATCTTGCTGGTTAATATTCCTCTTGCGCGGCAACTCTTTATTCTCGCTCAAAGGGTTGGAAGATGAAAGGAAACTGCAACGAATTTCTAAACTAAGAGCCTCATTTGCATACCGTTTCTGTGAAATCATCCAGGGCAGACTTGTTAAGTATTAAGCATTCCCTCGTGGGGGATTCATTTTTCCATATAAATACCCAAGTGACGACTCTGGGAACAAAAACTAGGTGGAACTACATTTCGGGAAACTTCCCCGTCATGCCTAGAGGATAATACGATGTTGCTCGTAATGTTTTTAAAAGTACCGCGTATTTTTTCATCTCAATATTACTGCCTGTCTCTGGGGAGAAGTTTACTTTTGTGTTGTACCTGACAGAGCAAGTTGATGTCATTCAATTATGGTACATTGTTCATTCTTGCCATTGTGGGTTGAAAATATAAGGAAACATTATAGCAATTGTAAAAGTTTAAGTAACAATCTGCTAGTAACAACTTCCCGATTGCGTTCTCCATGAGTAATGCATTCGCGGGGCGAATTTCTTATGATGCTCTCGGAAATGTTGATCTCCTCCGTAAGTATTTTTTATTTCTATTTTCAATCACGAACAAAATTACCGGAAACTGCATTCTCTCATTCATCGAGGAAGCTAGGGCCTTCTAGTCAAACCGTGAGTGGGATGAACGGGATGGCCTCAATCCTATGTGACGTAGTTGGGAACCATTGGAATTTTGCCACAGCAAATGGGATGGGGATCATCAACCCTAAACACAACGCTCTAAAATTTCAACAAATAAATTTCTTCTTAATCATAGTATTGAGGTTATTTTTTCAGGTCAAATACGTGATTTAGGTACTCCTTGAAGGTTAACATAATCGCCATGGGATTAAATATGTCGCAGTTTCAAGTTCTTCCAACCCTTCGTTTCGATGGTGTGATTGGTGTGATTTTGATTCTGTACGGAAGTAATTTCGGCAGTTGATTTTCAAAAGTGTTATTCTATGTGCCAGGGTCTGGGTCCAAAAACGAGGAAGAAACCGGCCTAAGCTTCCAAAACACGTGCGACCGAGCGTTGTCGAGCTGCAACCAGCACTTGTCCTGCAGAAGCGCCCTGTCCTCGGTAATGCAGTACTGCAACGCCACGCGGTGCCGCCGGGAGCACTGCATGCAGTCGCTACAGAATTTCTACAGAAACGTTGAATCTCATTGGAGCCTCGAAATCGCCTTTTGCCTTTGCAAGTGAGTCATGATCTTTTTTCAAAATTATTGTTCTCCCTTACTGCAACAAAGAAAACGATGAACCGTTTTCATTTAAAAAATGTTTGTCTCAACCAATAATGCACCCCATTACTACCAAGATGCACGTGAAATTTTTAGAATACTCCTATTCAGTAATTCGGAAAGGCCGGACAAGCTAAGGCCAAATTTGGATTTATTATTTTAGACTCGGGGTTTATTTTCCTTATTAGAATAATGGGAATAATACGAATAATATTCGTACAGACCAAAAAAATGGTTTCCTCTCTAAGCCTCTTTTACATCTAGACATAAAACTGCTTCAAAAAATGATGAAACGTTTACATACACTCCAGTCGGGTTATGACTGTGCCTATCATATATTTTCATCCCGATCACTTCAAATCCTTTTGGGAAGTCATACGAGTGAGTCATCATTTTCTTCAACGTTGCGCTGAAAGATAGCTGGGTATCTGCGAACATGAATGTTTCGAAATTATTTCATTGAAAAAATTGTTTCCCCTCTTTCACTTCACGTTTCTCTTCCTCCAAAACGAAACAATGGATTTCACGTGACACGAGTGAGATCCATCTGGAATAATAAACCACCTTTTTTTGACCAAATTACTTGTAATTAGAAAAAAAGACGATCAGTATAGGCACACGAAAATTTCGAAGATTAGGACCCGTTGCTAGAATCATACGTTATCCGGAGTCCCCGTCCGTTACCCGGTCCTTGGGTTCATCGGAATATTCTGCACAGTACCTTAGTTGAGAGGTAGTGTTTAAATTACCTGTCAAAAATGTGTTTCAGAACGTGAAGTAAAACCTCGTAACATATCAAACCTGAATAATAGAAAGTATCCAGTAACTTGAACGCGGAAATTTTGAATAGTGCATCAAATAACCTGCTTTAATATAACACATGAACAGTATCGCCCGCTTGAAACCCAACGTGCTGTTTTACCTCAGGTCGCTGTCGGGTGAGTTCTGGGTCGTCTGGTTTAGTTTCTCTTATATTTCTTGGGGGTTTCTGTTGACCTTAGCAACTGGGGATCTCGTACCTCTGAGAGCTCTAGAGCCAACTGGTAGTAAACTTCCTAAGTCAATTGGTGGTAGTGATATCCGAGGCCAACCGTCCCAAGTTAGGTACATTTCCTTGCTCTCTACATTTCATTACTCTCACATCGGCCCACCAGTTCTTCTCTAAAAGCGATTTTTTTAGTGACACTCGATAATTTCGTGTATTTTTGCTTCCAGGCCCGTTTGAACAATAAGTAATGAATAGGAAAGGGGAAACATTAAAAACATGTTGGTTACAAGTCTTTTTTTTCAGCGGCCGGCTAGGAAATGTCTACTAATGACATGAAGCTAGAAATGTCGGAAGAAATAAGTCATTGTTACAACTCATCAACTCTAAAGACTTCAGAAGCGTTTCTTCAGCTAAATCGATTGAGATGGTTCACCGCTTGTCTTGAAGTTATTTTTATTTATCTTTTCCCCCTCAGTTTTCAAACCGGGAGTGTTGGCCACATTGGGATGTCAACCCTGAGGTGGTAATCCACAAAACTACAGCGAGTAGTATCTGGATGACAAACCACAGGTATGAATGCGCCAGTTTGAGGGCTATTCTTCTCTGTAAGAGGAAGAGTAATGGGCCCGTTTGCCATCTCATTCCCAAGATGACATTTTTTCCAAAACTCTAAATTCTTCACCTTTCTTCTGCCCATTTTTAGAGTGAGCAGGACCCGGAAAAGAGGGGAAATAGATGTCGGTTGACAATGCTTTACTTATGTGGCGGGAAAATACACCGGGATCTCTATGTAGTGCACGCGTAAAGAAAAATCCAAGGATTTCGTGTCACGTTGGCCTGCTGTGAAATTATTAAGAACTCTCGTCGGCATCTGCATGCACAGATGGTCTTCCACTCTTTCTAGAGTCCGATTTCCGATCACAAGGAAAAAAATCTGCAAATTCTTACACACGGGTTGGTTATTCCTCAAATGGGGGAGACAGTGGGTGTGGCGGGTCCCAGACCCATTCCAATCGATTCAGGG
The DNA here is from genome assembly GCA_019603395.1 of Cyrtorhinus lividipennis. Classification (NCBI taxonomy): domain Eukaryota; kingdom Metazoa; phylum Arthropoda; class Insecta; order Hemiptera; family Miridae; genus Cyrtorhinus; species Cyrtorhinus lividipennis. The sequence continues at coordinate 4,510,798 of CM034007.1, forward strand.
TCCAAAATTTAGCGGAATATGATACCCCACACGCCTAGGCACCAGAAATCCTGACACATACAAAATGGGTGGATACATACCCAATTGACCCATAACTTCTTCCAATGGGTGCCAATTGTTCTGGGACCCATTTTATTGGATTCAGCGTCCAAAATTTAGTGGAAAATGACACCCTACACGCCTAGGTAGCAGAAATCCCGAAAACACATAATCAAATTGGGTAATAAATACCCAATTCGACCCATAACTTCTTCCAATGGGTGCCAATTGTTCTGGGACCCATTTTATTGGATTCAGCGTCCAAAATTTAGTGGAAAATGACACCCCACTCGCCTAAATCACCCAAAATCTCGAAAATCCATTTTTCAAAAAACCCCTACCCCCTCCAAATTTGGTCCGATCGGGCTGAAAAGTTTCGAGGACCCATCTCGGATGGGAACAGACCCCTGACCCAAATTTCAGATTTTTAGAAAATTGTCTACTACCAAAAACGGCGTGGACAATGGACGGCGTACGGCGGACGGACATTGACCTTTTTTGATCAGGACATCATGAAACGTCCAGAAAAAAATTGTTGAGCCGAATCGGAGAGGTTGACCATTATCATGAAAACATAGGTTGATTATTCAAGGAATAACCAACCAAAACCCGGATATATAGCATTTGCACCTCGATTCAACGCTACCCAATCACCGTATGATGAAATCCCACAATCAAGCTTTAAGTAATTTAGAAAAATTGCACACGTAGGATTTGCCGTTTTCGTTCAATCGGAAGTAATTTCCGAAGCATAAGGGGGCAGTAAAATAATGACCTAAAAAGGTTGAAAATTTAGGGTAGCTTGGCTTTTCTGGCTGAATTTTGAGCAGCCACCATTTGCTTGCCAGCAGTATAGGTTATCATTAATAAAATTTGTAGCCGGTAGTGGAAGGACGACGCTCTCAAGTCGAATTAACAAGTCGCGAAACCTATTCACCACAGCCAGCGATTCGGGAGTGCCCTTTAGCTTAACGCTATCCCAGGCTCCATCACGAGTGAAAGGAGGTTCCTGCGTACGTGTCCAGCCTACAAAGTATTCAAACACTGTTCCTCAAAATAGAAAAAGCTACTTTCACGCTGATAAAATTCACCACATCCAAAGTATACCGTCACTTTCGTCCGTTCCGAATTTGAAAGTTTCACCTGAAAAGGTTCAATTCATTAGTCATCTCAAAAATCGTAGTCTAGACCCACAATAAATTCCCATTTATGACTATAAAAGAGATTTGAGTGCGCTCGAATAAACTGGAACGCTCCTATTCGCCAACAACGCTGAGAAAAAGGTAAATAATACAGTTCGAGTTTGCGTTTCTCTTCAAAAATATACATTCAATATGAAAAACATTTAAATGTATGCACGAGGAACAAAAAAAATATATATATGTGCTTAACGATTCTGGGTACATCATCATTCCACCGGTGAAGTATTTACCAATTCATTTTCCCCGCTGTATTAAACTGGCCCTTTCAGTTTCATTTTCTCATTTTAAAATGGACGTTGATGTCTCCTCGCATTTTACGGAGCAGCCATTTTCGGCGTATCACTTTTCATCTCATATCGTTGAGACGAATTAAAAAAAAAATGTTTTTCAGAGAACTAAGGTTGTGCTGTTTTGAATGGACTTTTGGTGGGCGGTTTTATAATTAATTCGGACAAACAAAATTTCGTTGAGATCGCGACGCAACTACGTCCCACGTACTTTCCCATTCACCGTTGGTACGCAACGTAACGCTTCGGGTCAGTCGTAGGAGAGTAAGCACATATTGTGAGCTTATTCTAAACCCATACGTAAGCATGGGCTAAAGACTCGAGCATATGGATAGGAAACTGCCCATTCTAGGTGATTACAACTATATTATCGGTGATACCCGAATTGTTTAAAGAACTGAGGTGAATACTTAGTTGAGTATTTCGATAATTTCACGCATTCCTTTCATAATTTGTAACAGGTAGGTAAAAGAATAGGCAGAAGGGAAAGCATGGCAGTGAATGACGGCGACTATCTCACTCAGGATAAAAAGGAGAAGGTTTTGAGCTGATGAAACAAACGTCAATGAATTACCGTATGCCTCATCGAGCTTTCAGTCTTTCGACGATACTTCGTATTTGGGTTGAAAACGCATCTCTCGACGATCCATTCGATAAATTTATTATACAGATGTAAAGAAAGGGCCTCCTAGAAGAACACAAACTGATTTATTTTTGTATCCGTATCGTTTTTCATCTACCGCGGGTCAAATACACCTGTGGTTTCAGTTGTAATGGCATAACGGCCGTAATGGATGGCCTTCGTTCTCCCTCCTCACATCCCAGCTGAGTTATTCGTGTTTTTTCTCGTGATTCATTCAAGTGTATTTGTATCGTTCATCCTCTATCCTAATAATGAGATTGCACCATGTCCGATATTTTCATGTTGAAGTTGCAGGTCATACTTGTACTCATTGTTGGCATATGCCGCCGAATATAAGTTGGCAGTCAAGTGCTCATATTTTCCTCAAGAAAACTAAATTCGTTCTGTAAGCATTTTATAAAATACTGCTGGTTAATGGTAACATTCATTTTATGTGGGTTCTTTCGTGAATTGAAGTGTGTATTTTCTGGACGGCTAAAATGATGTTTGTGTCATTTCTCGTTTATTGCTCTCATTCCAAAAATACAAACCGTGTATTCGTGTTGAAACAAAAATTATAATTTCGCAACCAATCATTCTCCATTCACACAACTTTTAATTTATTATAGATCTGTGAGAGGAAATATCATCATTTAATTATGTTATTGAATCCAAAAAATTACTATTTTTCGACGATTTCGGTTGGTTATTCCTTGAATAATCAACCTATGTTTTCATGATAATGGTCAACCTCTCCGATTCGGCTCAAAATTTTTTTCTGGACGTTTCATGATGTCCTGATCAAAAAAGGTCGATAACCGTCCGCCGTCCATCGTCCGCGCCGTTTTTGGTAGTAGAAAATTTTCTAAAAATAGAAATTTTGGTCAGGGAACCGTTTCTGGGTCGAGTTGGTTCTCGAAACTTTTCAGCCCGATCGGACCGAATTTGGGCGGAGTAGGGGTCTAAATGTGTTTTTTGAAAAATGGATTTTCGAGATTTTGGGCGATTTAGGCGAGTGGGGTATCATTTTCCACTCAATTTTGGACACTGAATCCAATGAAACGGGACCCAGAACGATCGGCACCCACTGGAAGAAGTAATGGGTTAAATTGGGTATTTATTACCCATTTTGAATATGTGTTTTCGATATTTCTGCTACCTAGGCGTGTGGGGTATAGTTTTCCACGAAATTTTGGACGCTGAATCCAATTAAATGGGTCCCAGAACGATTGGCACCCACTGGAAGAAGTTATGGGTCGAATTGGGTATATATTACCCATTTTGAATATGTGTTTTCGGGATTTCTGGTACCTAGGCGTGTGGGGTATCATTTTCCACTAAATTTTGGACGCTGAATTCAATTATGTGTGTCCCAGAACGATTGGCACCCACCGGAAGAAGTTATGAGTCAAAATGGGTATGTATCCACCCATTTTGTATGTGTCGGGATTTCTGGTGCCTAGGCGTGTGGGCTATCATATTCCACTAAATTTTGGACCCTGAATCGATTGGATTGGGTCCGGGACCCGCCACACCCACTGTTTCCCCCATTCGAGGAATAACCAACCTGTGTGTAAGAATTTGCAGATTTTTTTCCATGGGATCCCCCTTTAGAGCGGAAAATTCGGGTTACGAACTGATCAAAACTCAACTCAATTCTCTATGAGGAGGTGAGGACTAAAGGGATGGTGGTTAAACATTTTTTACGTGAACTATGCGGGTTGGCTTCCCAACGAATACCACCTATCCTCATGAGCGCCGCTAGTTGGAGGGTGCGGAGTCCACGAACAATTCGGCAATTTCTGCGGCAACTTCTACGGATTATCAGCAGTTTGTTATAAGTTTGTCCGCAGCTCATGACATAGCTAATTGTCTGGAACCCAGACTTTCTCCGACTTACTGTAGGACTTTTTTGGGAGTTTTGTTTTGTGTCGTTAACAAATTAGCCCATATAATTTCAGGAAGTTTCTTTTTCTTCCTTTCCAATTGTGAAGAATTGGGGCGCATTCATTTCTCAGATAGGAGATGCGCGCTGGGTTCATGAGAAGCAAGTGAAACTTCTGGTGCAAAGCTCCGTCGCACAAACACACCAACTGGGGTAAACAAGCCTTGAGGCTCTCCTGTAGCAAAGATGTGCTACAGGTGCTTTGCTGGTGTCCTGTAGCAGTAGTGTGGTAGTTATCTTGGTGTCTACCACGAGTTTATATCCCCTTTTTGTCTTGAATGTAAAATACAATCGTATTCAGCATTAGCGCCCATTAATATCTGGCCACGGGCGCTTGGGGATCGTCCAACCCCCGCTGAACACCCGCTCGTACAATTTCATGAGAACGTAGTGCAATGCTACAGGAAAAAACTGAGACAAAAATAAGCCACGTAGAAACCGTATTCAGCCCGTTTGAATTGAAGCGCGAGAAGTAATAACGAGAATATACTCCGGCACACTTCCACTAGTTTTGAAGCTATTCGTTAACCTAATAGCTAATTTTCGTAACATGAATAGAGGATGTTTGAGATCATTCAGCGAACAATGCGACGAGAATGGATTGTCTCATTGTTGGCCACCTGTAGATTGTTTATACTCTTACTCACTTAGTGAGCCGTCGTATTTCATTTTATTATGCCCGTGAGTAACGAACCAACGTTTTATAGTCCAGAAACAATTTTATATTTCAGCGTGAATACCATCCTAATCCTCAACTTGATTTTTTCGTGCTTCACCTTGCTTGTGCGATTCTTTCATTAGTCACGAATAAGGTTCATGGATGACTCTTTAATTGCCATGAAGCCTCCTATTTGGGTTGGTAGGTCCAGAAATTTCACTAGGCTGGCAACCTGACTCCAAAATGAACAGAATGACTGGTATACCCACGTTTTTATTTTATTGTATTCATTTATTTTAATTTGCCTTTATTTATTTTTCAATGTTGTACGCCTAGTGTGGCATATGAGTGTTTTCAAACGTGCGTTCAATATCATCATCGGTATCAACGGTGGCGTGCGGAGCGGAACGACGATTTTTCACGAGCAGTAATGGTTTCATAGGAGACCTGAACAAGGACACCTGGTGGAGGTTTTGATTGTGCTGATCCAGGTTTTTTAGAAAAACGCTCGTTTTAAACATAAGTTTAGTCTAACTGACTTATATTGCACTACCCGACTATTGAATTTCACGTTTCATGAATCTTGTCTCCCGAAACTGTCTCAATTTGATAGGATCTTTTATAGGATATTTTTGATATTTTGATAGGAATTTTTTTTTTTTTTTTTTTTTTTTTTTTTTTTTTTTTTTTTTTTTTTTTTCGAGATCGCATTTGTACGCAGTTCTTATCTGTGTTGCAGGAAGACGAAAAACTCGAATGACGAATGCCTCGTGGCTCAAGAGCTACTTCATCCAGTTTGCGCCCAACAACCTGAGAACAATGTCGTTCCTACTTGCCTATCATTGGCACAGTCATGCATGGAAGATCCACCCTGCAGGTTTGAAGGACAATAATTTTTTTCTAGTTACACGACAAGACGATTGGTTCCACTGACTGTGACAGGGTATAAGAAGGGTTGACAAGAATCCACAACGTACAGTACACGTACAACAGTACCTTCTCATGAGTGATACGATACGATAGTCTTTTCTTAATAATGTATTATTAATCAGTATGACCTGTCACTTACGATTACGATTGAGGTTCCTGTAGCAGTGCAATAGAAAAAAAATCTCATCGAAATGAATAAAAGTGCATCAGAGTACGCCATCGTGTAATCTCAGACATCAGTTGAGATTAATTTGCTGCGTCTATTCATTTCAAATATGATGTTATGCTCAACTTTTTCGTCACATGATACAACATCGCCTCGTTTGATATACCAACACATACTTCATATAGTCGTTATTTATTATGTTACAGGATAGGGTTGGAGAATTACGTGCAGGCATGCGCAGTGGACGCGGTGACCAAGCAGTGTGCAGCGCCCCCACAAGTGTGCAGGACTGCCATGTTGGGGATTTTGGGCACTACGCTGAGGTCCACTTGTGCTTGCAAGGGCACGGATTTTTCTCAACTCTATGATTGCATAGGGTGGCAGAGAGTCCTCTGGTTCAACCCCTGCGTTGGTATGTTAATTAAAATTATACCTACTGCTCACTGTTTTTACTTATTCTGATCTAAAATATTTTGGTTTTAGGAATAATTCCATTAAAAATTGAATATCGTTATTATTTCATCATCCGTGTAAAATATAAAAACAAAGGGGACAAGTTGAGTTGCGAAATAATTCAAATACATACGTATAAATTGACACCTCTCAACGAGAAAACCAAAAATCGTTTTGGGGTAGATTAAAAATATATCATTTCCTCGTTATCCACCGTCCTGACCGAAATGGTCCGAAAAACTGCACATAGGACTTTTTTAGCCCGATCCTTGCAATCAGTGGCAGAATTGGAATAACAATGGGTTACTACTTTTAGAAAAATGAGGTTTAACGACTTCTGCTCCTCAGGCGTGTGGGGTAACATTTTCTGGTGAGAACTTGCTTGCTCTTAATGCAAAATTTTACGCTTGGTCTGACCAATTTTTGACAACCTGGGCCAAACCTTTTTTTTCAATTTCTGTTGTTTTTATCAAATGGAAGAATAATCTTGTCAATCGATCGATTGCTAATACCAACCCCTTCAGAAACGCTGGAGTTTATAAAATAAGAGCAATTTAACCTCCCTGTTCCCCAATAGTTTTAAAAAACCTCATTAGATGACAAGAATAAAAGTGCCTTCAGTACAAAATAGTAACATCTTCGTCGCCTAAAATATGTCTTTATTCCTGTTCCGCGCATTCTGGCGTTTGGCTCAAAAGTGAAACCCTAGTGAAAGATCCTCAGGATCGTTGGTACCTGGCGGCACCTGACATTGGTGGTGGATTACAAGTTTTGTGCTATAGTTCAGATAGCTATATCACTCCTTATCGGTAGATCCATTATGTCTATCGTGTTGAGTGGTTTGGATGAGCCTTAGTCATCAAGTTCCGACACAAGTTTCAGACTATAAAGGATCACAGTGTAGTCACCTCATGAGGGACTTAGGCATCTACGTAATTGTCTACGAAACTTTGACACCCCTGATGGGAATCCGTGTACCATGGGGCGGTGGGAACCTCAAACTAAAAACCAATGGAGTCAAAGGAGGATCGCGGACGTGTCACTGTCTTTGTCGTGAGGAAAGTTTGTTCTGAGCCATAGTGAGAGGCTTCTCTCACCCTCTCTACTCTATATATAAAGCTGTACCTACTTGATAGTTCCAGGCCCTTCAATATTCCCAGTTTTCAACATGGTTTCTCGTGTATCGAGGAAATATCCGCAAAATAATGACTAACTTGTAACCGGAATACCGTCTTTTGATACAAGGAAAATTCGATCCCCATTATTAGTGGTGCACAAAATGGAGCTCCCACTCCCACATTTTTGCTGTAAGCTGGGCCTATTCTTTGCTTTTTGTTGGCAAGGTAGTGTAAGATGGTCGGTGTTCTGAATCTGACTTTAAATTATTGTTTTCAAATTCTTGAGTCTTCATTTGTTATAGTGGAGTCACAGAGAGACTTCCATGCAAGGAAGCGGATCGGTGAGATTGTAGCCACCCAAGGCACAGCCTCCTTGTCATCAACCCCAAGCCGTCTTATGGCGACTGTCGCTAGTACGACGATGGCGCTGCCGACGCGAAGGCTCAATACGCCGCCACCAACCCCACCCACCATCTTGACGACCACCACCACAACTCCAGCTCCAACGACAACTACACTCGCACCAACAACTTCGACAACGCGCCAGCCAACGACAACGCCAACTACTACAACGACAATGGCAACAACAACCACCACCACAACAACCACAACTACCACTACCACAACTTCCACTACAACTACCACTACGCGTCCTCCCCCGACAGTTCCTACCTGTAAGTACCTCAATAATAAATTACTTCGTTCACTTGAAAAAAGACTCGATTTTTAAAATTACGAGATTGAGTGAGAAGCGGTTCATCAATCAACTGCCTTCTCTTTTTGTTTATAAAGAAACGACTGCCACTAAACATTTGTTTCTCTTTTCCGTTTCCCCTTAATTTTCAGCCTATTGCGTCGTCCAGAAACCCAACGAACCTAATCAATACATTTCCGAAGGAGATGGAATCCGAGTGAGTTTAATTCATTTTATCTCTCTTCTTTCTACCTCCCTCCCATCTACTCTCCGGAGAAACCCAATTTAAGAACTACCTTCACCTTTCGAGAATAAGTTCCTTATTGTGTCAAAGTTCTCTGTATCATAGCCATTATTCTCCTCATCACCAGGTAATAATCCTTCCTCAAACGTACACTCAATCCGTAGATTCAGACATCGTTATTTCATACTTCCTGGAATGCTTCACTTTATAAAACATCACAATATTTTCTCTTTGAATGAATATATTAACGAGATTCTAACTTTTGACTCCCTCGTTCTAACGAATTTAGAATGAAGGAGTTGATTAAAATGGCGAATCCCTCACCATAGACCAGTAGCAAGCCAGATGTAGTAGAAGTCTAGGATTTTCAACATTTATTCTCTTTCGGACCAAAGGTGCAAGGTAGTATGTATATGATGAATTAATTCAATATAGATTTAGAGCAGCGAGTAGGTAATTACGCTTGAAGGTATGGCTACGTAAGTTGATCCTTGTTGCTAGTTATTCCCTCGAGGGCTAGGGAGGGTGGGGCTGGTTTATTACATGAGCAATTATTACGTTGGATGCTATCCTTCACTGCATAGGATTGTCACTGTTGCAATTATCTCGTAGACGTAATAAATCGATTTATTATTAGTTTGTTAATTATGCCCCTGGGTGATACGTGCACGCACTACGTTAATCGTACGTCCACATTGTAAATTGCACCACAAGATCGTCACCGCGAATGGGTTCCGATGGTACGATTATTGTTCCATCTCAATCGAAGAACTCGATCTGTTCTGTTGTCTTCTACTTGACTGTGCCACTCATTTGGTTTCTTGCAGAATTTCGCATTAATATGGTTCAATTAATTTGAACGAAATGGTTCATTAATTATCTGATCCTCGTCTTGCTCTTATTTCTCCACCTCCAGAGTGAAACAGGATAGAATTCCAAAAGCGACCAGCCTCGTTTTGGCTTCGATAAGGAGTTTTTATTGAGACAGGTAGAACAGAGACATCCTCTTCTGCAAGTAGGGTTAAACGGAGTGTGTTCACCGAGTAGAAGGTGAGCCCAAGAAAAATGACGTTAAACCTTGTGAAAACTCAATGAATCATAAAAAAAACTGCGATATTTTAGCATGTTTCTCAAACTAACACCTCAGATAAATTCAGTGGATTTTGAGTGTCAAAGGGGGCGCAGCCGTAGGACCCGGGCAACAAAATTATTGATGACCCAAACTTGGTAGGGGATCCTGGAGAGAACGGAGCGTTTTCATGAATATTCTGCACGAATCCACCCCCTACCCCCCTCCCCTTATCGCTCTACCGATACTGCAGCTACCTGAACTGCCTGAAGTAAAGGACCACCTCTGACGGCCCCTCGCCTGAATTCAATGAAATTTGAGCGCTAAATGGACCGGAGAGTTGCCAAACGAAATCGGAATTTCAAATGTATCAGTGGTTGTATAAACGCCAAACCCTCGCCCCCTTCTCTCCGTCTCTATTGCGTTGTCTCCCCTTCTCTCACAAGTCAGATAGGGTCAAAGTTTACAGTGGGAACTAGACTACAGTTGATCGGTTTCAGTCTGTAGTATAACTTGAACGTTTCGGTTGTTTCTATTGTCGTTTCCGACTCAATTTTTGGTGAATGATCAATTGGTATAAATAATACGACTAATTGTAGGAGGTGCTCTATGCGGATGAATACCGCAGTATGATTTCCTCTTGCTTTTTTGGAGGCAAGACTTCATTTTCTAGCTAGCCCTTTAAAGACCATTAGGAAAATTTATATTAAGAGGAGGCCGATCAAAACTCGAAATAATCAACCTATTCAATCATGCCCAAGGTCATGAAGGGAGTCAACCTCTCCAAAAAGCCCCCAGAATTGTTTTGTACACGTTTCATGTCTATATAAAATTAAAAAAATTTAAAAAAAAATTGGCAAAATGCTCGTCCACCGTACGCCTTCCATGCGGTTTTGGTAGTCGAATTTTATTTCCTTTTAATAGATTTTTGACATTTTAATTAGGACGCTGAATCGATTGAGACGGGTCCCGGACCGATTCGTGCCCACCGGAAGTGGGTATGGGTCAATATAGGTTCCTACCTACCTAATTTGAACGTGGGGTTTCGAGCTTTTCGGTACCTAGACGTGTGGGGTATTATTTTCCACAATTTGGGAGCTAGACATTGGGGGTATCATTTTTCACTGAATGTTGGCCGCTAGAATGAGCCAGGAGTGTGGAGTACACGTTTTTTTATTAACCATCATTCAAGGGTCCTAATTTTTCCATTAACTACCTCACAAATGCGGACCCAAGCTGGATGGAAAACGATAGCATAGAAAATGCCCAATTCACACAAGAATTGACACGTAGGTACGTCATAGGCAGTTGCTCTACATCGAGATTGTGGTCGCCAACACCAAGTAGTTGGATTCCAAGGAAGGAAGATGATGACTGCAAAACCCATTTTTCATTGTCCTGAACTGGTCTACAATGCGAATATGGGTCTACACAGCCCCGAGGCATCCATTGTACGAAAAAGAAGGATATAAAAACAGAAAAAATAAGAATTCCAGGCTCACTTTTCTTTCTGTACTCTACTTCAAAGGCTAAGAAAGATGTGTTAGAGAATCCTTTGGGGTAAAATAACCTACTCATGTGGACAGCGTCCTCGCGGCCTACCATGCTATGGAACTTTTGAGGAATTTGAACGATAAGATATTATGTTTACTTCTCGGAACTCAGAAACCTCCCTTCTTAGAGTCGATGATTTTTTTGACTCCTGCTGAAATCGGCGTTGACTTACTGCTCCTCTTCCAATTGATTGTATAATGTTTATATGGCACAGTCTTTTAGAGTTTAAATGTACGCAGTGGTCAAAGCCTAGTTTTAGGTAATCTACAAACATCAGATAATTTTTGAAGGTTATTTCTTACGACGAAGAAATCGGTAAGGGAAAAAAGTTGGCTGCTGTTGTAAGCTCACATTCAATCTTGTCTGTAGTTAAAAGTGGCTGGTAATGGGGGGGGGGGGGGAGAAATAATGGTCGCTTCCCCCGAGAGGTGGTTAATATTTAATAGAACAAATTATGACCCTCGAGAGATGATTAATAAAAAATTGGTTCCATCTCACTGTTCCTTCATGTCAAGTGTTCACTGCGTGAATTATCTCGGCTGAAATCCCTATAAGGCTTTGTTTTGGTTACTTAGTAGTAATCAACCTGTTTTCATGCTCAAGGTCACGAGGGTTGACCATCTCCGATCTCGATGTTTAATGATGTGTCTAGATCAAAAAAGTACCATGACCGTACGCCATTTTTGGTAGTAGACATTTTTATAAAAATCTGAAATTTTGATCAGAGACCCTTTTCTGGCTCTAGTTGGTCCTCGAAACTATTCAGCCCAATGGAACCAAAATTGGGGGGAGGAGGGAGATGTCAAAACGTCTTCTTTCGTAAAATGGTTTGGTTTAGATTTTTGGCGATTTAGGTGTGTGAGGTACCATTTTCCATTACATTTTGGCAGCTGAATTGGTTGGATTGAGCCTCTATGCTCCTGGTCTGGTGGAAGAATTTGCAGCGTTTTTGATCTTCCTCTCATACTTTGTCCGCCATATTCTCCCTTTTCTTTCTCTCTCTCTTACTGACTTCTGTTCTCTCCTCCTTTAATCTGCTCCGGTTTCCTTTCATTTCCCTCCCTTTATCCTCGCTTAATTTGTAGTTTTATTTCTAAAAGCACACTCAGAGACCCTGGGGTCTTTGTTTCAAATTAAATAAACTGAAATCTGAAGAAACTGAATTGAAAATTAAATTGTTCACTTCGTAATACAGCGTGTCAGACATACTCTCGCAGGCTTAGGAAGCTTTCCGAATACTCACGCATTGAGTTGAAAACTTTTAAAAAAGCATTTCAAATTTCAACACTTTCTTCGCCAACCTGGACATGAACTTACCATTTTCCGGCAGCTCTGGAAACTCCGCACAGGATCGGAAGACTCTTCAAAGGGAGATGTTCCGATTTACAAGTGTATTCGGTATATTTAAATTCATAGCTTTTCTTACCAAACCTGGAATCTACGAAAGCACATCTGAGAAAGTACATTTACTTGTTTTGTTGAACCCAAAAATATTTTTCATTTTCTTCAACCCTGATGAGCCTCCATGTCATATGATTCAGTGCGCACACCTAGATTTAGTCACGTAGAGACCCTTCAAATCTCTCTCCTTCCAACCTGTATCCAACTCTAATCCTTCCAACTGTACGTCCACTAGGATAAACGAGCATTTAGTTTGCACAAGTACCTACACGAGAGGGTGTAGCCTGAATATACCTGCACAGGTACCTTGGCACCTGTACGAATTGCCTGTTAGGGTGCCCATCACAATCACAATAGGCCTTCCTGTGTCGTAGGACAACGATTGGTTGGGCCAAATGACATTCAACAACGTTGTCTGACTTCAAATAACACAAGCCTCAGAACTGCGCCGTCTCACTACACGTTAATTACAACAAACTGGCTTAATTGAGGCCTAGCTGCCAACTCTACTCTAGTAGTTTTTCAAATAAATTGTTGCAATAGTGATGAGTATGTTGAACTTGTTCAGCTGTATCGTGAAGGAGAGCCAGACTGCTCAGACATTTGCCAGTGCCCTGATGGGAGCCTCATCTGCAACACTGTCTGCGTGGAGCGTCACCCGTGCAAGACGGATTTCGCATTCTATAACCACGCGGCACCGGCGTATCAAGCATATCGGGGTCGCTGTCTTTGCTATTCAGGCCGTTTCATCTGCATGAGACCTAACCCAGGTAACATTTTTATTTCTATTAACGATTTCATTTTTCCAGATTACTGTAATTTTTCTGACGGAGGTCGTGCGGTCTGATTTTATAAATAATGTACTTCATGGGCTTACAAGAATTGTCATGACTGCGACCTGAGCATTTGGCAAGCGTTTCTTGAGTTCCTCTTTAATTTCTGAATCATTCGTTTGTAGAATCATACGAGCTACCACAAGGGATATTCCTCTTCCTGGGCTATAGTGAGGCAGATCAGGAGCTTCTCAAACCACTTACCAAGATGGAAGTAGAAGATGCCGTTGTCTCTCTGCACAAACTTCTGAGGAGCAACCATGTCAATCCAAAGGTGTTGTGTAGTTGTTGTTTCATTCATTAACATATCTCTAGAAATCGTGTTTATTCGATTAAGCAAGCGGCTTCAACCATTGTAGCTATGTTGTTCGATCAGCGTGTATTTCTTATTCAATTGGCCAACATTTGGAAAAGTGTTGTGGGAGTTTGATTAATGTGGTCCGCGTAGGACTCCAGCATAAATATATTCCCTCATTATCAAGCAAATGTCAATGTCCCAATTGAGTGCTATCCTATTTGTTTTACGCGTGTTCTGTAACACCAACTAGGTTTATTTAAATTTCTTCCAAAATAAAACAAACGTCAAATGCGATAATAATATATGGTAGCTATTACCACGTTTGAGAGCATTTCACCTTAATAGATGTTTTCTTGTTTGGCTTTTATTTGTAACTATTAATCATCTTCCTAATTTCAGACTCCATGCATGCTGTCGATGTTCAAAATGTCCACTGAGAATGTGATACTAGTTGCCAAGTTATCTGGTAGTAACTCGACGCTGACCAGGCATAATGAAGAACCTGAGCCCGGCCTACTCGATAAACAGAAGGTAAAAGCCAGAGCGACCTGCAGTCTACTAAAGAAAACTAAATATTTTTTTTTTTTTTTTTTTTTTTTTTTTTTTTGCGCCGATAGGTGATACCCTTGTTCCTATGGGAATACCGCAAAGCTATAGTCTGGTCTGGAGGATGGATTATAATAGCTTCAAAACATTTGTTTCTGCTGCCAAAATGCTACTTTCTTATGAATGAGGTGTTTCCGCAAGAGAACTAAACAACCAATTTTTTCTAGATGATATCGACTCGGCACTCATCAATAGATGAGCAGACTTGCCCTATTGATTGAAACTTGATCTAGAAATAAAAGTAGCATGAGCCAAAATGAAGCAGGTTTTTGTCGTTGAGCTCAGCTCTACTTCACGAAATAAGTTATTTCACTATTTAATCTGAAAAATGAGTATTACAATCAAATGTGAATTCTTCAATTTCGCCTTGTTATTATTATTCATGGTTGGGTGAATATGAAACAACTTTTTACAATTCTGGAGTAGTAAACTGATAGAAAACAATTCATCAAAAAGTTCCAATATTTTGATGGGAAAAAGGGAGAGTCTCTTGTGAATACCGACCAAGAACTAGTTGTAGAGTCAAGCCTACTACCTATTACTGATTGCTTTACTCTCAACACAATTTCATTTTCATCAAAATTCTACAACTCAATTGCCCGTTAAAAAAACCATCTCCATTCTTTTCATCAGCTAAATTATGTACTTTTTGGATTGTCTCAGGAGGAATGCGAGCCCCCTCTCCAACAAATCAGCGAGATGATCAACAATCAAAATCCCATCGTTCACTCCCACCTCCTTCTTTCCATCTTCAAAATGGCCGAAGTGGAGATTGTATACCCAGCGCCAAGCTCAGCCGAGACAGCAACATCGGGCTGCATCATCATTATCATCGCTTCAGCTCTATGTTCCTTCGTCTCATGACCATAGCCTTCCGACTCTGACCCCTAAACGTAATGAATGTCACAAACAATATGTGGTTAGCTTTGTGTATCAATGTTATCTGTCTAGTTCTGTTCACCTATAAAGTTTCTCTATGCCTGGCGGCTGAATCGATGCTCTATACTAGGTCAATTAAAAAAGGAAAATTGTAAAAAAGAAGTATAAATCCCTTCTGTTTGCGAAAGATTCTATTGTCGCATTTATGTAAATAATAGAGGATTTATGAACGGGATACATTGAAAAGGAAGTTCACATATATGCTCTCTTGACTCCAGGTTAGTGGTTGCTTTTATGAATACACTGCTCAAGGTGCCACAACAGTGCTTTCTCTGCCTTCTCTAATTTATTGTTTCCTAGATGATGGTTTTTAGCTCAAAATTATTGCTTCATAGCGGAAATGTCAAATATTATCAACGGGAAAAAATGCACTCTCGTGAACAGATAAGGAGGGAAGTGTTGCTGAACTATGGTCAACTCCCAGTACTCAGTGTGGCATAAGAGGATGCTTTTAGTGGGTCAATGACTTTCGTGCCAACTCATGACTGCCGGGTGAGTATTGATCGTCAATAAATAAAAATCACCAACCGGTTTTTCATTTTTCAGGGAGACAGCAGATTGCGACTTAACTTATGTTTTACCGAATATCACAAATAAACCGGTAGTGTGGTTCATTAAAGCTCCAATCAAAGGAACCACTTTCCTCTATTTGCACTAGATGAGTTCCCCAGTTTGGCAGGAAACACATCAACAACATATCGACTTAATTTCGTGCCCAACTACGAGGGCGGGGTTGTATCTTGGTTGGTATGAAGTTTGTAGAAAAGTCATATTGCCCATTGATTTTCAGTAAAAATACCTACCATTATGCTGAATACGGAAATCCATATAGGAGAGTTAGCTTGAAATAATGTCATCGAACTTAATGTTACGCCAACCACCCGCCTGGAGTCAAAAAAGTGTTTTATTGTTCAGAGAAGACTTACTCGTGCGACTGGAATTGACACGCAACGTGATCTTTCATTTCAGCTGATTGAATCCAGACACCTGTACTCCTAGGCTTAGTACAAATATTTCTGGCCGGAAGCGTGTAGTAGTGCTCTTCATGCCTGCTTTAATCGAAAATTGACTTAGATATAGGGAGAAAGATGAAGATCAATGCGATGACCATCACGTAGCTGACAGTGGAAGCCCAATCTTAAAATAAGGTCTCTATTGATTTCATGTTCTTCAGATTCTTCCATGCGCCAATGAAAATTTGGTAAATTAACCACAGCATTCTTTGTTAGATATGTTAGGGGCAATGAGAAGTAAGTGGCCGTAAATGGAATTCTACTCAGACTTCATTACGATTTTGATTGCTATTGCGGAATCTGCGCAGGTAGAATTGGGCTTCTTTTTTATCAGAGACCACACTCGTGTAGCTTTCACTAACTATAACTAGGTTATTTTACCAAGGCCACGTTGTTCTTTTAATCCTTCAAACGGCTTTTATTTCAGTTTGAATATGCAACTTAATTTTATTTCCATTATTCAGGCACGGACACATAAGATTGAACGAAAAAAAGTTGTCTGTCAAAGATTTGGTCCAATGACTTGAGGGTATGAATGAATCCGAAGAATGAAGGCAGAGGTCCTTGAACAGGACTAGATGGGCCAATGTATGAATTGACCAACAATGATCAAGTGATGAATGAGTGGGGAACCTTATCATGTCCCTACGCGGTGAATCGAGAAAAAATGTATTGATATCCTTTTTTCTAGTAATTTGTCAGAAATAAATTTGGAAAGTGTTTCGGCTGACCGTATTATTTTCTAGGTGTGGAAACGGTAGAGTTTCTAACATGATTATTTGGAAGAAACTATTTCTGAGCAAACGGTAGGTTCGTTGATGTACGTTAGCAACTTTTGCCATGTAACCCCAAATTCTCCACTGCATACGTTTTCATCGTCAATTAGTTTGAGCGTATATTCTACAGCTATCAAAAATCATTTGTTGGGCCCGGCTACTGCCAGTACAGTGATTGGCACTTGTAATCTTGTGAACTGTTTGAACTACGAGTGTAATATAAAAATATGGTTGTCATAGCAGGGAGGATCAGTCACTTCTACTAGGTTAGGAAATTGTGCTGAAGGGATAATGACTAAACTAAACAGAGGTCGTCAAACCGGCCTCACAATCCAGCTTTCAAATCATCTAACTTGAATCATTTTTTTCAATTCGCCAGTTTCTGACCAGTAGAGAAATGAACCTCCTCAAAATGATCGAGTTTGTCTATTACCTAATCCTCTACTCTACCGGCCAGACTCCTTCATATCGCAGGTCGACATCCGACTAAATGTAAAGTTAAGATGAAAAGGGTAGATGGTTGTTTGAAGCAATCACTTTGGTCTTCTAACCTGGTATTTCTCCTTTCAAATAATCATTATTTGAATGATAATCATTCTATCTACCTTTGGTCTATGTAGATACTTACAGATGAAGGAGAAAACGTATTTTGATTGATATTTTGACGTTAGAGGGAGGTCCCTAGCAGGGATAAATGTTTGGAAGGCGACGAGTAATTGATTGACAAGAGTTGAGTGTGAGAAACTTTAATTTCTCACATCTCAGGGGACTTTGATCTTTGTGTTGGATGTTTCCACACATGACCGTATAAAAAGCCTTTTCTTCTCACAAAATATCATACGCAACTAACATATCAATGCATTGGCAATGCCATTATTAGAAAATGTCATATCAACGAAAAAAATCAGTATACATTTATCATTGAAATGTTGAAATTTACATTTCGAGGGGGAGATAATATTTTTTAGAATGATCTTATCACTGCGACGCTCCCAAAAGAATTGAGTAACCATGTACATTTTCATTTCATCGGAATCATTATTTTGAAGAAGTCCAAAAATGTTGTGATGGAATGAAGTGACGTATACATATCATTATATCAGACTGAATAACGAGCTAGCAGGCATCTTCTTACTGAACAAAAACATATCAATATATGGACTAGAAAAAATACATATAAATAAATAAATATATATATATATATATATATATAAATGAGTAGTTTGTACAATACTTGGTAGTCTAAGATTGTGTATATGGCTCAAAATAGAATGCTCCACTATCCATATTAAAGTTACTTGTTAAAGCGAGAATATAAAGTATATTTTACGTGAACTATTGTGTTAGCTATCTACATTTTATCGCATTGTTTGCAATCCAAATTTTGTGTGTACTATAGTTTCTTCTTATGGGTGATACAAAATTGAGTCAAGACCAGATATGCTCGTGCTATGGTAGAGCTAATTGACTCAAGCGTACGAGAGGAAGACCAAAATCTGCTTTTGTTCGTTTCCTTGTGCTGAAGCAGCTTTGACCTTGCTGCCAATGTAGCCAATAAATGATCCAAGAACACTAATCATAATTGAGAAAGCTAACGTCCTCCTGCATGACTGCAAATCTAATATATTTTTGTTCGATCCTCTGCACACATCATCGTTTCTACTATTTATTAAGGGGTGAGGAGATCTAAGATTCTACATCAAGCTGCTCAAAACACCTAAGCCCATTCTAAATAAGAATTCGTGATCCCTCTTGTTGGGCTGTTGATAGCAATGACAGAATCCAAATTCATGTCAACACATCTTTGAACCAACTGCAGAAGTCCCAAAATTGATTACATTGTGAAATTTATGGTTATATTTGTATACTAACTTGATGAAATAAACATTCTGTGGGTTCCCAGCACTGCACGGCTGTACAAACACTATCTGCTAACATGGTATGTACCAAGAGGGGACCAGATTGAAAGAAAAATGAAGTGTCATTAAACTCAATATTACCTTATCATAGCCGTGCTGGCATGAATACAAACGATCATTATCAGATTTTGGACTATCCTTCCAATAGACCATTCTCAACTCCGAATGTTCAAGTTGGATCTAATTGGGCAACCTTTCACGCGTTATATCCAAATTTTGCTCCAGTTCTATACATCATTGTGTTCAATTTATAGGAAAATTAGAAATTATCAAAATACTAATTACCAAACAGACTTCGTTATTGTTTCTGTTAGCGGTACAACCATTATACTGTTGTACAAAATGCGGGAGCGAACTTGATGCGTTGAGGTGCTTCCGCACTCTTATTAGACTAATTGGAACTGTCTCGCCATCAAGTTCCTCTCCTACTTTATAAATAAAATGTACATGTGTACCCAAGCAATGTATCTAAACTGCTGATATTTGTGTAGAAAATGCTATATTGAAACTCACTTCCTTTACCTCAGAAAAAAAAGTTCATTTATCAATTGTTGGAAGTTGTTTAGAAGAAATGTATTGGATTCTATTAAACTGTTGTTTGTATATAAAATAGATCTGAATCTGAGAATGAAAAAAAAAATCTTTCTGTAATTGAACCAAAAAAATAAAATAAACGATGAAACTTGAAATATGTTTGACTGTTGGTTGTAACTAACCTTGCATGTGTATTAGAAAAACATTCGTAACATTTGGTAGGACCTCTCGCGACCTAGACGGACGTCTATGTGCCTTGCCTTGCTGGACGTTTAGATTGGTCGATTAATTGATTTTATTTATTTATTTAACCACCAGGGAGAGGGCCTAATCCCCCCTCCACCATTTGTAACATGGTTCACAAAATAACTATATTTACTTCTAAGTAAGAAGACACAGTTTGAGAGAGAAGAGAACAAATGAGAAAGGGGGGAAGGAAAGGAATATAACAGTTTGGACAGTAACTATAATTCAACATTCTTTAATTAACATCTTCAAATACCAAACTAAACTTTAAACACTACTTTACGTAGACATTCAATCTTTCCATTGATGAGTCCTCAATAAAAAGACCAAAACAATTTGAAAAATATCATCTCTGGGCTACAACAGGCGCATTACAGGACCACATCTCCTGGTTTGAGCTGTACAATCAAGAATGAAGTTCACCACATTCCGCTCAGTTGGTTTGCTTCGGTGAAGATCGAAAGCGACAAACTCCATTTTCTGCCACAGCAGGGCACAAACAACGGCGTAGTTGAGTTTTCTTCGCCCTTCACACTCAGAGCAGTGCAGTGGACGGTCGTTTCAAACATCCTGCAGGAGTAAAACCTCTACAGGTCCCCTAGTGTCGGCCAGCCTTGCATATTGGCTGGCTCGGACCTCACTGATTGTAGGAGCCTTCTCATGCCTGGCCTTAGATTGACACCGCTCATGAGCTGCCTACACTTTTGGCCTCTATCCACGGCTGTCGCAAAGGTTTCACCCTGTGGTCCAGAGCTGCCCAATGATTGCTGTTGTCTCTTTCTTAGTAAGCTGGCGTAGGTCTCCTTCTTGACTAAGGGGCATTCCTCCACCTTCTGTTCCATCCCCTCCATTAGCATTCTGACTGGGGGGACAGTGATAGGCTTGGACTGGGCAGGGATCGGTTGCTCAATTTGGACAGTAACTACGATTCAATATTCTTCAATGAACCTTTTAACACTAAACTAAACTTTAAACACTACTTTATAAGGACATTTGATCATTCCATTGAAAAGACAGATGTGGCAACTGAAGATACATATTTAAGTGCCACTGAACTCAGCTCGGGTGAGGCTGCACTCATTTGAATCCAATAGGATATGCGGGATTTCTTCAAGTCGCACTCGGCAGGGGCCTTCAAGTAGAGAGCAAGTTGATCTGGCATGCCGGAAGCTGTATGTGAGGAGGATGACTTTTTCCAAATTTTTTTCGAACAAGTTGAGTGTGATCTGCAAACAGATCGTCATCTTCATCTGAAAAAGGAGACATAATCAAATTAATATTATTGAGAAGATACTGAGCCCGTTGAGTTGATCGCGAAATTTCAAATATGGGTACGTCATGTAGGTACAGGAGCCTGCTCGAGTGCGTTCATACCTTGATGGTTTTCTGATTGTGACTCTGAAGAGGACTGAGAGTCACTCTTTGAGGATTCGGCAATACTCAACTGAGTGTTCACTTCATTGATGGCTTTTGTCGCGGTTGCGGGATTGACGAAGTAATGCCCTTTATACCTGGGATCCAGAAGGGTGGCAACCGTCAGAAGTGGGCGTTCCTCTGTGCCCAGCAGCCTTTTTTCAACTTCCTTCAGCAGCGGCATTTTCAGCTCCTTCGCAATATCAGTTACAGGATTTATAGCTTTAAGAGCTTTAAGAGGGTTTATCCCCCCCAAAAAGCAGGAGCACATTTCACCTCCATCTAAAAATGAACTGTCAATCCCAAGAAACTTCTTGTTTGCTGGGTATCAGTCCAAACATCAGTGGTGATAGTGAAGCTGTCTAAAGATGCGAAGGTCTTCTTGAATTGCGAAGAGATGAAATCACATTTATCTTTGATGTACCTTTTCACAGTTTTCTTCGTCAGTGGTTTGTAATGAGAGGCGATCGTCTTCATCAGTTTCAAAAAACCCTCTTTTTCCACAGTTTTGGAAGGAAGACTGTCCTTGCACAACATGTTAATGATCGCAGCAGTTATTTTGGAATGCTGTTGGCCCCCAACCTGGAATTGAGCGAGATAATAGAAAGATTTCATCAATGGTGCCACTTCCAGTCGGCATTGTTTTGAGCATGAGGGTTTGGAAGTGGAAGCCAGGTTGGCAGATGGTTGAGATTGATCTGTTGTATTAACCTTGTGAGACCGAATTCTGGCCGTCCGGGAAAAAAAGGAGAACAACGGGGGCGCTGACTTCAGCAGATCCGAACCGCGGGAAGTGCCACCGTCTCCCACCTCCGGTGAAGAATCCGAGCCCCACCATCGCGCCGGAAAATCAAAAGTTCCTGAAAACCCTCCGGCGGATTTTTGATCATTCTCGTCGACATCGTCCCGGAATCAGCAGAGCTCCTGGCCTGAGCACTGTCCTGCGCTGAGACCCAGCCACCTCAACGCAGCCCGAACACCAACACGAACCACTCCAAAGTACCAGTGCATTTGGCATATTTAAAGTCATATCAAACTCCTGACAAGACAATAAACCTGTTTTATTCTTGGTTTGGTTTTTGATTTGTGCGAACCTGGAGTCCTTTTGGTGTTGCAGGGTTTCTAAAACATTTATCGGGGCTTAGGAATTTCGGGGATTCTGGATTAGTCCCGTCCTGACTGGCCTATGATAGCTTGGCCAGTCCTAGGGAAAAATATCAGTGAGCTTAGGGATTAGATGTATCACGCCGAAACCGAAGCTCACAAACCTCTTTTGATTTTGATGTTCCTGGTGCTGAAGCTGGATGGGCATCAAGAACAACGATGACAGCCATGACAAAGATACAAGAGGAGAGTCATCAAGATTGGCGTCGTCGTTGGTGAAGGCTGTAGGATTACTCTTCAATCTTTCTGTCTGTAGCAGCTTCAAGTGCTGGCTCTGCATGTGGGTTTTCAGGTTGCTTGTGTTACCACATGTTTTCAGTCTTCCCACATGAGCGGCAAGTTGCTGATTTGTCAACATTTTTTGTATAATAATATAATAAATAAAGTCATATTATGACCACCTAATACTCTTTAGGGGCATGGTCACAAATTTAATACAATCACACTGAACGGAACGAAAAACTTAAACTCACGGCACTAGACAGTAGTAATAAATAATAATAACTTGAAAGCAAAATACGATATACGTAAACAACCTCCTTGGTTTGGTTGTAGCGGTAAGCCATTGTGCGCAGTCGCAGTGTTGTCGGTGGTGTTGTCGACAACATTTATGTCCAGGCTCCTTGCCATCGTAGAATTTCAGACCGAACTAACGTTATAATTTTTTAGTATTTTTATCAACCCAAATAAGGTGTTGACTCCAAAATAGGGCATGTTGTATGGCGTCAGCTGACATTGACTGTTAACTAGATTTTCTTGCCAGATAGAAAAAACCCGGACCGTGAACTGGAAAAATCGATATTAATTTAGTTTAAAATCGATAATCGACAAAAATCGGGGTTTGAAAATCAGTTGCAAAAAATCGACAATCGGCCGAAAAAAATCGCTTTTTATCAAAAATCGATTATAGATTCCCATCCCTACCATATACAAGAGTTCAGCCCAGTTATCAAACACGGGAATCCGACAGAATTCGTAAACGAATTCACCACATTCATTAAGCCAAGTTCTTAACTGGAATAAGTAACCTACTTATTCCATGGTTCTTCTCTTTACCATCTACGTTCCACATCCTCGACCACAGACACAGGCCACGGTCAGATTCTGCGCGCCCAAGCTTTCCTGTAATTTCGGTTATTCCTTGAATAACCAACCTATGTTTTTAACATGGACTCATGTTTTAGCCATGACCTAACTACCAAAAACCGTTCGCGGGGAGGGTGACGCGGGAAGGGAACGCCGGAAGGGTGACGCGGGAGTGTCACACGGGGTTTTATAAGACAAGAAGAAAATACCGTACCTACTTCCTTGTAAGGTAGTAGTGAGTCATCAGAAAATACCGTACCTACTTCCTTGTAAGGTAGTAGTGAGTCATCAGAAAATACCGTACCTACTTCCTTGTAAGGTAGTAGTGAGTCATCAGTCACCTCGTATAGACATTCGTAATAGACATTCCGATTGCAGACGGCTAAAACATGGGTCCATGTTTATCGGATTTTAGCCGTAGGCTCTAAGCGGAAAGCAGACGGGGGTCCAGGGGGCTTGCCCCCTGGCGAGGCCCAGAGGGCCGAGTTTATATTCTGTATCACTCATCTGTTCCTATTATTTGTTTTGTCGGAGTTTCGTGGCAATTATTGTTACATTGTATTTTTTTGCTTTTTGTTCAATATCAGTGAAAAAAATTTTAAATAAAAGTAAGGATAGAATCTCAAGAGGAGCTGGGTGCCTCAACCTTCAATTGTCCGCCATGTGTTTTGTTAGGGCGCGCGAGTTGATGTTGTTATCAAAGCAAAAATTATTAATCATACTTTTTTAATATTTAATTAAAACCTTTTTTTCTCCCAGTGTCCATTAACTACAATAAATTACATTATTCCTAGTTCATAGTCCTGTTAGGAGGAATTAAGGAAGTTTATCATAACGACTGTGGGTCAACTTAACATCAATTACTCCCAAAAAATAATTCATCTTACAAAAACAATAAAGTAGGGGCATCGGTGAGTAAGACATCAATGATTTTTTCCACAGACACATCGATGTTCAAAAAACATCGGGAAAGAAACGTCAATGTATCGATGTTTCGATGGTTTTTTAGTAAAACAACATTTTTCACTATCTAATCTACCCGCTTTTTTTAATTTGTAATTCCAACTTTAGTGGAGCATAATTCCAGCGAAAATGATAGTTATTGATGATGAAAAAGTAGGAAATAGTAAAAGTAAATATTAAAATCAGTAGTTTATTGTGTTGATTGTGTTTGTTGTATCAGTTGTTTGATATATATTGATTGAAAATATATTAATATTCAACTATTAATAACCTCTTAATTAATAACTATTATTAACCTGTTAATTATTAACAGGTGGAAATTCAAAAACAAATTTTCGTTTTCTTCACACCTTCCAAAATCGGTCGTCTACTTCGAATTTGAACATATCGATGTTTCTTGAATCTAGTTTAACAATATTATTACTATTTTGTGTATAAATAATGAGCAACTACCTACTAGTAAGAAAAAATTGACTAAATTCCTGAGAAAAAACATCGATGTCCAAGAAAAAACATCGATGTTCAAAAAACATCGAAGAGCAAACATCGATGTTTGAGGGAAAACATCGAAACATCGATACCCATCCCTACAATAAAGAGAAAATGAGATTTAGAAATAACTAACACCACACAACCTAAATATAAAACATTTACATAATTTTTGGATACACATTTGGAATAAAAACAGTGGGTATTAAATTCAAGTATAACAACACAAGGAGCCACAACAACAATCAAGGATTCAAAAATATTATAATATTTTTTTATTATAAATATATATTGGAAAATCTCAGATTAGGACCGCAAAAAAAATGAAATAAGGGTTAAATAAAAAAAAAAGGTGTCTGAAATATGAATTGTAACATTAAGCATCCGAAAATGAATTGATAAAGGATTAATAAAATGATGGAATAGTTCATAATTGTATCCTCTATAATTGTATCCTGTGACTAATTATGAATACAATAATTATCAGAGCCCTTAATTATTAAATATCTAACTTATCGCTGACTATATCCCGTAGCAAATCTCACAGAAAGCATGAAAAATAAAATGAAACCCCGACAAAAATCAGTGGTTGATTATTCCTCGGACCAGGGGCATGGGGACTCACAAGATCCATTTAGTGGAAATTGATACCCCATACGTCCAGATTGCCAAAAATCCATTTTTCAAAAAACACGCTTTATGGATGTCTAGTGTTTGGCGATGTGGGCGTGTTGGGTATCATTTTCCACTAAATTTTGGATGCTGAATCAAACGAAATGGGTCCTGGAATGATTGGCGCCCACCGGAAGAGGTTATGGGTCAAAATGGGTATCTGTCTACTTATTTTGAATGTGTCTTTTAGACATTTCTGGTACCAGTTCGTTTATCATCAACTGACGTGGGTCAACGAATAGTAAATTGGAACACGACGGATTGTGAGGTAGATGAAGAGAGAGGAGTAATATTAGATCCGTCTGAAACTGTAGACAATAAATTGAGTGAGCCGAAATAAGGAGACTGTGGAACCAGGCTCCAAGTCTGGTGATAATGCAAAGTACAAATTTCAAACTGTTGGATCTTGGTGGCGAGAACAGTGAACTACAGTCATTACTTGGACCATCCTGAAGACCAGGGTAAAGGATTTCACTTCAATTACGCAGAGGAACGATAGACAAACTTTATTATAGCGGAGCGCACAACATACGAAACGAGGTTTTCACAGGAATGAGGAAGTATCGATAAATAACAATCGAGTGCAACAATCGAATACAACAATCGATATATCGAATCGAATGATAAAATTATTTGAACGATCTTTACGATCTTATCTTACATTCTAATACACCCCTTTAATTTTAGCATTTATTTTAAACGTCATGTGAGCATAATGTGTCAGAAAAACATAAATGAGAATGAAACTTTCAGAACTAAAATAGGTATCATCAACACAAAACATTTCAAGTGTAACGAAAAATACATTCAAGAACAAAATACAATTCAAGTTATTAATTTTTCTTTAAATTGCTGAAATTTTGTATAACCAAGGGGTTTTGTAAAAATATCTGCTGTTTGTAGTGCAGTTGGGCAATATGTAAGTTCCAAAATTTTTTTTGTCATATTTTTCTTTGATAAAATAATACTTGACTTCAATATGCTTTGAACGAGCATTCATTTTTCCTTTTTTGATCATATCAATACACGATTTGTTGTCAATTAACATAGTAATCGGAGGTAAATCTTCTCCCGTTAGTTCAGAAAGTAAGCTTTTGAGAAATAAGAGTTCTTTGCAGCATTCAGCTGCTGAAATAAATTCGGCTTCGGTGCTGCTGGTTGCGATAAGAGGTTGTTTGCGGCTCCTCCAGCTCACAGGACCACCAGCATAAAAAACGACATAACCGGAGGTGCTTCGGCGATCTTCTTTTTCTCCTGCAAAGTCGCTGTCACAATATGATATCAATCCGTCGTGGCTGTTTCTGGAGTAAGAAATTCCTTCAGCTTTGGTTCCTTTAAGATAACGAAGACATCTTTTCATATTAGCGAAATCCAGGTTTGTGGGATTTTCTAGATGTCTACTGCTGAAACCGACAGGGTATGAAATGTCAGGTCGAGTTTTGGTCGATACATAAAGTAGGCTTCCAACCAATTCACGAAACGGATATTTCTTCCACTCAAAGTTCTTGATTTCTTCTGTTGAAGTCATCATCGGAGTTCTTACAAGATTAGCATCAGCCATTTCATATTTCTCCAGGAGTTTTTCAACATAGGATGGTTGATTAAGCTTCAGAGTTTCAGTCGTTTCTCGATTTGGAATCCAATGAAGGTTCTTGGGTTTGCAAAAACAGTGATTTCGAATTCCGTTTTCATATCTGCGAGAATGTTATCAACCTGGGTTTGATCTTCAGCAAATATCGCTCCGTCATCGACATAAATTGCCAACATGATCGTTTTTGAGTCATTCACGAAGATACAAGGTTCAGTTTTCAATGGATAGAGACCTTTATTTTTCAGAAAATCGGTAAGTCTTTTATTCCAGTTTAGGCTTGATTGCTTCAGCCCATAGAGGCTTTTTTTCAACTTGCAGACTTTTATGTCAGCATTTTTATAGCCATCTGGAACTTTCATGAAAATGTCTTCTTGGAGATTACTGTAAAGGAAAGCTATTTTAACGTCAAAGGTCTTGAAAAAGAAACCTTTCTTCAGTGCAACTGCCATGAGAAGTCTCAGCGAATCAGCGCCTATGACAGGACTGTAAGTTTCTGTGAAGTTCTCTCCGTAGATTTGTTCACATCCTCTCACGACAAGCCTGGCTTTAAACTTTCCATCATCTTTCTTCCTGAATACCCATCTATTTGTTAAAATTTTCTGTCCTCCCGCTTCTTTTCGATCAACAAAAATCCATGTTTTATTCTTTTTCAGGGATTTCTTTTCCTCTTCTATAGCGCTCAGCCATTCTGTTTTATCAGCGCCAGTAGTAGCATCTTTATAAGAGAGAAAAGCAGTCTCATCAATTTCATCTACATCAAGTTGGTAGTCGTGTAGTTTTTCAGGGATTTTCTTGGACCTAGTAGATCTTCGAAACGTAGGTTCGGAATTTTCATCGGTGTTTTCAGGTGAGGCGAAATCTTCATCGGTGTTTTCAGTTGAGACGAAATCTTCATCGGTGATAGTTCCAGAATCAGAATTCTCATCATCTTCATCATTCAAGTCAAGGCTTATGGTTGGTTCAGGTGGTACATTGACTTTTTCAGGTTTGCAAGGGTAGACATCTCGTGAAGTGATTATTTTTCTTTTTTCAGGATCCCACAATCTGAAACTGTTACTCGTATAGCCAATAAAAATACGCTTTTTAGCTCTTGGTTCTAGCTTTCTGGTATGTCCAAGAACTTTGGCATACATGTCAGATCCAAAAATCTGTAGGCGAGATAAGTCAGGTTTTCGTTTTAGCCATAATTCAGCAGGGGTCTTTCCTACGGCTTTTGTGGGTGATCTGTTCAGCAAATATGTTGCTGTCAGTAGAGCTTCTCCCCAGAGTTCTCGGTCAACACCACTGTCAAATAAGAGAGCTCGTGTCTTGTTCATCAGAGTCCGACCAAGCCTTTCGCTATGCGAATTCAATTGAGGAGTGTGTGGTGGCGTGTAATCTATCTGTATCCCTTTTTGTATGCAGAAGGTTTTAAATTCTTGAGATACGTATTCTCCGCCATTGTCCATTCTGATTTTCTGGACCTTTTTTGACCAGTGATTTTCAATAAGAGCAATGTAGTTGATAATTGTTTTACACACTTCATCTTTCCCCGTGAGAAGGAAAACGGAGGCAAAATGAGTATAATCATCAAGTACGGATACGAAGTATCTTTTATTGTCCCATGTTCAATTTTCAATAGGACCAACGACATCGGTGTGCAAAATTTGGAGAGGTTCGGAGGCACGTGTGCGATTCTGTCCAAACGGTTTGCGACAGGCTTTGGATTTCAAGCATACATCACATGAGTCAAGGTTTTCAAGATCACTTGTTTTCAATTTCATACCTTCACACATGTTTTCCAAATTTTTCATGTATTGAAACCCCAAATGTCCAAGTTTGCGATGCCAGTTTACAGTGTCTGTTTTATTTGCAATAAGGGCTTCTTCATTTTCTTTTTCATTCAGCTTAACTTCGAATAAACCACTTGAATTTTTCTTGCCACTGAGGACGAGAGCATCATTTTGAAAGATCTCAACGGTGTCTTTTTCAAATACAACCTTTCCAACTTTTTCAGTGATAGCATTAACGGAAAGTAGGTTTTTGGAGAGATCAGGGACATACAAGACGTTACTCAGCTTACATTCTGGTGTCTCAAAGATACCGGAGCTTTTTACTTTTATGTAATCACCATTTTTAGCTATGGTGATATTAGCATTTGATGGAACAGTGTCTTTCAGTGCGTTTTCAACGTTAATCATATGTGAACTTGCTCCAGAATCCACTATCCATGAAGTAGGAATGATTTCAGTGGATGTTTTGAGATTTTCACTAGCCAAGAAAGCAGCTTTGTCGTCTTTGTTCTGATATTTCTTACGATCTTTCCTGTAAAAGCAGTTTTCAGGATCGTGGTTGTTCAGTTTGTTTTTACATATGTCACATCTGAACTGTACTTTTTCATTTTTATTCGAGTTTTTAAAATGTTTGCCTTGGGGACGAAATTTGGCCTTTCTTTGTTGGTTTGAGTAGAATGCGACAGAAACATCTGAATCGGTATTGGATTTTCGCAATTCTTCAAACAGTAGTTGCGCGGTTAGTTTTTCAATCGATTTTTCAGTTTTAGCCGCCTGATTCCATGACGAAATAAAGTTGTCATATCTTGTAGGAAGGCAAGAAATGATCTTTCCGATCAACATGTCATCATCAATTTTCGGAGTTTGATTTTTGTCCGTTGTAGAGAGAGAATTGAGTCGGAATCGCAAGTTTTCAAGGTGACTTAAGTTCGTGGCCATATCTTTAGAATTATCGAACTTGTAGGCGAAAAATTCAGCAAAGGAAGTTGACTTTTGGTGTTCATTATCGCGCTCAAATATGTTACAAAGCTTGGTATACATTGCAGCAGCTGTAGTACATGATAGAATGTGAGTGCGATGTTTCTTATCTAATGTACCTACAATCGCTTGCCTAGCATTGGCATCTTGCTGCTTCCAATGTTCTCTTTGTTTATCAGTAGTGAGGCTTTCATAAGTCGTTTGGCCGTTTACAACATCAATAAGTCCTTTGGATTCGAAAAGGATTTTAATCTCAAACTTCCAAAGCGGAAATGACTCGACGTCTGTCAGTTTTTGATGGTTGCTGATAACGAGATCGAATGAGCTTGCCATTGCACCGGTTTCAATGATTTTTAGTTGATTTTATGTCTTACCTTCAATGTTAGTTGCTTCTGGACGTCATAACCTAAAGGATTTCACTTCAATTACGCAGAGGAACGATAGACAAACTTTATTATAGCGGAGCGCACAACATACGAAACGAGGTTTTCACAGGAATGAGGAAGTATCGACAAATAACAATCGAGTGCAACAATCGATATATCGAATCGAATGATAAAATTATTTGAACGATCTTTACGATCTTATCTTACATTCTAATACGTGTGTATTGTCAGAAAGGAAAAAATATTATTAGTTATAATAATAATAATTGTCAGCTTGAAAACCTGGTTTCAGTTCACGCAGATTGTACGTATTTTTTTCTTGCAGTTTAGATCTTATTCGTTTAAAATCATATTACTTCAGGTATCAATACGATATACTTATTTCATGACTTTGTCACTTACGTTATGCCGCAAATACTGCAGCTAAACTGAAAGTAAAGATCAGTCAGTATTGTTTTTAGTTGTATTCTTCAATTTCAGCTTTAGTATTGCTTGTGAAATCCTTGAATGTACTCATTCGTTTCTTTTGGACGTTCATTTTCTCTAAAATGTAATACATATTTTTGGATATTAGTATATATATACCAGTCCATCCACTGCAACAGTCCTCCATTGGGTTCCCTTGTGTTGCGCGAGTCTGACCTGCTCGACGGTCTGCAGCAGCTGGATGTCTCCAAGGGGATGGGGCCAGGAGGTGTTCCTCCTGTCCTTCTCCGTTCTTGTGCTACAAGCCTTGCTGGCCCTATGGTCTCTCTCTTTAACGCCTCGCTGTCGTCAGGCACCTTCCCTGACCTCTGGAAGAAAGGCTTCATCACCCCCATTCACAAAAAAGGAGATCGATCCCATGTTGTAAACTATCGACCCATCAGCTCTCTATCTACCATCCCAAAGACATTTGAGAAGTTGGTGGTCAACCTGCTCTCCCCGCTACTTGCTCACGCTGTCTCCCCAGTCCAGCATGGCTTTGTCCGTGGTCGCTCAACAGTCACTAACCTCCTCCTCTTTCAGGAGTTTGTTCTGGCTGCGATTGCGGACGGTTGCCAGGTTGATGTGGTGAGGACGGACTTCTCAAAGGCTTTTGACAAGCTCTCACACCATGCTATCTTGGAGGCATTGGAATCAGTTGGCCTTTTTGGTGCTCTGCTTTCATGGACAAAAAGCTATCTCGAGGATCGAACTTCGTCTGTGCGTGTCGGTGGCACAGTCTCTGAGCCTTTTATGGCCACCTCTGGTGTTCCTCAAGGCTCACACCTGGGCCCTCTCCTCTTTATACTGACTATTGATCGTGTCTGCGCTAGCCTCGGGGACGGGCAGGTCCTCGTTTATGCCGACGATTTCAAGATCTTCTCTCGCATCGAATCACTGATTGCCTCACTCTCCAGTCACGCCTGGACGCCTTCATCTCTAACTGCTCCTCTGTCGGCCTCTTCCTGAACCCTAGCAAGTGCACGGTATCCACCTTTCATCGATCGTCATCTCCTATATACCATATCTACAGCATCAATGGATCTCAACTTGCGCGTCCGTCACTCATCCATGATCTTGGGGTATATCTGGATCCGCAGCGCACTTTCAATGAGCACGTGTTGCAGGTGAACTCTCGAGCTATGCGGTCTCTGGGTTTCCTCAAGCGGAATACTAGGGAATTCACTCATATCCCAGCCCTCATCACATTGTATCGTGCCATTGTTCAGCCATGCCTCGAGTACGCCTCAGTCGTCTGCAGCCCGTTTTATGGCTGCCACATTGACCAAATTGATCGTGTGCATAGGGCGTTCCTCCGCTACCTTGCCTTCAAATCAGGCATACCTCGAGACGGCATTGACTACGGCGCACTCCGTGCGCAGTATTGCCTCCCCAGCCCCGCTGACCGACGCACTATCGCGGATATGGCTTTCCTCAGCAGTCTGTTCTCTGGGCGTATTGACGCGCCGTCTCTCCTGGACCAGATTGGTCTCCAGGTCCCAAGACCAACATGCTGCACCGTCCCCTCAGCCGTCTGCCCCGCACTGCCAACCATCTGCTTGCGGATATGGATCTGTTCACCCTCCTCCCCCCCCCCGCCCCGCCATCCTCAAGAGACGCCTGCTGGATGCCTTGCTCCTCGCTGACTCTGCAGCTCTCAATAATTTTTGAACTCCCAAATGGTTACCCCATTTATAACTACTCATTTCTTATTTTTTTATTCTTTTCATAATCCACAAATGTTTGATTCGACCAATATACAACTGTAAACTGGGCTCGTTCCCGTGTACTGTAAATAAATATATATATTTACACGTTATTGCCACATTGCCAGTAATATAATAAATATCTATCTGTCAGACTACCGGAAGCAACTCAGTATGCAGGCAGCAGCCATAGGAGTAAGTACAGGACTACATCCCTATTATGAGTTCGAAAGTGAACTGTATAATTAAGTTACACGCGATTGAGTTCAAAGCAATTTAATAAACGTTCAGGTTGGTCGGTATATCATAGGCATGTAGTTCAAGTAAACGAAAAGATGAATTTCGACTGAAGTGCTCAATTTAGTTTTTAGTTTTCATTCAATAGTTCCTAATTTTATTTAGTATTTAAATTCAAAATAGGTAGCCAGTTCGCCATGGGTGGTTGGGGTGGACATACTCTGTTTTTCGAAACTGAAGAAAAAGGTCAATCACAACAGGTAGTACTTATTTTGATTGCTTTACCAACCCCTGCTGTTGGTCGTCATTTCTGTGAGGACTTGGCGACCTAAAAAAATTGCGGAAACCGAGTGATGGCAAACCGATCGGTGGTATAAATCGACTTACAAGTGAATGTTTAAATAAAATCCGAACATAATATGATCTGAAAATTATGAGAACTGAATTGAGAAGAATTACGATGGCGTCATATGTCATTGCCGCATTCTACAAGCACTCGGTATTGAACCCGGAGCTCTTTGATTTCTGTTTGTAATGAACGAGACAAGCACAGGATGAAGATAGCCAACATAGCAATTCTACTAGTCTCAAAACAGGCTCGACAGAGCAAAAGCATAGCTAGGAAGAGGATAGAAGACGACTGGGAAGCGAAGAAACCCAGTCTACGCAGCTGGCGCTCACTAGGCTCCCGCCCGTACTTTACGAATATTTTAAATAAAGTTCTTATAATCCGGTTTTCAAAATTCCTGTTTTAAATGCGACTCCATCCCCATTACAGATGACATTGGCACGGTGCCATGTCCTCAGAAGTTCAGATTAAGTTTTGTCAGCAAACGCGAAATTAGCTTTGCAAGCCGGGCATGGTCACTGCAGAAACCTCCAAATTAGAAACAATGCAAGGAACCTGGTTGATGTTAGAACAATAAAGTTGGCGCGGTTGATGAACAAGGGTATTTGACAATTGAGTTCGTCCAATGCCCACAAACAACGCGTCTATGTAGGACATACGCTACGTTTGGACAGACCAATCTGGTTAATTTTTGTACTGACGATGATCGAGCTTCCTAAACTGGTACTACATAAACTCATTCAATCCAGTGGACATTTTGACTATTTCTTTAAACAACTGTCTGGGGAAAGCAACTTTTGAACTAACCCTGAACGTACATTATACCAGTGGTTACACAGGTACTGAACAATTGTGAAAACGAGAGAAGAATTATTTGGCAAGGTTTCCCTCTACCGTCTCACTAAGTAAAAATAAGGCGAGATGAGCTTCTGGAAGATTAAGGAATATCTGGACAGGAATTAGATCTAAACAAGGGTTTCAAAATGAAAAAAAAAACTGCCGCTTGTATTGTATTAACGAGTATTCATATAAAATAAGACATGAATTCAAATCTATCAAACTTTGAGTGAACAAGAGAGAACACAAAATGCCATAACTGGCTATTGAATTGAAATACTTTAAACTACAAATTGGTCACAAATCAAGTAGCAATAACTTATTAGTAGTTGAAGTAATCAAAATTATAAGGGATATAAAACTGCGACATCATTTTGAAATAGGTATTAGTAATGAACAAGGAACTCAAGGAACAAGGAAAAAAATGGTCTGCAAGTGGTGAGATTAATTTTCAGGCTTAGAATAGAGCCATGTAATAAACTACCCTCTTGAATCTAACTTCTTTCAGCCTCTTATTATGGCGGAGGGTTGGTATCACCCGAGTTTCCTTCTTCAACAGTTTCACACCCATGAGCAGGTGGAAATCTTCGGCAGTGAGGTGGTAATCATTTGTTAACTCCGGACACTGCACATGTTTCCACATTGCCACCAAATTCTGTTTTTTGGCCGTCAAAGCCACTCGTGGGCTCTTCAGGAGAGAGAGTTTGCTACGGAGTGTACGGTTGTAGCGTGCAACGAAATCATTGACCTCATCAAATCTGACTCGTCCACGCATATACTTTGGAGTTTTCTCAAACTCGGCACGGCTGATGTAAAGGATGGAGTCTCTGAGGGGCTTGGGCGCGTCAGACACGGATGGAGCAATCCAGAGGCTTTGAGCAGGTTCCAAATGAATAACTGTGCCGCGGGGTGCACTCTCCTGAAAGAGGTAATAAACTGAAGTAAACAGTGGTTGTTTGGCAAAGAACAATATATCAGTGGAACAGGTGGACATCGTCCATCTATACTGACAAGGATGTGCATCCTGACTCAAACGTTGGGGGACAGAAACCTATGCTGAATTACGCTGCCCTGAAGAATTTTCAATAAAGTTTGGCATTCATTCAAGGGGGATTGAACTGAGGATTAAAATATATTAAAGTTTTCATTGAAGGAGTTTTCTAATTAGCACACAATCCACACAGAATTAGAACCCTTTATATTGCTGATTCAGATTTGACGCAAAATTTTATGGCCAATTGACGCCTTCACCCATTAATTCTTGAATAGTAAGCAACTCACTCCGCGAGCATAAAAAATTATGTAAGTTAGCTCAAAACAAATTTTCATCAAAAGAAAACAATAACACCGCGTAGGTCACATACAATAAAACGCTGCAAATTATTTTACAGAGATTGGTTATTCCTCGGGCCAAGAGCATAAAGACTCATTCAAATCGATTCAGCATCCAAAATTTAGTAAAAAATGATACCCCACACGCCTAGATCGCCATAAATCTTAAAAATCAATTTTGCCACCTTGAAACACCCAGAAAAAACAGTCGAGAAACAGAGAAACAACGAAACAGAGTCGGAGAGATTGACTTTCTGCATGGAGAACATGGAATTCAAAGATCTACATTTTAGACGTTGTATCGATTGAAATGAGTCTCCATTCTGCTGGTCCGGGGAATAACCAACCCCTGTGAAAGAATTTGCAGCCCTTTGCCTATTATTATACCTCTACGTTTGAGCGAAGAATGACAGTAATAACATTAATAACACAGTAACACGTGGCGTGATTACATAGGTTGATTATTCAAGGAATAACCGACCAAAACCGAACTTCAGCGCCTACATTTACCACGTTCCCTACTGCTGGTGACATCCCAATCATCACCTGCCACCAAAATGTGGAATGTGAATGGTGATAGCCGATGGATTTACGCCCCTAAATTTGTCGTGCCAATGTACACAGTTCATGCTACTAAAACCATAATCAATGTCTCTACAATCTGTGATTTTTTTAAGTAAAAAACAAAGACTGAGTACATTCAGTTCTGGAACAACAACACAACCGCCCCAGACGCGACGTGATTTTTCCTTTCCCAGAACCCTACGGACCACAATCAGTAATCGAATATGTTTCGATTAGAAACGAGATCAAGACAATGTTGGCCTAATTCCACATACCTCCGCCGTTTCACCCTCTAATTCGAGCTGGTTCCCAATAGTTGCCATCCTTTCAAACTGCTTCTTGATCCATGGAATGTTCCTCAGTTCTGGGAACATGTTCACCAAAGATGTGAGCCTATTCCATGCTGGGTGTGCTGATATGAGCTTGAGCCTATACAGGTTTTTTAGCTGTTCCATGTCTCCAAATCTGTTGACAGTTCAAACAAATCAGAATTATTAGATTTATAGAAGAAAATTTATTCAAAGAATAACCAACCAAAATCTCGAAAATCCTTTGTCCCAAAAAAACGCATCTCGGATGGACAAGGTATCATGTTCTACACATACGTCCAGACATTTTTTTTTTTTTTTTTTTTTTTTTTTTGACCGATTGGAGATGGCCAAACCCTTTGAGACCCCACTCACCTAGGTACCAGAAATCTCGAAAACACATTCAACATTCAAACATTCTAAATGGGTAGATAGGTACCCATTTCGACCTATACTTCATCCGGTGGGTACAACGAAAGTAAGTACAAACAATTTGATTCTATTATTGCGGTACACATGGACTTCAAAACGCTATTGAGAATTTTGTTTCCACCTGTACATTTTACTTCAAGAATTTGTCGTGGTCGTCGAGTGCGAGAAAACGGCTCTGACCAGCGTAATTGAAATGGTGATAGTACATAGATAAGAATTGTCATCCAGCTGGTTTAACGAAGGTGGTTCAGAAGTTGAGCTGAATCCGTACGAGCCGAACTCTTTCTTCTACAGTAAACATTTAGGTCCTTTATTGTCAGATGTGCGCAAAGTTTCTTTTTCTGAATCTGTGCAAAACTCTCGTGAACTTTGCCTCTCCAGGTATGACGCAGAACGAGGGCGATTTGAAGACTTGCCTCCAAAAGAAGAGGATTCATGCGCCCAAAAGTGCAATGTGAACGAAAAGCTTCTTCAATTAAGACCTTATGAAATCTTCGTAATTCTATCCCCAATACCACAAACCAATAGATTATTCTATCTCTAGAGGTCTTTTCGATTTTTCAGTTCCTGCCCTGTCTGTGTGTCCAGTAAACTCAAAAATGAATTTGACCACCGGTGCGCTTCAGATCCATCGGGTGAACCCATTGTCAAAAATAAGGTACCGATTCTTCTTTTAAAAATTGTGGCTTTTTTGAGGTCGAATATATTCCTCTGCAAATATGGTTCTCTTCTCCATTTACAGACTGAAATCGGGATTATCAAGTGACGCTGTGAAAATTACATGAAGGGACAGTATGTTTATCTGGAGCCTGACACTTCCAAATTTAAGAAACCTGTCGATCCGGAATAAAATCCTCCGTGGATGCGGCCAACCCGGTATGACACTGTCAAGTCGATAAGCCGTTAATATTTTTGTTTTATAGTGTTCAAGTTGATGCAGCATGGAATTACGGGAGTGTATTTAGCTGAATCAATGTTCATATGTATTGTTCAGTAAAAATTAGATCAGATAAAAATGAAGAACGCAGTGGATGATTCTGAACATAAGTTGTACAAAATAATAGATTGTAATAAAATGAAATTAATGCGTTTGTAACCTCTGAATCGATTCCTCATTCCTGAAGGACAATAGGGCTTAGATGACAAATTGTAGTTAAAAATAAATGAAAACCAATAGATATTTATTCTAGAAAATGAGCGAAATGAAATGACAAAGAAAAGAATATTATTCTCTAAATACTACTATACTCTAAAGAATACTATATTATAGAAAGGCTCGGGGAATACCACTGTCCAAGTCGGGAGCTGCAGTCGCATGAGAAAGTGAATGATCGTAGAGGTGTCTCGGCCTGGGTGGCCGAGGTCGTTGAGGCGTCGGTCCCTGGGGTTCGAGGTTTTCGTGGCTGGTAGTTCGAATCCAGCACCCCTCCACAACTTTCGACGACATTTATTCAACGTTGTGAGGCCAACTTAGAAACGGCAGTAAGAAGTATCTAGATGGCTGGTAGGTACTTAACACAACAAGCATGTCAGCCTTGGTTAGACGCTTGCAAAAACTGGCTGACCATCACACCTTCGGACGAGAGGAAGTTGGATGGGTCACAAGGTCGGCAAAAGGCTATCTATCAGACCTTATCCTGGCTATTATAACTCTTCTGTAAGCGCGGGTAAAAAAATAGAACCTGGAGCACGCAGTGCGCCGTAGTGGCAGAAATTGTCCTTCAGTTGGAGGCAAAAAAAAAAAAAAAACCCAAGAAATGCGCGCTATTTTATATAGCTCGAAAACCTGAAAAAAGCGTCCTTGGGCTTTGCCTTTGCCAAGCAATACTTATTCGATGTAACTATAATTGTGAGTATTATTACTACCTAGTACCTTGCAGGTTGAACGGAATGATGCTAACACGTCCTGTGTGATCAGGCATTGAGTTTTCCACGAAATGTTAGACGCTAATTTAATGGAGATCGAACCTGGACTAAGGTGGATCCGAACCATGTGCCCCTCCGCCGAACCACACGTTGCTCACAAGTCCAAATTAGCCGAAAATCAGAGAACCTTCACTCGAAAAACGTTTACAAGTACAACATGAGTCAAATCTCAGATGAAAATGCGGTTCTTAGTGCCAACCGATCTGACGAACTTTCGAAAAACGAAAACGACAGATCCAAAACGACGAAAAGCCACCCACTCCCAGCAAACCGCGTCCTCGTAATCCGCGAGAAATGAAATGATCTATTTATCGTTTAGTAATTCGTAATTATGGTCTAGAGATCTATTAGATTAGAAATGAGACGAAATTGAGACACAGTTCAATCAAAATGTTCAACGTATAGTACTAACCAATATCGTGTAATCAAAGAAATCCAACACTTTCTAATTTGGGAAGATTGGAGATGGCGGAGTGGCCATCTTGGTTGATGTCCTTTGATTGACCGGCGTCAATCAAATCGATAATTATAGCAACTCTACACCCACCTAGGTCCATATTTCCACTCATATTCGTACATGGCTACATTGTATTTAATTAGAATGAAGTTTACGACTTACTTTATTGGACTTGTAGTCGGTAATCGGTTGTAATAAGTATACTTATTCCACGGATCAGTTCTTCGTAGGCGTCTTCAGCTTCACTGGAATACGAATAACTCCGCGGTGCGATGTCAATTAGTGATGCGACATCGACATCGATGTTTTCAAAAAATCGATGTTTTCCGGTAAACATCGATGTTTTTAGCCTCGATGTATCAATAGCGATGTTTTTTCAACATCGATGTTTCTTACCAATGTTTCAAGTTTTAAATTCGAATATTTTTCTACTTTTTGGGTGAGTACCATGACGATTTTTTCTTTAGTTTACGTATCCCAAGGTGTCGCAGTTGCACTAACTCGTCGAAAGAGCCACCTTCAGCTACCTGTCCCCATCACAAGTTGGCCAAGGCAATGAAAAAGTAAGCGCCTCGCAGCTCTTATCCCACCATCTTCTTTAACACAACAACAACAACACCGTCTAGTTGCTTGTCAATCTCAAGTGATTGTATTGTTTTCATGTGACAGTGATGATATTAATGTCAATATGCCTTGACATATTGAGAATTTCGGGGACTGCGTTAACATGTAAGCTGTGCTACAAATCTCTGAAGACAAGTGGAAGCACTTCCAATCTATTGGGACACAAATAGTTATCCACAAACCCCAAAACATCGATGTTTTTATCAACATCGATGGTGGATTTTAAAAACATTGATGTCTAAAAACATCGATGTTTTCTATCGATGTCGCATCACTAATGTCAATTCACAAATGAATCGAACGGTCACTACAGGCGTACTTGGTCTCTTCGCTCATCCCACTTAGAGCAGTGCCTTCTATATCGACAGGTCGGCGAACAGCGGAGCACTTCGGTTCATCAGGCGCGCATTTTCAATTGTTGTTATCTTCACCAACATGTATATTAATATAATATAATTAAAACTATTCCACTAAGTTTTAGACGCTGAAGTCAATGCGATGTGTCTTAGAACAATTGGCGTCCAAGGGTGGTTTGGAGCTAAAGCGACTCTATATGCAGACTGACGTGGATCAAGTAGATTATTTGCTTCAACAAAGGCGGAAAGTTCAGGATAAATAATTGTGTATCCACAATTTTGTTTGTGGAGTATAAAAGCGAGATGGCTGGTGGTTCGACCGTGACGATGGGTTTCATGACCGGGTTTCATGGGTTTGCTACGAAGAAATCGAGGATATGAGTGAGGGTTGGTACTTTAGTAGTGTCGCATCTGCTTACAAATGATGCGCATCTGTTGAAATCTCATCGGCACCGAAGGATTTAGATTTGACTGCCACAGTAAAGCCTATATATTCCATACGACACTGAAAAGCACATACCCGGGCTGAAAAGTGTTATACCAGTTGATGGTTTCAATGGATGATAGCGAGTCAGTCCACGTGCAAAAATGCTCATTCAGCTTTTCCAGATCTACGGAGCCAATTTCGTTTTCTGCTTTATCTTGCCAAGTCCGTAGTTTTCAATTATTTCCCATAAATCACTAGGCTGTTAATTACTTGTAAACAATGTATGATTATGACATTTATTCTTATCGTTCCTAATCAGCTGTTAAATCTTGTTTCTCAATTCCTTATATTTTTTATGTACTTCCCTACTCTTTGCTTTACTGAATTCTTTTGCTAAAGCTCAGATGTCCACGTTGAGCCAAGGCGCGGGGAGATGCTTTTTTAATTTTAACCCACGGATAATGCTTGTACAGAGCTAAAATTATATCATTCTATAACTCTTTTTGTTGTAAAATCTAAATCAAGTTCAGAGACCACACATTGCCAGTTGGCTGACCGAAGAGATAGAATAGATAGATAGATAGAAGAGAATAATATTATGTTATTTTTTTTAATTATCCTTCGATTGTAATTTGCTGCATTTAACTTGTTTACTTTTTTTTTCTTACATTGACTGAATATCAATCATATGGTTGGCCCTTCTGGTCCTTTTGCGATGTTGCCCTCTACCCTTCTATCATGAGATTCCTAATTTCTATGAAATTATTTCATGTGCTGAATATATCTCCCTTTTTGTTTGTACCTACATCCTTAAGATGAAATGTTTATTCTTATTATTGAAAATTGATGTAAATTCCCCTTCTTTACTAGGAGATTCTGTATTCTTGGCATTCTAATGTTACTCAACCACTACTTGAAAGTATAACAAAGCTGTCAATATTGCTCAGTATCCAATAATATAGACTGAAAGGTCTGACCTGCAGGGAGGTAACATTAGTGAGGATAACGATTGTTTTAATAAAAGCGGTGGTGCCCTTCGATGATTTTATGGACAACGTTGACACATTTGGGCCTTTGCTTCTCATCGTCACACTTTCAACATAGTTCCTACATGTTTCGCCCCTATCGTGATTCCGACCTGTTTACCTACACAATCTAACGTTTTAGCCTTTATCTGATGGGGATCACAACTCCCCACGTCGAATCGATCTCGCTCATCCATTGTTTGGTAATTATCCGTCACGAAAGAGCAATGCATGCGGTTCGATATATCTACTGGTCTACAGCGATCATTCGTTTATTTCTCGGGCTCTGATTTCAGGTTACGACACGTTGCCAAAATATTCCTCACCCCATAATATTTCTAATGGCTATTCAGTCATTTTATCGTTATTTTTGAATAATTCATAGTGATTATGAGGTCAGTTCGTTTCAAGTTCAAGATATTGATATTCCCGTAAAATGCCTGATGCTTTGAGGCGGAAGAAATCGTACAACACCTACAAACTACTGAAGACCTCGTGGAAATATCAAACAAGGGAGTTCTTCGAAAATTCAACTCTCCATGGAGTCCGGTACATCGCTGAGAAGGGACGACCGATTTACGAAAAGTGGGTACCTACCTGATTATCAGTACTTCTGTAAAGTGTGCGGTGTGAAGGAGTTCCTTTCATAGGTACGAACTAACTTCCATAAAGAAATTTCTCTTCCAAAGCAACATCAGGAAGTGCATTACGGAAGCTATTCCTCCCTTACTGCTGCTTTGGCTTGGCGATTTTCCTATGTTGTTCGAAAGCAATGTGCAGCATGTCTGTTCCAAGTTCTCCATACCAGGCATATCCCCAAATTGTAAGAAGCATATAAGGGCGGCGTGGCCTATGTATTGGAGTCTAGTCTTTCCAAAATGAATTGAATTTACCCAATTACCTACATAATAAAAAATATACATGCGGGACTAATGCCATTCAGCATAACGTGAAGTTAATAGTCTAAATTCGAACTTCAATACTGCTCTGATTTCTCCCCCTCACCCTGAAGCTGAATACATATTCAACTCGATTCAATACTTACGTTTGGAATGGTCGTGACTAAACATTACGGTGCTTCAAATTGGAAGAAGTGGAATCAAACCAATTGCCATAAGTATGTTCTTCTTGTTTCAGAGTGATGTGGTTTTCATTTGTGACAGTTGGCGCAATAGTAACTCTCATTATCATCTCCTCTCTCTGGGAAAAATTTCAAACCAACCCGACCATCACAGGCCTCGACACAGATTTTCACAGTTGGGACGTTCCATTCCCGGGAATTACCATTTGCCTTGGCACTCCAGCCGTGCCCACGAAAGTGAACGAGTTCATAGAAAAGTATTCACTTATAGTTTTATACGAACCCTTATATAATATCATCAATAACATCATGAAATCATATGCGAAATTGACTTTTCAGCAATATCATCCGTAGTCACTTGTTCTTTCCATCAATAATTCGATCAATCACCTGTTTTTAGAAAGTGGGGTCAGGGTTTGCCAGAGGCCAAAGTTGAATACTATTCAAAATTTGTCAATCTTATCGCCAACTTGTCTATTGAAAATCTCAAGGAAATGAATCAGTTCAAAGATGATGAAAACCTACCGCAAGCCAATCTTCGAAGCGTACTATTTGATGTAAGTTGAAGCTACTCCATTTATTATTATTTTCACGAAAAGCTAAAAGGGAGGTGCTGTAAGAATAATTTTTTTCTTTTTTTCCTTTCTTTTTTCCAGGTGGCAGTTCGCTGCGAAGATTTTATGGAAGATTGTTCTTTCAAAACGGATCCGAAAAAGTGCTGTAGTATATTTACACCATCTTTTACTGAGAGAGGGTTCTGTTACTCCTTCAACACAATTTATTCTGAAAAGGACTGGCCATGGTAACTGATTTTACAAAAAAAAATACAACACATCCCTTTTTTAGTGAATTGTGCCACATCTCCAACCTATCCAAGGACAGTATACAGTCTGGAAGGATCAGGATATTGTACATGATCAAGGATTTGACACAGATTCTGATGGTTCTGTAGGCTCAAACCCAACAAAACAATAATCTCATTTTTTACAAATTTAAGTGTAATGTGTAGCCCTTTGGTTATACTGGGCTTCAACGGTCGCTGGGTGTTTTTTCGGGGAGAGTTTGAGAAATATCGATATTTTTCAACTTCAATGCGAGACCTGCGGAATTTCAGAATACATTTAAATCCAAAGCTAGGTTTCTTAAGCCTAAAGCCTTACACTAGGAGGTGAACTAAGTTGATCAGTGACCCAAAACCGGTGGTTATTATTATTATTATTATTAGTTGGCCATCATTTACATACGTGTCTTTTTAATTACAGGAAAACGCCCGATACCGAACAAGAGAAAACCAGATTCATATATGAAACAGACATCACATGGTCAATTCAATTCACTGCGAATCTTGCCAGTGCAAATTCCGATGAAATGAACGTAATATATATTAAAAAGTCTAAAAACGTAGTTCCTTTACTCATCAGTGGATTCGATTGGTGAATTCCAGTACTACCCTTCACTATTAATTAATGTCTCAGGTTTATATCCATTCTTCCGATGAACTACCCGGCATGGAAATGGCTCCACAACATCTTTGGAATAATCAAATCGACAAAATATTTTTCGCTTCTCGCACCACCTATACAACAGGTGTATAAAGTGATGCATCTTTTGAGGAGGAAAATTGTCATTTTAAACATTAAAATTCCATGAATTTTTCATCGGCTAATACGTCGGTATTTTCGTCTACAAAAAATATCTTGTGAGTCTTCGAACAACAAATAAAGGCAACTTATGACTGTCAAATTACATTTTCCAGAGGATGCTAGGCAATTATCCGTCAAGCAGAGGAAATGTGTCTTCAAGGATGAATTGAAACTCCCTACAGCGTCTGAATATTCTTATTGGGCTTGCATGTCCGACTGTCGAATGCAATTTGCAATGGAAAAATGTTCGTGCGTCCCTTTTTTCTATCAATCAGTCGGTGAGTATTTGTGTGCCTCGTATTTGGTTTCAGTATTGATATTATAACTTATTCGAGATTTTGTTGACAACGTGTGACCTAAGCTGAGAGAAGCCCGTGACGTTTGCCTAGAGTTAGCCAAGGCTGAAGAAAATACCTGTACTAAGCTGATTGTTGTAGCACAACTAATGATTCTGATTTACTAGTTGGTTTATTCTCTCATTGGAATAATACATCCTTGCATTCATGTAGACCAAAATATATCCTCTTTTCTGCCACACATATCAAAATGTGTAGAGTGAAAATACAAAATTTCTGAGCATTCAACATCGGAATTAATTTAGAATCACTTTTGCAGATCTGCAGGGTACCAAGGTGTTGTACCTGTTGTTGTACATTGCATTCCTTTCTGTGTATCTCAGTACATAACTGACTTCTCTTACAGGCGGTTTCCCGTTTTGCAAACTTGACGGTCTAGTTTGCCTTGCGAATTTTGCAGGTAAAAAGTACGATAATTCAGTAGTGTTTAGCGTACGGACATTTTCTCATTTTGATCTAGACACCTTAAAACGCCCAGATAATAATTTTGGGCCGAATCAAAGAGATTGACTTTTTGCATGATTTTTTTATTATTCAAGGAATAACCTACCAAGAAACTACCCAATAACGTTATAATTTACTTCTTTAGATGACCTTCTCAAAGGAACCGGATGTTCATGTGAGCTTGGCTGTGACAATACTGTG
Source organism: Cyrtorhinus lividipennis (assembly GCA_019603395.1). Classification (NCBI taxonomy): domain Eukaryota; kingdom Metazoa; phylum Arthropoda; class Insecta; order Hemiptera; family Miridae; genus Cyrtorhinus; species Cyrtorhinus lividipennis. Next base: position 4,555,628 of record CM034007.1, read on the forward strand.
TACGAAGTGGAGAAATTCAACGATAGGTAACCAGAGCCAATATTGTTTTTTTTTTTTTTTTGTTCATTAATGTGAATGTAATCAATATTTTACACACCTGAATGAAGTTCATCCAATGAGTTCCTCCTTTCTATCGCAGAGAGGCGCTCAACTACACCCTCGAAATTGGTTTTGTATCTTGGCCCATGATTCGGTACAAGCGAGAGGTCCTTTTTGGATGGGTCGACTTGTTGGGTAGGCATCCAAAAAAGGTTACGCCAATGGTCACCATCGTCTATGTCTTATTCAGTGAAGCTAATGCTTTGAATAAACATTTTTGCTCAACATTTACAGTTGCATTCGGAGGTATAGCCGGCCTTTTCCTTGGGTTCTCTCTTCTGTCTGGTGTTGAAATCATCTACTATTTCACTCTACGAGCATTCTGCATGGTCTACAGAAATAAGAGCGATCTTGAAGAATTGAAACATCGAGAAGAGACGAAGCCTCCGCCCAAGATCAGTTTGAGCTTGACTCCAGATTTCTCAGCTTTGTCCTCGTCAGTTGGCTCTGAAAAAGTGGATCAAACGTCGGAGTTCGTCAGTAAAATAGTCACTCACGGCGGCCTGGCCACCAAGAAAGCTGCTCAGAAGTTTCCTGTACACCCAGTTCCTTTTCTAAATTAATAATAGAAGTCAATTTCGCTTAGAAGAACGTATACTATCTATTTTTCGTGTTACAGTACATTACACTATATATTATATGTTATATATTACAAATATAAAAAGTTTAGTAATGTAGTTAGGTGTATTTCGAAATACACGTACTCTTGAATGTCGTCAGAGGGTCGGACTGATCCAATTTTTCAACCCCTAACCCATTCATATCGATCTCCATTGAGTCCGAGTGCCTCACGAGTGTTGCGTGGCAACCGATAAACTGACTGGTTTCTCCGATACGATTCACACTGGTAAATTGATGTGGCCAAATTGAATCATTCATGAGCTACGATGTTTCCGAAGACAATTTTCACGACCATCTCACGCTTGGGCTCGCCAAAACTTTGCGTAAGTGTTTTGAAATGTAAATACAAATTTCCGATGGTTTTTGTAAACAACTAATGAAAAAACACTATCAATTTAGGAGACTTGCCCGGTGTTCAAAATGTTACGTTGGAGAAGAGAGAACCATGTGAAAAATCCTTGCTGAACAGCTGGGAACAACGGCACTCATGCATATTACCATACGACCTCAAGAATTTTTACCTTTCAACTGATGGGTTTGAGTTGACATGGGGCTACTCAAATGGAGGTGAAGTAAACAAATTTTCACGTTTCAAAACATTCCAACATATTACTCTTGTTCCGCCAACGTTGCCAAAGAATCATTTCAGGGGAAGAAATTCCTATTGGAAACTTGAACATCAACCCCCTGCTGAAGTTGAGACGCCTCGCAGGAGTGAATGGTTCTCTGGGAGATTTTGAAAATGGTCCTAGTCTTCTAGATTTAGATCTTTTCGTGTCCAAATCCCAAAAAGAGAGACCTTTATTCCGATCTACTTGCAAAGTTTTCGAGTTGGACAGCTGCCGTGATGTAGCGTCAGTGAGTTTCTCCACAGTTTTATGGACTTGATGGTATCTAATTACAATAAATATTTTCCATCCACGAACATTCTACAACATTAACTTTGTAACGTAACGTATAGTATTGTATTGGGATTTTTTCTGATGAAATTCGTCATTACTTGTCGCACAGGTGTGTTTAGTCTACGTCGAGCATAAAATCAACCCTAGCATCTGGTTACTGGACAGGAGCTTGGAGTGGCACTTTTTATCGCCGTCTTTTACTCAATATTTTCGAATGATGTTGGTTTATCAAGGGTTACCTGAATGGCAATACAATCTAACTTCAATTGGTCTCGCTCCGTGGGCAGAGGTGAGTCTTGAGACATAACAAATGAGATTATGTTGGACCTAACAAGCACGGACACGATTTCTTACGCAAAAACTTAAACTGTTCGACTTTGAAGATGAATGATCATGAATTTATCTTCGTTCGCTATCGGTAAAAAAGAACAACATTTCAGCAACTAATGTACACATTCACTCCGCATCTTCACTCACCTCCGCCAACGAGGAAGGATATCTGTTCGGCTGAAGTTCAATTGGATCCCTCTATTTTCAAATTGAAATCCAAACATTCGAAAAAGACGCGAGCCACCGAAAACCATCATGATGAAACTCGTGAAGGGAAAAGTGGTAAATCGGCAGGGTTTTCTCGACACGATTCTTCACACAGAACGAGTAGAGCAGGCTATTAATTAATCAAGAGTACTTCATGGGTTCTTCTTTGTTATTGAAAAATGTTCTTCTAGGATGTCCAGATTCCCAAAAATACAAGTCAAAAGACTATATTTATGTATTTTAATTTGTTTGGTAAAGTCTCAAACCTAGTTGAATGACAACAATATATGATTATAATATTTATATAATAAATATTTGTTTCCATTAAATCATTACATGAAAGGAAGAAATAATTCAAGAAATAATTTTTTCAATCAAATTAGTGTATGTATTTCAAGATTTCTTGTCAAAATACACCTATAATTTCTTAGAGATTATAGAATGACGTATTTTAATTCGAAATTCATCAGAACTTGGGCTATTCAAGGGTTTGAGAGAGAAAAGCGATCGACCGAACTTCCACTGGTGGTGTTACGTTTTAAAGCTATCTCAGGACCGGGAATCGACTTCCTTGCTTTTGGGTCCTGATCTATGCTAGAACTAACGAAACAGTAATGAATGAATCACTGTGGAAGAATTTACTTTTTTCTTTTCTCAAACGAGCCTGTGAGGCGGAATTTTATTAAGGTTGAAACTGGGCCGAAACAGATACTCAAGGGTTTGCCAAGTAAATGGGGAAATGGAGCTTCTCTTATATCAGATAACAGCTGACATTTGTGTATTTAGGTTACCAGTGGTAACCCACACGAGTGGATAAATCGGTGATCGCCAACACTTAGTTATCCTCATGTTATCCGATCCGTTCCGACTGTGTCTACGCATCAGGTGGCTGGGGCACGTAGTCCTGCTGATAAATGACCTCTCATCGGACATCGCCTCAATTTTCCACTTAGTTCCTCTTGATTTCCTCACACTATAGCACAGTCCATAGCTGTCCAAGTGCGCGAGAATAGCAGTTGGGGCTGACAAGTGGAAACGAGAAGCCTTCTCTTGTCACATAGGAAAATGTTATGTGTCTCCATTTAGGTACATATCCTTTTCAACATTTCTATGAGTTCCTCACCCCGCAAGATTACTACAACTGTCTCAAGGGCAAGCACTAAAAGAAGCATGATGTCGAGACTCATCGTGATATTTATCACACTTCATGTGAGTACCTAACAAACGATACTATATACTAAGAGAGCTGAAAAGAAATCGAGCTGTTTGGGTTGGTTCATATAAAAGATATATGTATATAAAGTTCAATCCCATAAAAGGTAGGTCTCACGTAATTCGAGGAGCCTTTTTAACACTGTAGACAACATGAACAGAACAAAATTGCAATAAAATACTTTTTCTAATAGAGCCGCGTTGTACAAAACCTATCTTCACACAAAATCGCGGTCACTTCTCAATACACATGGGAGGAGGGGGGTCTGAGACAAGTGGCCGGTCAATTATCAAAAATGTCAGGATTTTCTCCCCTCCATTGATTTTGTGGGTTTGAACATTATTTTGAAATCTCCAGCATGCTCGATTAGCAACAATCAACCACCGAAATTCCATGGTTCGAAGAAGAAACAAATTGAAAATATCTCAAAAAAAGGTGAAGAACCAAAAAAGGGTTTGCCCTATAAATGAGGATACGATCGAGCTTCCTTGACATTTGGTCCTTAAAAAAATAATAATAATAAAACTAAAAGCTAATTTGAGCACAATAGTAATGGTTTTGAGCCCTTGAAAAGCCTACTTTTCTCCTGTCATAATTGGAATGGAATGATGCTGTTCACATTTGAATTCATCTGATTCCAATAAGCAAAGTTTTTAAAGTTTCCTAATGTCCTTAATGAATTTCTGCGTTTTCTCGTTAAACTGAGAGTTAGATACTGAAATCTCCCAAAAAGAACGACCAGATGTGTTTGCAACATTGCTGAACAATCACTGGGCTTAGTGTTTTTCTGCAGAGTTTACTAGTTGCTCACTAGGTTACTTATAATTTTCAAGTCTTTCGTTCCTGGCGTAGTTCTGTAATTATTAATAGAATTACTCAAGCAACTCAAACCCAATAAAACCATATGGTAGGGCAAGGTTTAGTAGGAAAATATAACATTTATACTAATTCTAGATTTCATTGAACGACATGTTTTAAACTAAACGCAATGTTAAAACGTGATGGAATCGATTGAATCTGCACCAAAAGGCAGTAGAAACGTTTATGTGTGAATATTCAGCATTCTAGATGTTATACTAAGGCCAAATGAAATCTAATGATAACTTGCACGATGCTTTTCGACAGTGATAATTATTATCTCTATTGAAATATACGAAAGAATAGATAAATAGTCGACAGACCGTATGCTGCAAAATGAAACGTTTTCTACGTCAAAAGTAACCAACGATTGGGTAGCTTCTGGTCAACTATTGGGCCAGAGGAATGTTCTGAATTTGAAATTGAAGGATTAATTAATTTTCAAATGTGTTTAAAGAGATTTTGGGGAGGCGTTATCGTCAACTTCTTTATTAAACTAGACAAAAAACAAAATTGGTTCTTCTAAAGAGGGATAGGTGGGCTTGTGGGCAAACATTGGACCCGTCGCCCAATTTTCAACCACTTAATCTGCTTCGAAACTCTAATTCATTAATTTTTAACGGATGTCAACTTTGTTTTCCTGCATAATTCAATGTTTAGTTTTTGTTTCAAGACAGCTATAGGGGTACATCCCCGGATGATCTTCGATACTGTTGGGTCCAGAGCCTCTGAGGAACGTAATGTAGCCACAGGAAATGTTCCAACGACTCCATCGCAAACTGCTACTAACCCCAATATTATTATCAATGTCAATAATTTTATCTACATCCCTGGTGGTGCGACAGAAGTGACCGTCCGTCCCACTAAAGAACAAGTCGTAAATATTGCTCAAGGAAACGGCATCTCCACTTGCGGATACACCAGACACGAGCGTGAATCTCAGTGGGAGGCACCCGCTGTAGACCTGGAAACAGGTGAAAATGGGGCACGGATGATGCTAGGTCGTAGAAAACCTCATACTTCAGGTAATCACGATTGGATGGACAATCCAGAAACCCGACAGCTCCACGTATGGCAACAGTTAAAAAGAGTACAGCCTTCAGATTGGAACGACCGTTCGAGTGAATCGCCTGCTGCCAATGACCAAAGTTTGGGGTCCAAGCTAGAGAACACCAACCCAAAGTTGAACATATTCATAGATGGGAAAATAGTTGAACCAGACGGAAAAACTCAGTCTCCGAACAAGGAGGATGTGCTGTCACAATATTTCAAAGATGAAATGAAAGAGATCCTCAAAGCCAGCAGAGAGGACATCAAAGAACGCAGCTCAAATTGCTTTTCAAAGGACGGCCCACCTTGCCACAAGGACCTAGTGACCATCCGAGGTGGGTTGGAATTGTCGTACGAGGAGTTCACAAACATATTTGAAGAGATTGAAGAACGCCCAGAGAGAATTAAATGCATTGTACCAGGTGGAGTGACTGGACCTCTGGCTGGTTATTTTGAGAAGGTGAACAAAACCAAACATGATCAAGCGATCGAACACGGCGTCTGCGTTTTCGACAATGGCTACCTTGTCCCGGTTAAGGCTATGTGCAGGATATTATCTCTGCACAAGTGGTTATGGGACTTGACCGCAGATAGGTCTCACTCCTCTCGGAATAGTGAAGACATCCGGAAGCTCCACTCCACCCTCTATTGGATGTCTGCTGTGAATTGCTCTCAGTTAGAGCTCATATCGTGTCTCATCAAGTCTGACAAGGTTCAAGTAATTCTTTCAGGCAGAAAAGCTACACCATTTGCACAGTTTGAGCAGCAAGAACATCTCATACCGGTTGGGCTACTCAACAAAGCACTTGTCATGTTGTTAAGGTACCGAATCCCCTATGTTACTTTTAGGGACAGTTTATACGATTTATGTATATCTAAAAACTCCAATGAGTAGTGTTTTAGTGTTTCTATCTATAAGTATCGTTCATGTGACTAGTGATACACAAATTTTTGTACATAATGCAAAGTTAGTGACAATCAAAAGCCAAAAATGTTTCATGTGTTTCATAGTTGAACTTTCAAAATTAAATTAGTCATGCAATGTGAATGATTTTCTGAGGCACATTTCTGAGGTAGATAGCTCCTTGTTTACTCTTTTTGTCCGCTCTGTCAACAATATATAATGAAACATTAATCCATAGGTTTGATAGTTAAATATTACCTGTGGTTTATGTGTAAAGGTACAGGTAGAACTTTGAAGATGGTCCTTTCAGATAGTAAAAGGTGACTCCTACTTGAGAGAGGTTGCGCCATTGAGGAATTCTATGCGTTGGGTGAATGAAAAAACCGACGGCGAGTTTGACCTGAAATAAAGTAAGAAAGTACGATTTATTGCCGATGCATGCTCAAATAAAGAATTAATGTATCAGGCCCCCATTTCAGTATTTACCTGCGGGAGGCAAAGCAGGGGTAACTTTGACATAGGTTACAGCTGAGGTTCATAGGTTGGTAGATATAGCAGGACCTAACACACGTAAAATGGACCCTCAAAGACTTCTTCGATTAAGTATTACTCAAGCAGTCAAATATTAATGTAGATAAGTACCTATCAGAAGAGGAGATGTAGGTTGAAGGTTGCCTACTGTTGAAGTGGAAGGTTGAGGCTCACTATTCTGGGGGACCAGTATAGCACGAGTCCCTGAAACATAAAAACGCTTAAAGTATTTCATGATGGACAGACTTTTTGGTCGGTTATTCCTTGAATAATCAACCACCATTTTCAGTAGTAGACAGTTTTCTAAAAATCTGATATTATTTTGGTCAGGGACCTCTTTCCAGCTCTTGTTAAGAACACTAAGTCGATTAGAATGAGGCTGAGGAAAAATAACCAACTATTCTAGAAGAATTCTCAGCGTTTTTGATCAACATCATGAATTGTATGCTGCCAAATTTTGGGGCCAATCGTTGAGTGTGTCCTCTAGCATAAAAAAAAGATAAATGATTCAAATAATAACCAACCAAAAACAAGGGCCTGAAGACTTCTTTGCTCTAACTTGTTGTTAATTTCAAACATTTAGAACAAAACAGATGCCAAGCCCGAATATGTACGTACATAAGTAAGTACCTACCTGTCGGAGGAAAAGATGTTGGTAAAAGATGACCTACCGCTGAAGTAGAGAGTTGAGGCTGCTCACTATTCTGGCTCCCACTTATAGCATGAGTTTCTAAAACATGAAAACAAGCACCTGAAGACTTCTTTACTCAAATATTTATATTTCGCCAATGTCTCAATACTGGCCCAAACTGTGCGGGCCAACACAAAATATTTAGCAGGTACCTCATCAAAGCTCGCCCTCGTGTAGGTACATAAGAACAGCGTCTAATATCATCGATGCCATTCCATAAAATAATTGAGTTTCGACCGTTGAATTTCAACGGCTAGATGGGGGTTTCTGTTCAGTTAATTTTGCCTAACCCCCCCCCCCCCCCCTACCCATACACTTTAAATTGTATTTATTCATAAATATAAGTTCTTCGTTCCATGGAAAGTTCAAGATTTGTTCAGGGTTCAGGGCTCTTAGGGCAGCTCTTCAGAAATAGAGGGGGATTTTAATTGTAAATATATTTAACTTGAACATTTAAAGAACAAAGTAACGGTTAGAATTCGGTACTCGAATTACACCTACTTGTCCAGTTCCTCGGTGTAATTGAAATCTCGGATCCGACCCAAGTAGTGCATGCTTCTTTCATGATACGGATGTCGCCCAGGGGATTTGTACACCACAAGCTGAAACATCAATGTCAGAGGGTAAGCCTTTCCAATCTCTCGCCTATATGAACCAAATTACAAAAAATCAAACGCCTAAGCAACCTACGCATGTATACGCCAAGGAGAAAATTATCGAAAGAATTGTTTACTCGTGACAAATAGTGTACGACGCAAGATATAGCTTCGATGAACAGTAATTAGAATCACCACAGACTTTTATCACGTACATATAAACTACTATCACAAGTTTGTGATCATTAGTTTCCCATAAGAAGGACGGTCTTAGGGAAGGATACGTTGTAATAGTCGAAACATGTATACCTGCAAGTCTGGGGTAGTCTTGCCGGTAGGTCAGTGTGGTGGATGGATGAGCTAGTCCTGCAACATATACGGTTCGTTGACAGAGGTTGAAAATTGAAAAAGCCTTTCCTATTCAACGTGGATATATTAAGTGGAAATAACGTGAAAATAAAACTAGAAGGAGCTCCTCAAACTTACTTATCATCTTTAGTAGCAATAAAAAAATAAATAATGAAAACGATCTGACAGAGGGTGGATAGATGGCTGGACTGCAGTGCTGATTCGGCAACGATTTCGGAAGTGACGGAGGGTGAAATCGGCTACGGCGAAACCCAAAGAATTCCCTCAAGGAATGTGGCGAAACCCGAGGTGCAATCACGGGAATGTAGGGAGAAGCGACCCGTGAGTGAAGTGTCGTAACACGTGGTGACCAACGTAGTAAAAAAGACTAACGTTCCGAAGTTTCAGCCTGAACGCAACATGCCAGGAACGAAGACAATGACAAAGCCGACCTCCGTAAGCATTTATTTTGCGTACTCACCGCCAATCCAGGCAATCAGTGAGAAGAGACTTTACGTTCTGGAACGATGTGGATGACCGGGATGAGACGTGGCGAACAAGAGGCGAAAATAAATGGGACTGACGACTCATATCTTGTGAGTCCATCTGACGAGACCAGGCCGAATCATCGACGTACATGGCCACAATCACTCCGATCAAACCCCCGATATCACGTACAAGTTCACACACGCCACCAGTCGGCATCTAGGTCTTCAGATTCCTGAAAATAAACATATGTAAGAATCTCTTCAAGTAGAATTAACTAGGGACCATGGCAGATCTACGGGTTGCCGCGGATAAAAAAGAATGATTCCGAAATGAAATTGAATCCAAACATCTGAATGAAACTGCATTTCACATCTATTGACGATCCAGATGATAGGGTGGTGCTGGGAAACGGTAGGCAGGTAAAACTTGTTATCCTTGATTCGCGCTTTTTTACTCCCAGCATCTACCAACGGGAAGTTCCACTATTTTGGTACAGTGGTGTTGGAATAGAGAATGTGTGTGTTGTACAAGGAAGTAACCCTGTTGGTTCCAAGAAACATGACAAGTAAGCAAATTTAAGTAAAATGGTAGCGGAAATAAATCATCTCTGGGCACCAACTCGTTGGCTAGTTTCAACGTAACATACAGATAGAATTAAAAAAAAACATCATTTGTTAACCATCAAAATGTTCACACATTGTGAGGAAAACCTACTATAGCTTGACAACCTCAGCAACCTAAATAGTCTTCCTCGAACCGTCATACCTTCACCCGTTCCATACGTTGAGAGCGGAAGTATGCCTGCAATTATGTAATAACTCAAAAATTGAAACGACAGTTGAGAAAAAGTAAACAGTTCAATCGCAAGACGGATGACCAATTACATGAGACAAGAGTCTTGTTTTCAATGTCTATTACCGAGGGAGCCCAGTGAACGGAGAAACAGTGGTGCCAACATTACTGAACAGAGTCAGTGTTGGTTTCCTACCCACAATGAAATACATGTAATACAGACTGTAATATTTCCCTTATTTCCGGATTCTGAAATACACAATCTAAAGGTATCTATTTGAAAAGGCACAATAAATACAAAGATGTTTTACGGAATAAAATATTGAAACCAGGAAAAGAAGAACAAGAAGATGGCCATGTGTAGGTTTTTTGCAGGTTACTAGCCGCTAGTCGCTGTCACTTCTGTACTACTGTTGTCACGTAAACAATTTCACTGATCGACGATTTCGTTCTTAGCTATTCGACGCGAGAACATGTAGATTCGAGAAGATTTGACTGCCAAATTCACGCTTCCTTCAAGTAAGTTACAAATTACTCCCCGTTGGTTAATTCTGGGAGTAAAAAAGCGTGAAACTCCGATAAAATGTTTTACCAACCTACCGTTTCTCGGCACTGTCTAGAGATTCTTCTGGATCACCAACAGATGTGAAATGCAGTTTCATTCAGAAGTTTCAGATTCGATTTCATTTCTGAATCATTCTTTTCTGTCCGCGGCAATCCTCAGATCTCCCATGGTCCTTAGTTTTTTTTCTACTTGAAGAGATTTTTACATACGTATATATGTTGCAGGACTAGTTCATCCATCCACCACACTGACCTGCCGGCAAGATGGCTTTCAATTTAGGGGCTGTCCTCACCGTTCTTTTCTCGTTCTACTTCGCTCATTCCATTTACGGAATCTACAGATTATTCATTGTACCTGTTTGTGAGCCCGACCAGCCGTGTCTCGATTACTTCTTGAAGACTACTCCAGACTTGCAGGTATAATTACTTACATGTTTCTACTATCACATGGATCCTTCCCAGCGAACGTTCTTCTTTTGGTCCGTGGTGATCTTAATTTTTGTTTATCAAAGCGAATTTTTGAATATCTTGCGTCGTTCATGATTTGTCATAAGTGACAAATTCTTTCGCCAATTTTCTCCTTGGCATGTACACTCGTAGGTTCCATAGAAGTTGGATTTTTTGTCATTTGGCTAATATAGGCAACGGCATGGATTGATGTTTCAGCTTTTGGTGTACACATCCGTTGAGCGACATCCGTATCATGAAAGAAGCATGCACTACTTGGGTCGGATCCGAGATTTCAATTACACCGAGGAACTGGACAAGTAGGTGTAATCCGAGTACCGAATTCCAACCGTTACTTTGTTCTTTAAATGTTCTAGTTAAATGTATTTACAATTAAAATCCCCCTCTATTTCTGAAGAGCTGCCCTAAGAGCCCTGCACACTGAACCAATCTCGAGCTTTCCATCGAACAATGCACTCATGTTTCTGAATGGACACAATTTTGGTTGGTTATTCCTTGAATAATCAACCTATGTTTTCATGCAAATGGTCAACCTCTCCGATTCGGCTCAAAATTTTTTTCTGGACGTTTCATGGTGTCTAGATCAAAAAAGGTCAATGTCCGTCCGCCGTACGCCGTCCGCCGTCCACGCCGTTTTTGGTAGTAGAAAATTTTCTAAAAATCTGAAATTTGGGTCAGGGGTCTGTAACCGGCCTGGGACGGTCCTCCAAGCTTTTCAGCCCGATCGGACCAAATTTGGGTGGGGTAGGGGTCAAAATGTGTTTTTTGAAAAATGGATTTTCGAGATTTTGGGCGATCTAGGCGTGTGGGGTATCATTTTCCGCTAAATCTTGGAAGCTGAATCCAATGAAGTGGGTCTCAGGACGATTGGCACCCACTGGAAGAAGTTATGGGTCAAATTGGGTATACATCACCCATTTTAAATATGTGTTTATGAGATTTCTGGTACCTGGGCGTGTGGGGTATTATTTTCCACTGAATCGATTGGAATGGGTCTGGGACCCGCCGCACCCACCATTTTCCCCATTTCCCCCATGTTTTTAAATAAGTTTCCATGCGCCTGGTCTGACGAATAACCAACCCCTGTGTAAGAATTTGCAGCGTTTTATGTATAAGGGATGGATAGGCATAACTAAATGAACTGAAAACCCCCTTCTGATTGTTAAAACTCTGTTGTTCTATGGAATGATATCGATGATATAAGACACTGTTCTTACGTACCTACTCGAGGGCGAGCTTTGATGTGATCAGCCAATTGTTCCTTAGTACCTGCTAAAAATGTCGTGATTTTTAATATTTTGTAGAATATTTGATTGTCTCATTGCTATTACGTGGTACTTTTCCGTTAAACCGTTCATTCCATTGTAGATGCCTCTCACCCGCGCGATGGTCTCAAGCAACGAGAATGTTCTCTTTCACAGTTTAATTAATATACACACAGTTTGGGCCAGCATCGAGACCTGGAAATAGTGGAGTAGCAGCCTTGACTCTGGGCGCTTCGCGCATGCTCGCGTCCTAACTCTTCACCTAAACTTCTTATCAAAAAGTGAGAGAATAATTTCCCTATGCCTGTAGACATTGGGCGGGCGAGAGGCATTCACACTGGAGTGGCGAGAAGGGGGGGGGGGGGTGACAGAAAAGTACCATTACGTGGAGCAAGGAATACTTTTTTCCAGTTAGCTCGTTGTATCATCTTTTTGTATGCTATATCTCAATCCTATTTCTTGAATTTTCAGAACTCTGAAAATACCCCTACCGAAGGAAACACAAAACAATGGGACACTTTTCATCCACATTTACTTGGTTCCTAAAATTGACACTGAAACTAGACTTAATCAGATGAAGAATTCCATACTCTCTGGCTTCTCGTACCCTTTGACCGAGTATGTGGTGCCTTCATTTTCTGCATTTGACTTGCTGAGAGGTAGGTTATTGAAAATACCATCCTTCATTAAAGCATTCCCTGTGATCAAATTGATATTTGTGTGGTTTCCTATTAGGTGAAAAGAAACGACAAGACTCCCATCTTTCAATCACTCATGTGAAGAAAGCCATTTTCTTCAAAATGTTGACAGGAATTGATGAGCTTCCTCAACATCTTCTTCCTGCTGAATTAGAAGGTTTTGCTAGGTACACACGTTTTGATTTTATTATATTGGGAAATGACTCTATCTGCATGGTAATGTCAGAGTGTTCTCTTAAAAAATTCTCTAGACGCATTGGACTCCTTGGTGTCAATGCAGCATCATTTTTTCCTGGAACACCAAGCCTTTTGGAAGCCATGTTACTGAATGATATGGTGGAGATGATCCGATGTTCACTAACAATTCCAAACTTTCAGGATTCGAGGAAGCAAGACACTGTTACCTGTGATGCACTATGACTCGCTTAGTGATCAACTAAGTAATTTGGTTCCTTGCGATAACAAGACTGTGATTGAAGTATCTCTTAAATATTCCCCAGTTGGACTCGGTAAATTCAGGTAAGGTCCTACGCCATCCTGTTTAGATTATCGTATTTGGGAAAAATCTGGCTCTATTTTATTGTGGAATGAGACACAGCCCACCATTTTATGTCCTCAGCCTCATTATCATTATATAAATCTTTTTGAATTCATTGTTTTCTAGGTTCATGGTTCTTTCTGAGGTCGCTTTCAGATCCATTCAGCAATACGGACTATCAAACAAAGATTTGGATCAGCTTAAAAGCCTTTTCAGTGATGGGAATAAAATATACTTGCTCTGTGTGACTATAGTCGTCGCCTGTTTCCATGTAAGTAACAGACCTTCAAAACACAAACCTTCATTTCACTGGTCAAACACAGTAAAAAAGCTGTTATCAGAAAACAATTATTAGCTAGTTCGTAAATGCAAAGGCATTTTTTGAAGAAAAAAGATTAAGATGAAGCTCCCTAGAATATTACATGCATTGTGATGCAAGTCTGCACAATAGCTCACCAATTTTGTGTTACCATGTAGTGCCATAAGTGATCGCATCAGTGTTTTGGGCTGTTAGTTTGCTCAAGGGTTGAACTCGGGAGTCCAGGCTTAAGCGCTTCCACATTACTCGCAAAGTTGGCTCAGCGAATCATGAAGAACATCAGTATGATCCCGGTTCTATTTGGTCCTTAAAGCCAAACTCAGCGAGTCCTCAGGAGGTTCCGCTCTGTTGCTTGTTGTTGGGAACTGTTAAACCCAGGGAAATCCGCCCGTGCATGGGCGTAGTTGGATTTTTCTGGAGTGATTGTGATCTAGGATCACACTCAACTCAACATTGCCAATGGACTCCTCAACTATATTATGATTTACTTTCGTGATTTCTTTACAACACTCATTTAGATTACTACACTTGGATGCGACATTCACGTGCATAAGAACTCTTTGTGACATCTTAAGTGTAATTAATTGCTCAAGAGGAACATTGGTGATACAAAAATAGAGACAAGGTGGGGGGGGGGGGGGATAAAAACTTTTTTTTTGTGGAAAATAATGACTTTTGGTTATTTAGGCGTGTGGGGTATTCAATAAAAACCGGAGGTATCTGACGGTAGTCTATTTTCACCAAAAGTAATGAGTACACTGAAGATGACCTGACCGTCAAAAACGATTCAACCACTGTACACATTACTTTACGTCAGATACCTCCGTTTTTTATTGAATATCCCACACGCCTAGATCGCCGAAAATAATTTTCCACAAACTCGTCACGAATTTACGTGATTTTATTCGTTCTCCGCTAACCTTTGGACGATGAATTGATTGAGATGGGTCCCAGAACGATTGGCGTCCAATGAAGGTGGGTGTGGGTCAAAATGTGTACATACCTACCTACCTACCATTTTCCACTATATGTTGAACGCTGAATCTATTGAGATGAATCCCGGACCGATTGGTACCCATGGGGGGTGGGTGTAGGTCAAATGGGTACCTACCTACCTGTGTGAAAAAGTTGTTCGAGATTTTTGGGTATCTAGGCGTGTGAGGTATCGTTTTCCACTAAATGTTGAATGCTGAATCGATTGGAATTAGTCTGGGACACTCTACACTCTTTGTTTTCCTCATACTCCTGCTCTTAGGAGTAACTAACCCTTGTGATAGAATTTGCAGAGTTTTTCATTCAAACCCAGTCCTAGCTGTGGTAGCCCATATGTTGCAGTCTTCATGCTGTGTAATACGCCTTACTCTTCTTTCCAGCTTGCTTTTGACATTTTGGCTATCAAGAACGATGTGAACTTTTGGAGAACAAGAAAATCCCTAGCGGGATTATCCAAGAAAACTGTGATGTGGAGAGCCTTCAGTCAAATTGTGATATTCCTGTTCCTTTATGAAGAAAATTCTTCACTGCTGATTCTTGTTCCGGCATTTTTTGGTTTGATAATCGAAGTGAGCTCCTCAATCAGGTTCTCTTTAAGTTGCTATTTTCCTCTGATTTGGCGGAAGTTATAATTTTTGTTGTATGCATTAATGGCCTTTTTTTTTTTTAATTATTCAATTCATTTCCGTTTGCATTCTTGGCTATATTCCCCGATATATAACCCTGTGAACTTCGGCCTGGCTCTCAGTTCATGTAAATCATAGATTTCGAGCAACAACAATAATTCATCGCTGTGAGATTTTCCTGAAGGGTGACAACAGCCGGTACCACATTGATACTAATGATACGGATAAACACGCAATTCTGGCTAGATTTCAAATACTTGAAACTTTTACAACCAGAAAAATGCAAGGACCTCATGATCAGAAATAGAGCCAGGGTCTCCTTCGTGATTCTTGAATCTTATTGCGCTAATTACATTTTTGAGCGTATTGAATGATTATTAGTTTCAAGTTATTTGATATTAGTTCACCTAATATTAAATCGTGTTCACCTTTCAGCTTTGGAAAGTGCTCAAGGTATTGCGATTTGACTTGAAGAAGATGGCCACAAGAGACGAGAAAATATCAGAAGCGGAAAAGACCACCGAAACTATTGACAATGAAGGGATGCGATATTTACTTTATATCTTGTTTCCACTGTGTGTTGGCGGAGCCGTCTATTCTTTGTTGTACGACCACCATAAGAGGTGAGTATAATCTTCTATGCCCATTATCATTGTCTTCATACTTACTTACTTACTTACTCCCTGGCGCTACAGCCCGTGTAGGGCCCTGGCCGCCTCAACAACAGTCCGCCAATCAGCTCGATCTTGTGCTCTGGTCCTCCATCTTCCCGCTCCTGCTCCCCGGAGGTCGTCCTCGACGTCGTCCAGCCATCTCTTCCTCGGCCTTCCCCTCAGTCGGCGACCTCCCGGCTTTCCTTGGTATACCCTCTTCACGGCCCGATCTCCGCTCATCCTCTCCACATGACCTATCCATCTTATTCGGTTCGCCTTTATTTCGGCGACTATGTCTGGCTTTCCATACAGCAAAACACACAACTCGTGATTTGTGCGGTTTCTCCAGCGACCATTTTCACATCTGGCGCCAAAAATCTTACGGAGGATTTTCCTTTCGAATCTTTTCAAAAATTCCTCGTCGGCGCTGGTCATGGTCCATGTTTCTGAGCCATTCAGTACCACAGGCCTCACCATAGTTCGGTACACCATGAGTTTAAGGTTTCTGCTGAGGGCTCGGGCTCGAAAGACTCTTCCCAGGGCAAAATAGCATCGGTTGCCAGCTGCAACACGTGCTCTTATTTCCTCTTTCATGCTATTGTCCTCGGTGAGAAGAGTTCCCAGATATTTGAAGGTTGAGGTGCGCTCATACGAGGAACCATTCAACGTAATGAGGTTTGGTTTATGCACCTCTTCCCGCCTCGTTGAGAACATGTAGTGGGTTTTTTGGCGGTTAATGGACAGACCCATTTCCTCTGCGCTTTGCTCCAGTCTCCGAAGACCACCCTCAAGCTCTCCAAGGTTCCTTGCCAACATATCAATTATCAATCATTGTCTTCATGCAAACCATTTTAGAAGAGTGTGCAGTGTTTTTGTTGTTTGTTCTTCCTAGCTGGTATTCGTGGACAATCAACAGCCTCGTCAATGGAGTGTACGCCTTTGGTTTCCTGTTTATGTTGCCTCAACTGTTCATTAACTATAAGATGAAGTCTGTGGCTCAACTTCCCTGGAAAGCCTTTATGTACAAGGTGTGTACCTCAATGTTTTATTTGCCTTTGCCAAAAGGGATTACATCAGTATCAACCATGAAATTAATAATTATAATAAAAGCTCTCGCCATCACATAGTATTATCGTGAAATGAAATTGAATCGTAACACATTCCATTCTTCACATGATGCCCTCTCTGATTCCAGGCCTTCAATACGTTTGTGGACGACCTTTTTGCTTTCATAATTGAAATGCCCACTGCTCATAGGTTGGCCTGCCTGAGAGATGATCTGGTTTTCTGCATTTATTTGTACCAGAGATGGTAAGTTCCTATGTTCAAACGTATTGTGAGTGAATGGATGGATGAAAGACATTCATACTTGAAGGATTCATTGCTGTGCTCGGGAATCTTTCAATCTTTGCCCTACTGGATCCTAGAGGGTCGCAGATCTGCTTGAGGAAGCCAATATACTGGGCTTGTTCTCTATAAATTCCTGAATGATGTCTATCAAATTTGTGTTCTCAGGCTCTACCCAGTGGACCAAAATCGTATTGACGATGGCAGCAATGTTGCTGAAACTCCTGATGATTTCAAGCCAGCAACAAGTCGCTCGAAGAAGCGCAACTAACTCTTTGCAAAATAGAATGAATGAAATCTGGCATCAGAAGTTCAGTCCCCTGACAAGGTTCCCTCTTCTCGTAAAAATTTGAAGTTAGGCTATGTCTTACGTGGAAAAGGAGTGCGAGCAACGCGAGCGAGCGAACAAGGCAATTCGCGCGAATCGCTTGCGCTGCCACTATGAGCGTCTTAGGTGGTGTAGAAAAACAATAAATGAAGAGAATATTTTCGGCTCCCTCAGTAAAATTAATTCGAACTCATTCCGTACTTTTAGCTTCTGAAGATCACTCAATTTTTTCATAAATGGTACCAAAGGCCAAGTCAGTATGCCGCCGATTTCTATATTGAGGACTCATCTTGTTCCATAGAACCTCACGTTTTTATATTTCGGAAAGTTAACGTCACCCGATGGCTGCAAAAACTCTTTAATGTTTCCATTTCGATCACCAAAACAACACAACACTTGACAAACAAACTGATTTGAAAATCAAAACTATGCGACTGAGCGACTAACGCGATGAACGCGTCTGAAGCGACGAAGCGATGTCACGTAAGACACTCGCTTGAACTTCCATTGTTTGATCGCGCTTGTCGCTCGCACTTCATTTCCACGTAAGACACGGCAATAGAAGTTGTTGCTTTTCTCTACATAACTTTCAATTTCCACAAAACTTTTCTAAAATTGTTTCCTCGTTTATGTAACTTTACACAACTTCATGACTTTGATCTTGTACTCAAATTTCAATTATTGCTATTTGCTCAGTTACAAAAAAGTTTGTACAATTTTCGTGTTTGTTTCCATATATGAACATATGTATGAACATAGTGATGGGTTCGGCCAAATGGTTTACTATTCCATTAAATTTATGTTTGTCTCTAATGATTTCATTGTGATGTGAATGAATGGGGTTCTTGCAACAAAGCGAAAATGCTTGCATATTCCCAATCCCGATGAACTTGTGGTTGGGACGTCATTATGGTTGTTGTTGAAATGTATGTGATTTATTGCGGTGGCATTTACCAATGTCCATAAAACGCAAACTTTTTGTCTATTCAATTTTAATAGAACTGGTTCCAATCCTACCAGTGACAGAGGTGTTACACTAACCAATTCATCTCAAAGCTAAGCGAGTTTTCTCATATAGTGTATCTTGATGTAATGAGAGTACAGCCATCAATCAGGCGATTCATGTAAATGGCTTTTGGAGGCTGAAAAATTGATTGATGCCCCTCGGTGTCAAGAAAAAACGTGAATTTGACACAACAAAAGATCGTCCCACCGCTGACATTATAGTTCTCAATTATTTATAGTCCTCCCCTATAAGGGATTTCATTTGTGACTAGTAGCTTGGAGAATAGTTGAGAGCCATTCTTTAATTAAATTTGTTTCTATTGGTTACCTTTTTTTTTTAATCCGTCCAGTGGTTTTATGGCCCTCTAAATATTGTTGTTTCTTATGGCAAAGTATTGAATGTGTAATATGTGCTACCCTATCTACAATGGAGTCTTGTAACAAATGCCTGACAATTATGTGAAATGTGGTATGTGAATAATTCCCATTATCAGCGAGAGCCAATTTGTGCCTTCCTGTCATACTGAACAGTGGCGGACAAATATGAAAATACTTTGTCGCACGCTGGGATATGTGAGGGTATCAATGAATTGTTTCTTGCCAGCCCATGAACTACATACCATATGCGTGTAACGCATATCAAGTGAAACATCAGTTGAGCAATAACTTGTCGCTTATATTTGTGTCAAAACATTCGTCCCATTAATATCTGCTCAACCACTTCCAATAGCGCTAAAGTAGAGATTCTTACATTCCCTTTATCCTTCAAAATGTTGACATTGGAGTACGCTAGTTGTTCATTGTAATGTGTTATGCATGTCTCTAACCCCTACATTAATTCTTTTCACGAACCTTTTAAGGAAAATTTTATATCGGTTGTACACTTCTTTCTCACTTCAAATTTTGGTAATACATTCCCTGGTTTTTCAGAGTATCTACAAAGACTAATGGACCCGTTTACATGTATATATAGTACAGTTGGTTAAATGAAAAGAGATCGATATACGTTCGGAAAAGCTTGTTTGTTACTTGATTGACGGGTTGATGTCCATGCAATCGTCGATACCGTTAGGGACCAGTATCTTTTTGTATACATGCTTCAAAAATTCATATGATTGATTTTATGGTCTCAGACAAATGAATGTTCCTTATTGGCCGCTGTGGATTTTTCATCTGAAAGATGTTGATAATATTTACTGGCTAGGCTCTCTTCTTGAACGATTACTAACCATAACTAGGCTTGGGGATTACCTAATTTTGGAATTCAATCACGATCCAACAAAGCCAATATATTTTTCTGGAGGCCAAACCTTTCTCAGTAGCTGATGTGGGTAAAAAAAAATAAAACTATTCTATGTTGTTAGGAATTGTTTCAAATTTTTATTTTTTAAAAGAATATTATTTTTATGTTTGTTGTTTAATTATCCATATAAAAACGCATAATAGTCGTGTGGTACCTCGTATATATGTGGATGTGTCTAGTTCATTAAAAATATAAACTTTGATTCGTCATAGTTCTCAAAATCTTCGCTATCCTTTCATTCCCAAGAACTGCAGAAAAATTGCAGGGTCCAAGCTCTCATGATTGGTCTTCCTTCAAGACATATTCCAAAATACTGGCAAAAGCGTATACCCGTTATTTGACTAAAGACAGGATCTAAACTTTAAATTGATTACTTTAAAGTTATTGGCCAATCACCCAGCTCCATTTTTTTATACCCTCGATTGTATTCTTATTTTCAATTCTTTGATTTTTGATCACAAATTGTCTTTCTGTTGGTCCATAGAAATTTATTCCGGTATCAGGTTGATTCAGTCAGTCACATTTAGAGGCATAGCAATTTAGCATTCTGTTAGCAATGAACTAAGTTAAAGTGATAAATGAATCATCTTCAAGCTAAATGCCCAGTGCGGTGTGCTCGAATGTAGGTAACCGAAAACAGGAAAGAAGATAAAAAGCGGAAGTGTTGTCAAACGTAAAAGCAATGTTCATTGGTAACTCCTATAGACTAAACCACCTTGTCACCAGCAAACTCCAATCGCAGTGCATTCATCCTTAGTAGGTACACTTGAAATCAGGGAAAACGCTTATCCTTGACAAGCTTTATCCATCACGAGGAGTGAAATATGAGCAGTCAAATAGATACAAAGGCCGTTTCAATTTTTATTTATGAAAAAAATACTCTATTTGCAAGTAATAATTACAAAACTCATTTAATCAAACTTAATGGGTCACATTGAGGCATGAGTACAATGCGTACATCAAAGGCATTTCTTAAACAAATACCAAACAATACCTACCGCGAAACATGTCATTTGCTCTTCTCTTGCAATAATTTTACAATTCAAATAGTCATGTTACATGATAAATCTTGTTCAATGCAGAATGCTATGTTCAAGGTTCTTGATGAGTCATTTTCAGCTATGGCTCGCCCCTTCAATTTTCACAACACTAATAAACAGATGAGTGAGAGTGTTGAGAAGAATTTGGGTTGATTTGAGAGACCATCTAACTTGATTACATGGCATTTATACAGATGTTGAGGTTGCATCGTAATTGTGGATAAGAGAATTTCAGTAAAAGTCTTAAGACTAAATTTCACCCATGCAATGGCTATTACGTTTTGTACATACATCGCCCTAACTAGATAAATACACATACATATACGCCTTAAGTGATTAAAATTAAGTACCTACCTATCTCCTCTTTGACAGAAATTATTATCAGAGTATCCAAGATGTACAAGGGACTTGTAAGAAATGCCTTGGATGGGACTCACATAGGTTGAAGAGAAAATTCAATTATTCTTGAAGTAAAGTACATCGTCTTGCACGTCTTACTTACAACTAATTTTTATTCCGAATTGGAATGTATAAAACATAACTTCATTTTACTTCTGAAAAATGTACAAACAGTTAACATATACACTATAACTACCAATTGCTTTTTGTTATGCCTTAACAAGATACAACCTAAGGAGCATCTCAAGCATTAAAGCAAACAGTCTTACCCATTAAATTTTGTATCAAAACGTGGCATAGCTAAAAAACTCTTGGTTATTTATAATATATACAGTCTTCAACTAGTAAAAATATAACATCCACTAATGAACATTTTCTCTATAACCATCAAATGTGAATTAAATTGAAGGCTTTGAATTAAACGCCATGGCGAAAAGGTTTTTGGTAGTAGAATGAAAGGAGAATAGGCTAAATCTTGACAGGTAAGCCCTCAATTTTTTTTTTATTAACAGAAAAACTGTGTCTGAAGAAAATTGATCCACCATTGGGATGTATAGAGGTGTTAAGTAAAAACCAAGACTACAAATACCTATTCTCTCAACAATAAAAATTTTGGGACAGACGCCAATAAAATAGTAAGAACCTAGAACATTACATTCTTAATCTAAATGAGTTTTGCTAGTACTGGTGAAACACAATGTTTGTACATGAGTGAGGTACTTTCATACAAGTAACATCAATATTATCGTACTTCAATAACGGCCTTAAATAAGGCAAATTGGTGACTATTGTAACAGTCTCTTTGCAGCTTGAAAAGTAATGGGTTTTAATAAGAACAATCCCACATTGTTTATGGGTGAGCGTTATTCGATTTCGTGGTTCAGTAGCAGAAGCGAATAAACATAAATTCAACAATATGATACAATAAGCGTCCCTTCAAGGACTACAAATAGGGCCCCGTAGGTTGTTCTCATATAAGCTAGCGTGAAAAGACAAAATTCCATGATCAACCAGATTTAGATAAAATGACTCGAGCTACTCGCTATTTGCGGTAAACATGGACAGATTTCTCAATACTGAGTTTAGAACCGAAGGTGTAAAATAATCGAAGAACTTTGTATCTAGATTGAACCCGCAACAAATGGAGGGGGTGTAGGGAAGGTATATGAACATTGTCCCATCCATGATCATCTGAAACTACACAAAATGATTTTCTTCAAAGGCTGATGAAATAACTATTGTTTCCATTAAGTAGCGAATACATATTTCTAAATAGGCCATTCTATAACGCCTCTTAAGGTATTCATCATAACTGTACAATGAGATCAATTTCATGTGAGACTGACGCGACGGGGGTTCGCATTTCTGACGGAGGTTTAAAGAGGATCATCATTCACTACAATTGCTGCCTTGACAACGATTTGCGCTTCATTTCAAGTCTTCGCCACCAGTCCAGTTGAAATCGGTTGAGGGGGGATGATGTCAGTAGGCAGAAAGGTCACATGTTGACCGTATCATTCTTTGGGCGTAGTACAGAACAGTTGGGAGACAATCTTGTTTTTAAAACGCACCAAGCAAGTCGGGGACTTACCTCATCAACATTTGGGCAGTTAGTTTCCAACGACAACGAAATACGTGAAATTGCGAAGATACCATTGAAACCTGATGAAAATCTTCTGCTGAGCTGAGGTGCGAGTATACATTAAAAACCAAAATCGTTATCTTGAAAACGTTTTATTATTAAAATTATTCGGTAAAAAATCAAAATTCTCAAGGTTGAAAAAAGAAAAATGCCAACTGTCTAGAAGTACCTATGAAACAATTCTTCTCCACAGACATGAGATCTACATCACTCGATACTGGCAGAAGCATCAGTTTTCAATTAAGAGCAACAATACACTCGCGAAGACTGATATCAGTGAAAAAACATGGCAACCCGCATTATAATCATCGTAATGCAAGAGAAGAGGCGGTGACCTACGGAACCCTTAGATGAATATATAATTACAATATTACAACAGTCATATGAATGTATTCACTTCTGATTTGTTTAAATTTTAGCACTTCGCACGAAATTTACAGCAAGATTTTTTTTTTTTTTTTTTTTTCAAAAAAGAAAAGTAGGAAAAACTCATTTATTCAACCCGTATGATATACGTTTTAAATTCCAACACATTTTACAAGCTGATGACCTGAAATATTAAAATGTCACTGAACGTCGTCATCATCGTCTCCATCCTCTGGTTCATCATCATCCTCCACAACAGGGGCGTTCCGCGGTGCGTTCTCGGGGGTGAACTTCCCTTTCAATTTGTACTCGGACATTTCCTACGACAAATAATTCAACTCTCCTCAGTCAGTAAAATTATTCAAACCAAGAAGGGTATTTTCTCCAAGGTTATTCACAAGAGATTCAATCAACTGAAACGAAAGGAGCCGATACACAAATAGTACAAACAGACTGGTTGTATGGTCGGCTACGTACGTTGTGTCAAAAATTATATGCAATTCCAGCAGTTAAAATTGAAATGTGAGGTTTCTATCGAGGAGGCTTGGTCTGATATATGATGTACAGACGAATTCGGCTGTGACTTACCCTATCGTAGCGGGCCTTGTCCTTGTCCGCCAATTCCTGGTATTTGCTCTTCATGGCGGAATCAGCTTCAGACCATCGTCGTCCGAGCTCTTTCGACGTATCACCCGCGGTGTATTCGGGGTTAATTTCCTTCACCTTGCTCCGTTCAACGTTGGAGAACAAGAAGAAAGCGGTCCTGAAATAAAAATAAAGAGTGCATTTTCTCAATATTGAAGTTCTGTATTCTTGAATATAGACGCCTACATTTTTTGTTGGCGTCACCATTCATACATCGGTTTGTTTTCAAGAATTTGCTTCGAACACTCTAGCAAAAAACTACTTGTGTCCTTGTTGGTCAAGGAAACAAAGTCACCACGTGCGAGCTATACTTACAGGGGCCTCTTAGGCGCGTTTGGGTCCTTCATCTTCCTTTTCTTGCCTCTCCTTTTGTCGTTCTCCGAAGGTGTATAGTCTTTCATTTCATTTTCGTACCGTTGCTTGTCTTTATCGGCCAATTCGTGAAAACGCTTCTTTTCCTTGTCGGACATACTCTGCAACAAAGAGCAATTCGATTAGTTTTTATGTAAAAAAGAAAGACGGAAGCCGAAGGCTTAGGTTAGCTGTCAACGGTAAAATTAACTGGGATTTCGATATTATGATATGGGGATATAGACACCCCCCCCCCCCCTCCAAAATTTGGTTCGATCGGGCTGAAAGGTTTTGAGGACCAACTAAAGCCAGAAACGGGTCCCTGACCAAAATTTCAGATTTTTAGAAATGTTTCTACTACCAAAAACGGCGTGGACGGCGGACGGACATGAATGGTACCTATCGGAGATGGTGGACCCCCGTGACCTTGGCGCCCACTGGAAGAGGTCATGAGTCAAAATGGATTTCTATCTACCTATTTCGAAAGTAGTTTTTAAAATTTCTGGTACCTAGGCGGGTGCGATGCCGTTTATTCTACATTTTGGACGCTGAATGACCGGGACGCTGTTTCCTCCCATTTTTCCCATGCTCCTGGTCTGAGGAAATAACCAATCTTTTTGAATGAATTTGCAGAGTTTTTGATCTAGAGATCATGAAACGCAAACTGTCATATTTTGTGGCAAATCGGAGAGGTTGACCTTTTGAATTGTTGACATAGGCTGGTTAATCAAGGAATACAAACAGGAATGTACTCAGGGAATAACCAACCGTAACCCACATGTCCGTCCTCCGTACGTTGTCCACGCCGTTTTTGGCAGAGGAAAATAATCTAAAAATTTGTAATTAGCGTCAGAGAACCGTTTCCGGGCTCTAGTTGATGCTCAAAACCAGCCCAATTGGGCCAAATGGGGTAAGGGGAGGGGTCAAAATGTGTTTTTTGAAAAATTCATAATCAGTAGTTATTTACCTATTTCGAAAGTTACTTTTTGGGATATTTTTGTAAATAGGCATATAGGGTATCATTTTCCACTTAATGTTGGGCGCTGAATCGACTAGAATGGGCTACACTCAAAATTCTATGCCTCAGGTCTCCATTATTGTATCAATGTTAGCCCTATGTTTGTTCCTATCATTGTTGTTGGAAAATGTTTGAAATGCTTTCTGTTGAGGTGGTTCCATAGGGAAATATCGAAAATGGTACAATTTGGTGATCTGGCTCGCGGAAAACATCTACCGTAGTTTCTTCATAGAAATTTCCATTGAGTACCATCTTGTTGGAGGCAAATACACCACAGATCTTGTTCTTCAGCCAACCACTACAAACATTCTTCATCCAGCGCGGATGCAACGCTGAGCATGGAACCATGTTTCATAGTTCTCTCCTTGGAGAGTGGCTGATTGGTTCATGCTGTAGCATGTTAAGGAAACCGCCCACACCCCCCTGCTCACACCTGCGGCCACATTTTCGGGCGTCCTTACTGTTTTGGTCATCCCATACCCCTAGGCCTTGTCGTTGATCCAGTTTCCTCCCATGCACAATCCTAACCCGCGATGACTTGGCGATCAGTAACAGACCACGATGCGGAATGTTCATGTGCAGGTGGAAAATTGGCTGCCTTAGTGGTTGGACGCAATGAGACACCCTAGCAGGCACGTTCCCCAGTTACGGGATGCAGCCTTCAGAACCGTTAAGTTTCTTTTGCTCCAACCACTACCTACTGCCTCTAGGCCCTTACTACAGGATGAGGCAGAAGATATGAATCGGCTTCGAAAGGCGGGAAAAAAACGCGAGCTGTATGCGGTGATGTCCCATCCTGTTGAAACCAGAAGCCTATAAACTGAAATCCGTTTCTAAATTACTTATTTCTTCATGTTCAGGTTCAAAAAGGTTTTCGGCATTGGAACATTGCGTGCTGCAGATGCAGTTCCGCCGACGCCTTCAAGGAAATAAGGCCTTATGATTGGAAACTACACGCTACTGTGTCACTTGAGAAAATAGTAGAGGTTTTTCCTGAAGCTTGTCTTCGGCTTTCAGCGCCCGAGTAGAGGATATTTTGTTCATTTACCGCTCCAGAAATACGGATGTGGGTCTCGTATAGTTGCGGGGATTTGGTTCAGCATTTCCTAAGAGCGGCCCTTCAAAACAGTAATATATGTCTTGGCCCACTTTTACAACATGAATTGCTGCGCTATCTTCGAGTAACTAGAGAACTGCAAAACTTCTCTCGAAATGAGCGGGAAATAGAACATCTCTAGCCTTAGTGACGTAATTCCTTGTGCGCGGGGTTCCTATCAATGAAGGTAGAAGTAACTTTTATTAGGAACAGTCTCGAGGGAGTAAATTTACACAAAAACTTTCCATGTTGATTGATTTGCTTCGTAGCACTTCAGTCAATAGGTGACTAATATTTCTTTAATAATGAATTTCCTACATGAAAACGTTAATTTGATCAAGTCATTCAGCATTTAATGCAGGCAAGTGATGAAAATGACATTTTACATCGTGCTTGTCCTGATTTACGGTCGGGGTTTTCTCTAAAGAATCTGGCAACTCTCTACGTGAGATCGTGGTATCTCTCAGACAGAAGTGTGCATCTCAAGGGTTGCAACGTTCGCTGGCGGTTTCCCCGTATAAGTTGAATGACAATGACGTCACCAAATAAATTTCTCTCGAGTCGAACGATATTAATTCGATCCGGTTATAATAATTCGACAAAAGGGGGACAATAGCGGCTCGAATGGTGTTCTTGTAAGGGATCCGTAGCCTCTAGAATCATATTGGAAGTTAAGTAGGCAAGAGAGGGCTGAAGATGGTGGTGCGGGTAACGAGCACCGGCGAGGCAGGTGGTTAGAGAGGAGGGACTTGGATGGTGGTCGTGGAATGGCGGCGAGGGAAGAAGAGGAATGACAGGGGGGGGGGGTTCATTTCCTTCACATCGGGGGCCTGTGGGAACCCACGCCTGGTGCCCTGAGCCTTGCTGTCCTTGAACTTGGTTGTTGTAATCCCACTCGCAGGGAACACTGTTCTACCCCCTCCCCCTCCACAATGGTACGTCCCAAGCTCTCACACAACCCTGCGCTCCACCCCTGCCCCGAACCCTGCCATTATTTTTGTCCTTACGTCTCGGACTGAGGGTCGTAATAAACCTTAACCTAAGCAACGAGAAGACATCCAAGAATGTGAGACCGCGCAAATTTACGAAAAAGTTTGATGGGGGAAGAACAGAATAAAATTACATCAAAAATTAAAAAGGCAGACATGAAAAGATTTGAAAATGGTGGGACGTTTCCCTGAACGGATACAATTTTAATGGAGAAATAAGAGGGATCGGAAACACGAAAAAAACTAGCACTAGCAACCAGGCCAGGAAGCCGGTGCCATCCCAGAAGCTTCAGTCGCATACCTAACCTACCCAAACGTTTCCTCCCTTCGACAACGCCAGAGCCGCTATTTCAGCTTATCGTCTGTTCGCCTTATCCACCCGATTAATTTTTTTAAAATATTGAGGCCAACATAGGTTTTCCAACTCGGAGAAATCCTAACAGCGACCGGTTACCCTGTCACTGTGGGGAAATAGCAATTTTGCGTTGAGAATTTTCTGTAGCACTCCAACGAGGGATCCCATGCGCTTGAGTTCAGCGGCTTGTTAGCGACGAGAGCATACAACCCAAAGTCTGACACGTTCCACATTCTCTGGTGTTCTCGCTGTTCGTAGCTTATTTCTTATTCAAGCCACTTCACATGAACACCTTGTGCGAAATATTTGCACCCAGTCCAATACCGTGTCTCATTTAGGAACAGCAGCACCATAAGGCGGGACGTTGAAATGACGGCGAGTTACCGCAACAAAGGCACGTTATTTCGCAAAAACCGTTCAACGGCGAAACCGCGATGTTCCACTGAACAGGTCGTCATGACGACTGAAACTTCCGACACATCCCTTCAAGGGATGAGGTCGGCGACATTTTGAACCCCTCATTTCGGCCACTCTTCATTTTACCACGTGCACCTTCATTTATTTAAATGTTGAGTATTCTACAAAAATCATTGGCATTTGAAATGAAATTCAAAGTTTACCCTCCTGCCTTTTACACACATAAGGACCGAGTTGAAAAGCCTGAAGTAACTGCATGTTTCCGTGCTGAGCGACTCGGCGACTGCTCAATAAAACTTTCACTCTGTTTACATTGACGGGTGTTCTCACTGTTGAATGTCTTCCAGTTGTTCTGGGAATTGCTGTGGAGCCTGTGGGTCCCAATGCACGAGCCCAACGACGCACAGCATTACCCTGAGGGACGATTTCAACTTAGGGTACATTGAAGTGATGTCAAAAAACGTACGCAAATCAACGCTGTTCACCAATCCAAACCAATATATCAACTAGAAACGGGGTTGTGTAACGAAAACAATGAATGAGACGTTTCCTATCACCCCACCCCTACTTAGGCCGATTCCTGGCCCTTCAAAACGAAATCTATTGCCCCACCCTGTACATTTCACCTTGTCCCTCTTGTCTATGTGACCATCAAGGATGCAAACATGGACAAAATAAGGACATTTATCATTACACTACAAGTTTACTCGTACTGACAAAACAATATCAACAAAAAGCTATTTAAAAAGCCATCTCTCACGTTCTCAGTTGTATCATCGAACGTAATAGAACTCATACTAAAATCCTCGGGTTTGATCTAATACGTAGGCACGGAAAGCCTTTTACCAGCCAGCTGTTAGGCAGAAAGACAACAAATTTACAGCAAAATGTGAGTCAACCCTGAATATTTTTTTTTATTTGATCATTATTAAATTAATATATTTGCATCAGGCGCGGATTGTTAGAACTGGATCACTTGATCTGATATATCATATTGTGTCCCCGAACGTCAATTTATAACTAATCTTGTTAAAAGTGATAGGTATTCATGTTACTCAATGTCATAAAAGCTGGATAAGGAGGAACACCTCAAGTCAAACCATAATCAATCGAGGGGAAGAAACTGGGAAGATGAGCCACTAATTTGGAGGTCAGGTGACGGTATCGTAGGTATTCGTGAAAGGAAATTATTTATTCGTCAAGAAAAAAATTACGCGAAAACTGAAATAATGTGATTCGCAAATACATGAAATAGGACTCAGGCCGCGAAAATTCACGGAAATGTAGGATGGTTTTCTAAAAAAGGTGCACGTATAAGCATATTTCAATGAAGTTCTATGGGGTTCTAGTTCGCGGATCTAGTATGTATATGGTTATATTCGGATTTTCACGTTCATCAGTTTCGAGTGCACTTGCACTTGAACAGAGTGACGGCTGGATACTTCCACGAGGATTATGGGCTGACGTTGCTGGGAGTTATACGTTATCAGGCTACTCCAGTGGACAATGAAAGCAATATTTCGCAAGCTCAGCGGTTCACTGGGAGAAGTTGACCGCAAATCAGCGCGCAACTCTCGGAGTGTCTCACTTTCGCTCCGCTCCGAGGCATCGGCGTTTCTAACTGGGTTACTTCAAAGAACCATAAAACCAAACCCCATTTTCAAAACACCCGATTTGGCCATTTTCGTCCCGTGGGGAAATCGAGATGGTGATGAGCTGAGTGATGAAAAAGATAATGAATTAAGTCGATTGAGCGAACTTCGGAGATTCCAGAGCATTCAAGGACACATTTTTTGGTACGAACGACGGATGGATCAGGTGGAGAACAGATTATTCATCTCCTCTCTGTGCAAATATAGCAAATAAAAAATAAATAAAAAATATTTTTAAAAAAACAAAAATGAGCTTAATATTACTGATGAGGACAAGAACCGTTCAACCGTTTCGGAATTTGCCCGCTAGATTTGTCATTCGAGTATTCCTCAGTTGATTGCTAGAAACGAGAATTGAGAGCGCGCTTTTTTCAGGATTGTGTTTGATAAGTCCTTTTCTAAGGGCACGAACCGTATTGACGGGTACTCAACGTAATTAGGGTCTATTCGCAATTCTGAGATAAAGGAACTCCAATGGCTTTTGGACATCCCTGAGCCAATTTTTTCGTCCAACATGGTTTCAGTCCATTTTTCTGAGGTGGATTGACTGCATCCGAGGGATTCTGTGGAATAGGTACCGATTTCAGGGTTAATAACTAACATCGGAATAATAATTCCGGAAGGAGATGAAACGGTCCTTTCCGAAGCAAAAAGTGAGCAATGCGAATATGTATGGTTTGATGAATTCCAACCTAATGTAAGTATGTAAAACCATGTAAGCAGGTGAGTTATTTGGTAATTAAGGAAGAAAAAAGGTCATTTTCGAACATTTATTGCAGATTCTATTTGCCCTCATCTAACCCAATAAGACAAATTATACTTTTGGTAGACAAGCTACATTGAAACCCCATTTTGAAAAAAGAAATTTAAAAAAGACAAATTGCTTGACTAACAAAATCCATATTGTAAAGAGAATATTTCCCTGATCGGAAATGGTCATAATGCTCATCGAGCCACAACGAACAGCACGCCGTACACCGATCTTGTAGCACCTACGGATTATTGACTAGTAATTACATCAGAATAGCTGAGTCGAGAATAATTCCTTATAAATGGATGCAGCAATATTCTAACCGACAATAAATCAAACACCTATAAAAACGTCTGAGAAACAACAAAAAACATGAACAAGTAATCATTAATACTTTTGGGGCTACATTTTATGAAAGCTACAGACTGTAAAAGGTTGTGCCGTAGGATATCAATCTAAAGGGTTGAAAATTTGTGGATAATAAAACACAAACTCAACGAAATGCCTCGTCAAACAACAGGAAAAACTAGGCTCTTTCTCACAAATAGAATCATCGCAAACCACGACTAATAACAAGTGAATAAACCAAAAATATTATTCAATTAGTGACCCCGAGTGTGGACCAAGTTTAATAAGCACACACGGACACATTCAAAATCTTCTCGCTTTAGTATCGCTTCATCGTTAGGGACTTGGAAAGAGACTATCCCATTAGACGTGCATTCTTACAGAAACATTTCAAAGTAAACAGTTTGTAAACTTGATTTACAGCTGCCCTTCTTATCTATCCCATAGACCACTCATAGAAGGATATTCGTGATTAGGACACTATTTGAATATATGAAAAGAAATAATATAATAAAGTATTTGGCAAGTTGATGAATCGATAGAAACGCATATAGCTTGATGAAGAATAATAAAGGAGGCAATACGGAGGAGGGCCATTTGAATACAAAAGAAGAAAATGAACATTCAAACATAAATTTATCTACTTCAAAGAGATTTCATCATGTCCCAACAACTTCCCTGTGCTCACTCAATCTAATTTGACTGACATTTGAAACCCATGCATCAATCTACATCAAATTTTTAGTAAAACACGATTAGTAAGCCTCTCCTCAGGCAGCACAACGATCTCGTTCAGTGGGATTTTGTCGGATTTGTTTTATATAATTGTTAAAAGGCTCTTCAAATGGAAAATCAGGTTATCAATCGTGCCTCGATAACATCTTATATATGTAATAGAAATAATAATGCGTAAATATGTAATAGCTGAGCCTACAACTAGTTGAATTCGAACGAAGCATAACTCGTCGAGTACTACTTTTCGGTTCGAGATTCGAAAATCAATGCGTTCACACGCCCCCACAGGATTTTAATTTGAGTAGAGTAGACCGCCTCAATCTTAAATAAACCGGTTTGTATGCAAATAAATATTTTCTCCCTCGCCAAATCTCAAAGAAATACTTAGTGATCTAGCCGCCTCACATCACTGCGTTAACTATAGTTATTCAATTTAACATTGCTTAATTGATTATGACGGTTAACGAATACAATATCAGCATATTTATATTTTGCCTGCGCGTGTTGAAGAGAAAAAGGCTTCTAATGCGTAAATTGTAATTTCGTTAGCACATATTTCTAGGCGTTTTTAGAGCATAAGCATCCAGAGATGGTCTTAGCATGTACCCAATGGCATAGGGAAAGGAAGAAATGTCGACTGATTCACCAGTATTGTGTTGCCCAATAATTTAATCAAATCCGCCATTAGCGCACACCGCGTCAACTACTCCAATTTCAAGAGCCTCCAGTTTTCATAATCTAATGATGCAAGAGTTTATATCATTAGAAACTGCGATACCTCTATAAGTGGGTAGGTTGCAGGGTATTCAGATTATTTATAAATTTTTTCATTCTAATCATCGTGAGCTCACCATACGCTATGATCATTTTGCACCAAGAAAAAATGTAACACATGAATGTATTATAGAATTTTTATCGCTGTTACTTCTATTAGGAAATCAGGAACATTTGTGCATTTATTGTCAAATCCAAGGTTCAAATAGGAATTTATTATTAACATCTCCCGTAAAACAGATAATTTTAATGAGCTAGTGTGAATTAGATGACATTGAAATATGAGGAATTAAACGTAATTTCATAGGGCATCACGATTTTTTTTCTTTTTTCAACTTTTCAAGGCACAAGTTTTTACGTACTTTTATTGTGACATTATGTTTCATCAAATATTATTATTAACGGATGTTTATTTATTTATTCGTTTGTGCTGTGATAACAAATAAATCATTCCCTAAGTTTAGCATGATTTTGAAAATGTCCGTGTTGCATCCGAAATTCAAGGATGATTCTCTCAGCAGGCAGGCTTCAATCAAGGTTCGCAAAAACGCAAAATTTTTAAGCGTCGAGTGGAATTAGAAAGGGGGAGTTAGTGCGGATGATAATCCAGGAACGGAGCCAAATATCCTTAGTTGCACAGAAGGGGAAACAGAAATGATGAAGCCGGGTTTTATGTGCCTAGTGGATGGTAGCAGCCGGTCTGGTGGGATCAATAGTAAAGCTCACGCGTGGCTTTGGCCTCTTCCTCTCCTCGACAATACTCATTTCCCCCTCAACAGTGCTCGCTTTTTCGGAATGCGTTCCTTCCCTGCCGGGTCACGAATTGCCGCCGAAGAATTTGCGGGCGGGGAAACATACTAAGAAATGGAATTCGAATACACACCATTTTCTCACAAGTGTAATAACGTGACCACCGACATAAATCCTCAGCAAGGAGGTCGAGGTGGGAATGAGAGAATGCATTATTGAGCAGGAATCGAACTGTATTCAGGTCGACCAGCGACAGCCATTTTTCCAAGGCCTAAACACAACAAAGTGAACAATAAATTTGACGAAATCATCGGACTTCTCGCACTATTCCAAAAAATTGGCTAAGTTAAATCATGAATGAGAGAGGGGGCAATACTACTTCTGCGATTTCATCCTCGTCATCGGGAACATTCGAAATCACTCTTTCGATTATTCAAGGAAGAACTGTTTTGGTTTTAAATAAGACTTTTTCGACAGCATACGGTAGAGGAGCGTACTACCGGAATTCTTACACTATTATTTCAAAGCAAAACAAAACATATTATTACACAACGGTTTATAAATCCCGATTGATCTTGGCCTTGAGGTAAAGTTGATAGTGCTGAAGAGCACAAGTTTTTTAAACTTATTCTTCGATGGGCAACGGTATTTATTTGAGTTATGTTAAATTTTCAAATTTATATAATTCCTTTTTTGTTCCCTTTTGGTTTGTAGTAAAATTTATGTTGTTGCCAATAAATGAATATTTGATATTTGATTTGATTTGTTTAAAGAATAACTTAGATAAAAGTGGACGAGCATTTCTTTTCCATTTTTAAAATATCCTTCTTAATATACTTCCGAGATTTCAACAGCGAACCGCCGGAAAAAGGAATGAAACGAATTTAGTAAAATGTCAGGTATTCTTCCCATAAAACTGACCTTGGGGGTACGGATGTATTAGTTAGAGATCGATAAATGTTGGGAGATTGTCAGGAATGTTACGCGGATAAGTCATAGACATGAGTCGAAGTCGCAGTACAAGATGGGATTATACTGACGAGGCTACATCTCGTTGGATTCTTTTTCTCTTTCCGAATTTACTCTCATTCACACTAGCGGCGAGAAGGCTTTACGACATCATCATTATCTATTAACAGGCGCGAGTGGGCGAATGAGTTCGGGTTTGGAGAGGCGAAAGGACAGCGTTTCAGATAAGACAACGATGGGCGTGATGAGTGCAACAGAAAGTGACATCCGACTAAAGAGATAGGGCTGACACAGATTAGCAACGAAAGAAGAGGATGGATTTCTAGTCACGACTGGAGAACTACCGGTGATCATCGCAGTTTGCTGTCGATGAGATACTTGCACTTAACGTTAAAATATATTGCAACTTGACCGGTGTTCAGAAAAAGTACTAAGCTCCCAAATCAAAAAAAGAGCGCTGGAGACACGGCTTCAATCTCGAGAAGACTGCCACCGATTTTCGTCCAGTATTGTTCACACAATTACATGTGAGTAATTCGATGCCAATGCGGCGAGTAGCACGTTAACACGGCCATAAGTTAGGCTACATCAGTGAATTAGCTAGCCCACACGCCAGCAGCTACGGCCTAACCCTAGGAAAAAACAAAAATCCTTCATTGGTGTAGAGTTGAAGAGAGGCTTTTAGCCAGCTCAGTGGTCTTCTCAGGAATGACCACCTCCACATTAACGTTGCATGAGATATCTTCGAAAAATCAAAGATGACCACGCCACTCGATGTCTCGTGGCCGAGTAGAACATCGATACGCAACGGGCAATAGGTTTACATCAGAAAGTGTACATGAGTTCAGGAATGAATAAAAAACTATCAAAATATTAAGCATGGATTAAAGGTGGATAGATTAAAAATAACCAGAAGAAAGAGATGAGAGGCTGAGCAAGACCATACGATGGTGGGGTATTAACGAAGAAATCTTTGTGCAAATTAATCGATTCCTTCGCAATACCAGGTACAAGAACACAGATTTCGTCAGCATCCGATTCTGTTTGATTTGAAGGAATCAAGCACCATAGAACCCCACCAAGGTTCCATCGAATTCGAGAAATTACCGTATTAACCACAGACCAAGCAAATCGTGATCATTTGAACTACAAGGCAATCGAAAATGGAGAAGAAAAAAAGAAGAAAAATAAATCCGAAGGAGCGAACAGGCTGCGGCCGAGCAAAGTGGTAGAGCGGTGGACGACCTCCGGTTCCCCTACCCGGCTACCTCGCAGGAGAACGTTAGTAATTCCTGGTGTAGTGAAGGATGTCGACCTTGCTGCTTGCCCGACTCGAAGCCCGCGTTCCCAGCAGAAATTTCCGTCAGCATATGAAAGGGTGGCAAAAAGGAAACGACATTTGTGCGTTCCATGTTGCGGAAGACTGTTGACTGAGTACGAATGATCATGGTCTGCACATTACAGACAGGGGTGTCAACTTCTGACTAATATTAGGGTGACAATTGTGATGAACTAAGCCAATCACGAGGCGAGAATAGTGGGAAGACCGAATTAAATCGTGGAAGAACAATGAAAATATAAGGTTTTTAGCAAAAGGGTACCAGCACACCATCTCCACTAGGTCCTTCTAGGTTGTCAGACCTTCCAAGGGAACCGACTATGAATATATTACCCCTTTTTTTAGAACTGCGGAAAACGTTTAGATCGTAACTTAAGTTGAAATCAACGTTCTCAAAAATGTAATTGGTTCGAGGCCGATTCATGCTGAGTTGTTTGAATAGATGTTGGCAAAATTGTGCCAGTGCCCGTAGTAGCATTGTAGCTCGCAGAAGCCGCTCGTACAATTAAGAAAAATTAATCTGAGCAACTTCATTTCAGCTTTAGAGTGCTCTACATGGGCCCAATGTGTCTATTGGAACCACATTCGTTCTATACCGCCAAAATTCCGGCGTGAATGAATTGAACCACCCACTTCATCAATTCTTTTTTCCCTTTAGGAGTCTAATGAGAAAAATCCATTTGGGTAGAACTCGAAGAAATTTATATTCTAATACACAAAGATACCCGGGTCACCTATCATTAAGAAAGAATAGACACCTCTCACCACTTTAAAGGTCGCGAGGTGACGAGTTTACCGAGAATGTTGAGATTTCAAAAAGGCCCTCGGATGATAATTTTGGTATTTGGAATGAGGCAAAAGGGAGATTGATACCCTTCGAAGCGCATGCGCGGGCCTTGATCGCGGAACACGTTTTTGCCCAGCTATTCGCAACGGTCGAGGTTCGAATTCAAGGCCTCCATACCGCGATAACATCGGAAAACACAAGCCAAAGGTTGGGAAATAGCTCTTCCCTCAACGTTTCAGACCTCTGAGAAAAATTAAATTAATAGACGAAGCATTGTGGAGGGAGGGAGGGGGCAATCGTGCACATAGAACGAGTAGGGAGCATACACAGACAACATCGATTTTCAAAATAACAGATGATCTGAACCGTTCAAATACACGTTTTACACATTATAAACGCATATGTCCAGGGGATTGAATACGACAATTCTTCATTATCAAGGGCGACTGAACTGGACTATATTATCCGTGTCATTGTGAGACCAATCGAATTTGAAGCGACCTCAACGTTTTTCACTGATGCTACCCTCCCTAGCACTGAACATTTTGCAAGATGGGAAATCTTTCCACAAAACGAGAACAGTACGCCAGCACGTGGCAGGGGTTCATCACAAGTTATTTTAAAAAATCAACTACATGGACATTCTGACCACAAGACTCCTCTGAAGTCTTCAATTCCAGCTTGAGGTTTTGCTCAGGTAGAGAGGTCATAGTAATAGAGAGGCATGGAATGTGACTTGGTAACTAGGCCACTGACCCGAAGGGCTATTAGAAAGGGCTACAGCTTCTAGAGAAGCCGAAAACTACCTAATCCTCGTAGAACGAACCGAACTCACTCCAGCTAATGGTTGTATACCTAACTGTTCAATAACAAAACATCTGCAGAGGATATTTTTTCCACAAATCCCCGGAGTTATGGAGTCTCTCTGGGAAGAGGTGTTATTCCTTTCGAGAAGGAAGTGAGCGAGTAAAGAGAGTTTTTCTTTCGTAAAAGTGCCCACTTTCATCCATATCCTGCCACGGTCAGGGACCCATTCGAATCGATTTAAGGTTTAAAATTTAATGAAAAATAATACCCCATATGACTAACTCTCCAAAAACCTTGAAACTCAGGGTGACCTAAATAAATATTTCAAACGAATAGAACAAACATTAATAAATAACTAGAAAGGACGACATTGAAAGCCCTACCCTTCGCATGTTCAACATGCGTTTTCTTGTCTTAAATGTTTTCTCAAATTGTTCCAAAACAGTCCGTCTGCCTTTATGGGGATAGTGTGGGGTACTATTTTGCCAATAAATCTTCAGCTAAATTGAATAAGGGGCGTGTATCGCTCCACACAGGAAAAGGGTACAGGTCCAGATGAGTACTTATCAGTATCGACACGATTTTGAAAGAAAATTGTGTCCACTTTTTATTTACTTTTCTTTTTTTAATATTTACACCGGAAATATATAAAGACAAATATCCATCCGGCAAGTTCTGTCCCAGCAAAATAGGGTAACAACCTAAACTGCACACAACTCAATAGAAGTCTTCAGCAGTTATTTCCCAGGTCGTCGAATATTTATTGGTCACTTCGGTCCTCTGATCCGTCCAAACGCATGATTTCTTTACGGCAACAGTGACCAGACGCATTATTTTGGATGGACATAATGTCCTTTCGGATTCAATACACTATTAGACGCACTAGTTTCAGTAAAATTCAGTACGTACTCTGAGGGAATCTTTAGCCAGTAACTTCGATTTCAGCAATCGAGGAGGTTCACAGTGCCAAAAAATAATACCTCACTTGTGAGCTCTCATCAAATTTTGAAATATTTTGGATTTTATTAGAATGAGAGTGCAATGAGTCATGTGAAATAATCAGCTTTATTCATTTTTACCTTTAAACCATCGATCAAATAGAATCGAAGTGTTATATGTATTTTAAATTGTAAAATTTGGAACATGATATGCTATTTTGGAACAAAAATCTGGCCTGTACGTGTGTACAGTCTCAAAACCAACTAATTCATCGAAACAACTCGCAAAGGAACTACTATCGGACACCAACTTTGTGGAACGGTTTCACCACTGAACAAGGCCGTCACATGCCCTAAGTCGTTCTTCACACATGAAGTTTCGAAATGCTTCTAGACATTCTTATGTGGTTCCGAACACATTGAGGAAAACCGCCTGTTTTCGCCTCAGACCTTGGTATAGCGGGGAAATTAAGTCCTCACCACGTGCACTGGTGTGGTTCAAGCCATTTTGACGCAACCATCGTGAAAATTTTCTATGAAATGGTTTCTTTATAACCATTAGAGGTCAACATAGAAATAGAAAACCCACGTGTGAATGTTTTTTATTGTTCTTCACGTATTTCGATCGGTTGCAGGTAGGCTAATCGTACGCCTCAGACGCGCGCTTGCACAGCTCTTTGTCGACGGAATTCGAGAGGAGCTTGAATCCACTAAAATTAAGTTATAATATCGTTTCATTTACGAGTTCCCGCGGTCGGGCGAAGACGTTGGTCGGCAGCGGCCGGATGTCGATGGCGGGAGGAGGGAAGTCAGTTACAACACCTGTTCTTTCCGCGCACCAGTAATCAACAGAAGGAAGGCAACGCAACGGACGAAAAATATGAACACTTCGCCAGATACGCACTTATAGATAGATACCTACTTCAGAATTACCGGAGTGAAGAAGAGCGTCAAGATAACGTTCAGATAAATTTTGAACAACAGTGCACGACAGTAACCGGTGCTCATCGCTCGATGATACTCCAAATAGAAATCAAATCAACAATCGAACATTGACAGCTAAGAGGAATATCCAAGCCAATTTCTCAACTTCTAACGAGAAAATTCCCTATTGAATGTACTCCCTCCTCTGGATAAGTGAAACGATAAGCCAACTGATGAAAATGAAGTTTTTATCTCAGACAGGCGAAAATCATTACATTTCAGCGAGACACCAGAAAATTTAACTCCCAAGCAACGAGAAAGCAGGTTTCATCCCTTTATCAATAATGCCGTTGCTTAATTTCAGGGTAATCAAGAAACTGCCCAATATTAACAACAGAACTGATAACAAATACCGTTCAATCATCATTATTGGAACAATAGACACTTCTATTCGAATTACCCCTTCTGCGTTTAGGATTCCCACGTGATCACTGAAGACATTGGGATTTAGTATTTGGTAGATTTGTTTTGGGGAAAAGTCGGCTAAGATGTGAGTGATCGTGCAATGCACATTTCACATCCCTACAGGGTAAATTGCTAAGTTGCACATAACCTGGGTTATTTAAATAGGTGACAACGTTAAACCATCACCCGAGCGATGAAAACCCCCATTCATCCCATTTATCTATGGAATTCCTCCAAATTCCCACAACTTTGAATTATTTTTCTATAATTATTAGTCTCGAACTAGACGGGGAAACTGAACGCGATAACTTGGAAAATACAAAAATGTATCATTCTAAAATTTCTATTGTAAGACCTTAGATTCTTCTGAATAAAAATTTTGTTTATAAAAAAAAATTATTTATTTGTTTGATGGAATTTAAATATTTAAACGACGAGTGCGAGGGGAAGTGGGCATGGGAAGAAACAAGGCAAGGATCCGAAGGATGGAAGAAGGGAAATTGGGAGGTGAGTGAGAAAAGGGAGAAGCGATTGAGCGCGGGCAATGGAGGGTAAGTTTGATTCGGAATGAGGGAAGCTATGCCATGGCTATGATTTGGCCCGCCGAGATAGCGCGAGCAAGAGGGAATGTTATATCGTGGGGGGGGGGGGGGGTTGAGGTAGAAGGGAGGCGCGCAGAGAGAAAAAGGACAAGTGGGAGAAGGGCTGACGACGAAGGGCGGGAAAGGGCCGAAGGGAGAGGGCGCGAGAACCATTGATTTTTGAAAGAGGAGAGGTATGGCTTGTAAAATGCGCGCGCAAATATTATAAAGTCAGATAGAGAGAGAGGCAGAACCCCCCTCACGTTTGAGACAAATGGATTGCTCCCCCCTTCCAGCATTTGTAATTACAATTCTCTTTTCATCCGCACCATCCCCTCCGTAACAGCCCTTTTACCCTTCGAACAGTGAGCATTGTGTATTGTTACTTCCAAACCGCTTGGTGACGACAAAGGTTTCCCCAATTGTAGGGACATTCAGGGGGTTGAAAAAGATGACACTCGAACGTCACCGAGCGCACACGAACACAGGATCGAAGATATAAAGGGGGTCAAGAATAATAATAAACAAAACCGAGAGTAGGCTCCTCGAGTGAAGATGAAAGTATGTGTCGAATTGCGTGAAACAAGGGAGATGCGGCACGGACGCAGTCGGCGGTCTAGGGTGGTAGGACCAAACAG
Source organism: Cyrtorhinus lividipennis (assembly GCA_019603395.1). NCBI lineage: Eukaryota > Metazoa > Arthropoda > Insecta > Hemiptera > Miridae > Cyrtorhinus > Cyrtorhinus lividipennis. The sequence continues at coordinate 4,596,142 of CM034007.1, forward strand.
GCTCTGGTTTTTTCTTGAAAAAAGTGGCGGGACCGGAACAGAGGGCTCGAGGGACCTAAGCAATGGAGTCTCACGTTCGACCATCACGTGTACCTAGGTTACCCCGAGGTTTTAAGGGTCACCGAAGGGCTGTACGGGGGTGGGGGTATTATCTATCCTGAGCGCTCGACCTGGCTAAAAAAGGGGAACGATGATAACAAGGAATATCCACTCACCTTCCACCTTTCGGCGCACTTTTTGGAGAATTCTGCAAAAACGACGTGCTCGTCCGGGTGTTTCTTTTTGTGCTCCTCGCGGCAGATCTGGACGAAGAAGGCATACGCCGTCATTCTGCCTCTCGGTTTTACGTCGGACTTGACTGCCTTAGGCATCGCGCCACGAGACTGTGAACAAAAATGCAGGTAAATTAAAAACACGATCGCTTTCAGATATTGCACTTCAAATCGGAGATTCCAAAAGAAGGTTTGTGAAAGTGTACTGGGCTTGTAGTGTGGAAGCAGCAACCACCACGGCCGCGCACACAAAGGACACAACAGGCCAAGAGAAGAAGTTGAAACGCAGACGAGTAAAGGGTATTACCACGGGTTGGGGTATGTGAAGCGGGGCTGCTGAAGGATTCGGATACCACCAGTGAGATGGAGGTTGCGTGTAACTACCCCCGCCCGAAGTGCCACCTGCGTTCTGCGGCATTTTGTATGGAAAGATACTATGATGATCGTGTGATGACCACCAGTCCTCTACGGGTTGCCATCGGTCTTCGCCCATCGCGCCCCGTTTCAAGACTGCTGTGCCCGTCCTATGGAAAGACCTCCCGCCGCTCAATAATCCCGTCCCTCCTTCACCAACCCCCTCCAAAAAACCGGGCCTCCCCTCTATCCGTCCTCGCCCCGTCCCCCCACAGCACCCTCTCGTCGCACTCGGTTCCACATACTCCCTACCACCCCCTGAGGCTAGCCAACTACCTACTTATTTTCCGATATAAAATTGATAATATCTCGTCCTAATACTGGTAAACATTTTGGCCCTCAAAGAAATCAAATCATGAGGCTCTCTAAAAATGAGACCAAATGCCAAGAAAACACGTTCCATAACCATCCACTGAACAAAACCCCCAAGCCCATTAACAAATGAAGCTACCCCAAAAACTTCAATGAGTAAAAACCATCCTTTACCCAAAGCCCATAATGGTTGTGCTACAAAGTCCAAACAAACCCTCTACACTCATTGTTCCATCTGCCTTTGTCACGAGAATGCATGCTTGGTTCATCGACAACCTTTCAGGCAATTTGATCTAAAAGGCCTTTTTTCATTTCTACTCGACAGCACAAAATTTGGATAAAATTGAAAATGAACCCACTACAACGTGGAAAACAGATTTTCAGAGGGTAGAAGTACAAATGGGCTTGCTTTTCCAAATACGTTGCCTTGGTCTGGTGCTTATTTTGAATGGCTATACTTTCAATGTTACACGGCAAACTTTGTAATTTCGTTCCAATTTTTTTATCTTATAACTGAGTACACATTCATGTGTACTAGTCATTCGTGCGGCGCCCGCAGTCCAGTACTAACAGAGACTGTTGACCAATTCAGTATCTTTTTCCGTGAGGTTAAACCTATCCTTCCCGATTATAAGTGTCATTGTCCAACAGGAGTGAAGAATCAAGATCAAAGTGTACTTCCTTCATATTTAACCCTTCTACTGACCATGTGTCTAAGCGTGCTGATAATAAATGAGTCAGCTACCGCTTAAGGAAACCCTAATCACCAACCAGACAAAATACCACCTATTTCAATATGTTACTAAAGCAGAATCCGAATAAACTGCAACATTACCACAGCGAAACGGAACTATAACGAAAAATATCTCATTGACCTCCAAAACCCGTCCGTCTCGCATCATCACAATATTGGACACCGGTCAAAGTCGTCACGGCAAAACGCAGTGCATTTGACATAAATCATTCGATTTTCATAGTTAAAATTATGCGAAACGAATTTGGTTTTACTAATAAATGCTCTACGAGAGTGTGCGTTTGAGCTCATTATCTCTAGGGATATCAAAAAAGCAGCGAAAATTTCTACAAAGCTTTATCTAGGTTGTTAAAGTAGGTACACACACAGTTTCAGATTTTTCGCAAATTTTCTCCGTACGACGGTGAGCAATGTAGCGCAGCCGGATACTTTAGATTTGGAATCTCACACCTTGAAACGTAAATGGTGAAAGTTGGGAAGGAAAATAAAATTTGTTTTCGATGCGAATACTTAGGTGCATGATACGAGTAATAAATCCAAAATTATACCACGCAGGACTAGGTCTTGAAAGAGCTTGAAACCCCGTTCAAGTCCATCCCCTGCCTCCCATCAGGCGGAAAATGTGTTAAAAAGAAATAGACCCACGTGAATACTGTATTTTCAGAGCAGTTTGAAGGTTTTCAGACCTGGCCGGGGAATAACATGCGGATAATGCGAATTTTCAATGTACACACTTTGTAAGGTATGAAGTGCAAGAGTGGAAGGGTTTTATTCCTTCTAGTCGGTAATGAGAATAATAAACACACAATTAATAATAAGCATTAAAATTTTTAAAAAATATATATCCATTGAGCTGTTTTAATTTTTTTTTTTTTTCCCAATATTCTGGAAGGTACAACATTTCGCGGAAACCTTCATCATTAAACCATTTTCTCATAAGCTTTTTAAAGTGATGAAAATTTTATCTTCTAGGTAGTATTTTTAAGGCTAAATCGAACGACATTAATGCCGAATTCGTTGGTGCAATAATTAAACGATTCTATGCTTCATTATTGAGTGAAAAAATATCGCTAGAGAAATAATAATTAGGTATTGTCTGACGAAAAAAGCCAAAGACAATATTTAAGATTAATTAGAATTACTAGTAACCGTGACTGCGACCATTTCGAATTTTGGAGCAAACACAAAGTCTCTGGTTATATTTGAGTCATTTCATGACAGCGCCTTTTCTTGAAGTTCCGATTAAACCTGTAGGATTTCCCCTCAACCCATCGAATAATCATTGAGTTGTAATGACGGCGGATCAATACGAACATGGCGAAAGGTCTCACCCATAAAATAAACGATTCACTCAGCCAAGATTTCAAATATTTACCAAAAACTCATTTAAACAAAGCTTTAGGCACTTACGCGGGGCACCAACCCCAAATAGAAGGGACGCCAAAAATAGAGCACGGCGGTGAAGGAATTCGAAGCAAGAAAACAACCTCATATCGAGCGCACGATGTTGACTGGGTGATGTCAACTGAGGATATTAACAAAGCGGAATCTACTTTATGTAAACAGATCACCGTTTACTGCCCCGCAATAGAATTCATTCATTCCGATTATTCACTTCACCGAAGGATGGTGGCCAGCAATAACAACTCCCCCCTCCTCCACACATCGGCTCCTAAGCTAATGTCGTGGAATAACTTTTAGGCCTCGGAAGGGATGCAAATTATTGGAGGTTTCAACTGTTGGATTGGCGCACCACACTTAGAATAGCAAATATAAAGACAGATTTTCCACATAACGTGGAAACAACAGAAACACAACAGTTTTGTTCCAACCAACGTCATAACTGAATCCAAGAAGTTGATTGACTTGAACTGAATTCAATTGCTCACCAAACTTTCCTGTATAACCTAGAAAATGGTATTACAAAGGAAGAAATCGTGCCCTCGTGTGCTTTGAAACGAACTCGAAAAGTAAAATTTTCTGAACCTTTTTCCCTTCTTACAAATATCAGGGGGAATTTAGGACGAATTCAATACCTTAGTCTTACATTCACATTTGTGGTACAAATACACTCTTTGCCAAAAACAGCAAAGCAATTTTTACGCACAGTTCTATTGTAGTAAACAAATTGCCGTTACGAGATTCGTTCGTATATCATCTGCTCAGGTAAATCATGATCGATCAACTCCAACCCTAAATGTTGATCAAATGATTGGCCGATCTGAGGCGCATCTCAAATGATTCCGCCCCCACAATTTCAAAATTATAATCATTAAAAAAGAAAAAAAAAACTCTTCACGACCTATCTTGATGTAGAGCGTTTGATCTGAAAATGAATTATGCCAATTGCCAACCGCTAAAATAGGGTATAAATTAACAGAAACAGAAAGTTTCATACAAACGGCGGATCGACTTTTGGATCTCAATTTCCACCTTCAAGTTTAACATGAAAAAGTAAGGGTAACATTCTGCCCAGGTTTCAATAATTTCGGTCGTTTTGGAAAGTAGGTTGATTGTACCTGAAACGCGGGATTGATTTTTTAAAGAGCATTGATTTTTAGTTCATTTGCTTCAAAGCGCAATGGTGAAATCACTTTACTTAAGGTGAATCAAGAGGAGATGCAACTACGGTGAATCTCAATTGATTGAAAACAGAATTAGAAAATACTCTCGTAAAGTAAAATCAGAAACTACAGCAGCGAAGACACGTCGACGAGAAACATAGTTGAGACGCGCTGGAGGAAAATATTAGTTGGAAGTAATTGCGAAAGGCGAGTAAATTCTGCTGATATGGCGAATAGGCTCGGCCTCGGAGTAGTCGCAGAAAGAACAAAAATGGAAACCAAGGGGGTTTTGTTTCGACTCAATCATGAGCAAGCTCTTTTGAATCCTACATAACCTCGTCCTACCTTGTTCGACAATATCCATTTCGCTCGCAAAGAGTTACCTTTCTCCGTGGGAATAATAAATACCGAGCTTTGGATGTTTGTCGCAAGAACGTGTTGGGAACTTCATTCACAACAATTTTACTTCACACTACAAGCTAACACAGACAGCATCTTCATTTTAAATGAAAACTCTTCTGGAAAATGATCTTTCTAGTTTTCAATCTTGCTGAAACTGCTTCAACTCTCGAACAAACAGATTCCCTGAAAATTACTTATTGTTGATTAATTCTTGGTATACGTGCTCAAAATCTTCGAGTCTATCTATCTCGTATGTGTTCGGACTTGATTTTCTTCTGCGAGTCATTACATTATCTATAAAACTAGAAAAATCAGTTTTCAGAGGAGTATCATACTACATCCAAGTCATATTAAACCTTCCCAATGAAACTTATTGAGAAACTGAACGAAACGAGGTAGGAACTTTAGGTTCTATGCATTTAAAACACCTACAAAAGGGGTACGATTACAACTATTAGTTGATATAGAAACGGTTTCATTTGGTCTGGAGGAGGTTTTGTTCGACGAGGAAACTCCATATCAGTGATTTTGGCCCATCATCATGGGATCTCTGTCATTAAAGTTTATTAAATGATGACCTAACGATACTAAATGAACGTAATGCTCCTGCAGTCCCTAGAAACATGGAAAGAACTTTCGTGTAAGTTGTCCTGTCATAGACTGCTCCTTCATGACTAAAAATGTTACCCAACCTCATTGAACTGACAATCCTAGAAAACACCAAATGAACATGGTCTTTAGATGTCACGAAATGATTCATTCTGGAAAAGTACGAGAAGAAAATCACAGTTCTGATAAGTAGGTATGTACTTAACTTGCTGTTACCTTCGAGTTTTATTTTGAAGAATGCATAACATTGCAACCATCTTCAGATGAATTTTTCTAGTCTGTTTCCACCTCTGTGATTTTTCTACCGTTAATTAGTTTCAAGCTGCCTCTTAACAATGAAGTTTACTTAAGAATAGATTCAGAAGAGTTCCCCAGGAAGCTTATCATTAGTGGTGGTTTGAGTCAGAAATATGATAGTGGACCGAAAAGATTCGACCAATCATTTTAAATTGTCTTGAATAATCAACCTGCTTTCATCCCAGGGGTCGATCTCTTCGATTTGCCCCTAATTGGACATTTTCCAATGCAAGAAGTCTAGATGAAAACGCCGCAAATTCTTCCACTACGGTTTATTTTTTTTTTTTTAAAGCAAGAGTATAGGATAACATTGAGTGTCGATGGTTCATTTTAATCGATTCAGCCTCCCGAATATAGCGAAAAATGATACACCACGCGCTTAGGTACCAAAAATCTCGAGAATTGAGTTTTAAAAAACACATTTGGACATTCGGGCTAAAAAGTGTCGAAGATCAACAAGAGCCGCAAAAAGTCATTGAATGAAATTTCAAGTTTGTAGAAACAGTGTTTACTACCAAAATTGAGTACGGACATTACTATTTTGGTGTACTGTTCCTTGAGTAATCCAATATTTTTTATACTTCGACATCTTGAAACACAAACTGTAAAAATTTGACGCAAATCTGAGACCGTTCATTTAAGGAATAATAAACCAAAACGCTACGAATTCTCTCACGGGGGTCGGTTATTTCTCGGACCAGGAGCATGCAGGCCCATTCCAATCGATTTAGCTTCCAAAATGTAATGGAAAATAATACCCCACACGCCTAGGAACCAAAAAAAAAAACCATTTCGACCAATTGTTCCGGGACCAGTTTTCAGCGTCCTACAATAATACCTCACACGCCTAGACCGCCGAATATCTCAAAAATCTATTTTTAGAAAACACATTTTGACACCCCCCAAAATTTGGTTTGATCGGGCTAAAAAGTGTCGAGGACCAACTAGAACTGAAATCGAGTCTCTGACCCTTGAACCCTGAATTTTCAACAACCAAAATTGGCGTGGACGGTGTAAGGTCGCTTATTTTCACCTAAAACCTTGAAACTCCTAGAAAAAGCATGGAGACTCATTTCTTCAACATGGGGAAAATGGGGAAAACAGCGGGCGCGGCGGGTCCCAGACTCATTCCAATCGATTCAGGATCCAAAATTGAGTGGAAAATGATACCCCACACACCCAGGTACCAGAAATCTCAAAAACACATATTCAAAATGGGTAGTATATACCCAATTTGACCCATAACTTCTTCCAGTGGGTGCCAATCGTTCTGGGACCCACTTCATTGAATTCAGCGTCCAAAATTTAGTGGAAAATGATACCCTACTCGCCTAGATCGCCCAAAATCTCGAAAATCCATTTTTCAAAAAACACATTTTGACCCCTACCCCGCCCAAATTTGGTCCGATCGGGCTGAAAAGTTTCGAGGACCGTCCTAGGCCGGGAAGAGACCCCTGACCATAATTTCAGATTTTTAGAAAATTTTCTATTATCGGAGACGGACAATGGACGGCGTACGGCGGACGGACATTGACATTTTTTGATCTAGAAACGTTGAAACGTCCAGAAAAAAATTTTGAGCCTTTTCGGAGAGGTTGACCTTTTGCATGAAAACATTGAGAGAAAAGTAAGTTTAGAAAAAATTCCATGATTCTTGTGTCATAGGAATACAGGGTTCTGCAACACCTGTTTAAAATTCAAGTGAAGTGACCAGGGGTTTTCCAATGTTCCTATTCCGTGAAGGTTGAAACGGAAGGGGGGAGGCAATGTTGTCAAAATTCTGAAAAGGAAACAACTGGCAAGGAATCCTGGGCCTTCAACTCTTCAACCCCCCTCAAAAGGGAGTCTTTGAGGACGTGATAATTTTTCTGAGAAAACCATTGCCCCACTCCACTCCAACAGAGTGGGAACTCAAAAATACAAACTAAACGATCATTTGTAGTCAGTCTTGTGGTCTTGTCGTCTTGTGTTGTTCACTATTTCACTCTGGCCCTCCAGTGTAGAGTTAGTACTCCAAAATTCCGGCCCCCTTCGCAATCCACGAATTTCAGTGCGCGTTTGGGTTCAAACTATAAAAATATGAGTCGTATAATCGTTCTAGTTCAGTGTTTATTCAAGAAAAAGTGCGTCATGGGTCAATCGAGGTCTAAGGATGGAATCACTCCCATGAGTAACATGGTATGTTGGTCTTCTTCTCATAGGCACCTAATTAGAGAGTATTATAGAGACTTGAATTAAGTATCTATTACAGATTTGGATTGCCAACGAAATATTACGCAAAATTCCCTCAACCTATTTTGGTTCCATGTTCCTTCAATAATCACACTATATTTTCATGCGTGATTTGCTCCAATTTGCCTCAACATTCGATAGTTAGCGTTACATGATGTCTAGATGAAAACAAATCGTCCACATCGGTTTATTGTTCCTAAGACGAAGAGTATGGGGAAAATAGTGATTTTCCATAACTCATTCAATTCGATTCAGCCTCCATAAGTGGAAAATGAGACCTCACACGGACGCATAAATCCCCAAATATTTCGAAACCTCAGTTTCAGACAAGGTAGGTAGGTAACATTTTTACCTGTACACACCTCCCGTATGTGTCCATTGATCCGGGACCCATTTCAAGTGACCCCTACTTGCTTTAGATCTCAAAAAATCCGAAAATCGAATTTCTAAAAACACATTTTTACCCGCGCCTTCCTCTAATTAGTGCCGATTGAGCTAAAGGACCAACTCAAGCCGGAAAAAAGTCCTCAAAATTCCATATTTTTAGAACATTTTCCATTATCAAAACGATGCAAATTCTTACACAGGGGTTGGTTATTCGTCAGACCAGGCGCATGTAAACTTATTTAAAAAAACATGGGAGAAATGGGGAAAACGGTGGGTGCGGCGGGTCCCAGACCCATTCCAATCGATTCAGCGTCCAAAATTTAGTGGAAAATGATACCCCACTCGCCCAGGTACCAGAAATCTCATAAACACATATTTAAAATGAGTAATATATACCCAATTTGACCCATAACTTCTTCCAGTGGGTGCCAGTCGTCCTGGGGCCCATTCCAATCGGTTCAGCATACAAAATTTAGTGGAAAATTATACCCCACACGCCTAGGTACCAAAATTCTCAAAACCCCACTTTCGAAATAGGTCGATATGTACCATTTTGGATGCAGCTTCCAAGATTTAGTGGAAAATTATACCCCACTCGCCTAGATCGCCCAAAATCTCGAAAATCCATTTTTCAAAAAACACATTTTGACCCCTACCCCGCCCAAATTTGGTCCGATCGGGCTGAAAAGTTTCGAGGACCGTCCTAAGCTGGAAACAGACCCCTGACCCAAATTTCAGATTTTTAGAAAATTTTCTACTACCAAAACGGCGTGGACGGCAGACGGTGTGCGGTTTGATCTAGGCAGCTTGAAACGGAAAATGTCAAATTTTGGGGCGAATTGGAGAGGTCTCCGTACGGCGGACGGGCATTGACCTTCTTTGATCTAGACACCATGAAACGTCCAGAAAACAATCTTGAGCCGAATCGGAGAGGTTGACCTTTTGCATGAAAACATAGGTTGATAATTCAAGGAATAACCAACCAAAAAGGTCAATGTCCCGCCGCCGTACGCCGTTTTTGGTAGTAGAAAATTTTCTAAAAATCTGAAATTTTGGTCAGGGGTCTGTTCCCGGCCTAGGACGATCCTCGAAACCTTTCAGCCCGATCGGACCAAATTCGGGCAAGGTAGGGGTCAAAATGTGGTTTTTGAAAAATGGATTTTCGAGATTTTGGGCAATCAAGGCGAGTGGGGTATTATTTTCCACTAAATTTTGGACGCCGAATCCAACGAAATCGGTCCCAGAACGATTGGCACCCATTGGAAGAAGTTATGGGTCAAATTGGGTATATATTACCCATTTCGAATAGGTGTTTTCGAGATTTCTGGTACATGGGCGTGTGGGGTATCATTTTCCACTAAATTTTGTATCCTGAATCGATTGGAATGGGTCTGAGACTGTTTTACCCATTTCCCCCAATGTTGAAGAAATGAGTCTCCATGTGCCTGGTTCGAGGAATAACCAACCCGCGTGTAAGAATTTGCAGCGTTTTAATAATGTTTTCGAGATTTCTGCTACTTAGGCGTGTGGGGTATCATTTTCCACTAAATTTTGGACCCTGAATCTATTGGAGTGGGTCCGGGACCCCCCACCCTCAATGTTCCCCCCATTTTCCCCATGTTGAAGAAATAACCAACCATTGTGAAGGAATTCGCAGCGTTTTTAACTGAAATTTAGACGTTGAATCGATTAATTGGACGGTCTCGGTCCGAGACCCGTCGGAAACGTTACTTGGTTATGGAGGGTATTCTTAAATTAGTATCTACTCTATAAAAAAATGAAGTTATTACTCGTAAGTTTTTTTAAAAGGTATTTTGGAGCATATTCCCTAATGCCGTTTCTGACTTAAGTTGGATGTACTGAGAATACTAAATCATTCTTATATCATTTAAGAGTTTAATACATTTATTATTGGGCTTGAGACGGAGGTTGCAAATTTTTGCAACATTTTCATTAGAGTTTAGAGTTACTTGTAAGGTTGAAAAGTTAGTGTACATCTAACCAGATACCACTTCTTGCGGGTAAGTCCTGGCAGTATGTGGATGTAGTAAGTAACACAATTGGAGCCTTTCCGACATAAGTGGGATGTACTGAGAATACTATAGCATTCTTATATCATTTAAGAGTTTAATACATTTATTATTGGGCTTGAGACGGAGGTTACAAAGTCTAGCAACATTTTGATTGGAGTTACTTGTAAGGTTGAAAAGGTAGTGTACATCTAACCAGATACCACTTCTTGCGGGTAAGTCCTGGCAGTATGTGGATGTAGTAAGTAACACAATTGGAGCCTTTCCGACATAAGTGGGATGTACTGAGAATACTATAGCATTCTTATATCATTTAAGAGTTTAATACATTTATTATTGGGCTTGAGACGGAGGTTGCAAAGTCTAGCAACATTTTGATTGGAGTTACTTGTAAGGTTGAAAAGGTAGTGTACATCTAACCAGATACCACTTCTTGCGGGTAAGTCCTGGCAATATGAGGATGTAGTAAACACATTTGGAGCAGTATGTGGAATGAAATCACTCCTCGAATGTTCAGGCCTGCTCGAGTCGAGAGTGTGATGCGAGCGTGTTAGGTAGGTACCCATATTAAAAGAGGGACGGTAGCGGCAAGAGGGGTGGAAAGTTGTTAGCCTGCGCCGTTGAGCCCATGGAAGGGACAGATGGTCGCACAAAAGGCACTTGGCGCCAATTCTTCCCCAACGTACATTCCCTACAATTAACCACCGCTTGGGCCGAAAGCCGCCTAAACACCCCGACCTAGTCAGCTTCCGAGAAATTGAAATTATTCGTCTGCTCCTCGAGTCGGCCATCCGTCCGTTTATTGACCAGGCTCTGAGAGTTATGTAATGTTTACGAGCAACGTAACACCGCGACGCGGCATTCACTGCGCACGGCTGCTGAGCCCGGTCGACACGGTTGCACTACCAGGGAAAGTTACACAGAAAATACCAACAAAAATTTTGATCACAACCTTGAGAACCAACCAAAGTAGGGTTCAGAAGTCGAGAACGCCCAACAACGAAGTAAATACAAAGCGAGCACGATCAACGGGATTAGGTACGTCAGCAATGCAATAGGACAAAAGTAAATCGAACAGCTGCTATTTTTGCTCTTTATTCTCCCACACTCCGGCCGTTGATAAGGGAAAACGAAACGGGAGATGAAGATATCTCTAAAACGAAACAACCATCCACTTGAGATTATGACACTGATGATTGTTATCGTTCAGTAACCTGCGAATAGTTTGAAAAAATTGTATTACACTCTTTCAGTCGTATAAAAATGAGGCTACACGTATGAAAACAAAATATATGTATCGCAACAAGGGCACCTCTCAGGAAAATACGTGGAAACGTGCTCATCCGACTAAAGAGAAACCAGAATTGAAACAGGAGGAATATCATCATACTCCATCGACAATGAGATTTACTAACGTAACAGGCTACACACCAATAATATTTCAGAATTTGTGCCTGACATTGAGCAACTGGTCCGCAAAAAATAACTCTACCAGAGGAAATACTGTAAACTTAGGCGGGCTGATAATTATAATCAACGAGAGGGAGGAATGGCGAAGGTGAGCAGTGAGCTTGCGCCGAGAAAATTCGATAAAAGCGATCAATCAAGTTGCAGAATATGGGAAAAGCGGAACACTCACCTTATAAATTTCCGAGAAGAAGAAAATCGGTGAATCAACACTCAACGGCCTCCCGATTTAACAACACAGCTCGGCTCGGACCTCAAACAACGTTCACAGGCCACACAATACTATTAGGGCTTTTTCACGTTGGACACCAGTCGAGAGAGGTGCAGTCAAATTTCTTGTTAGTTGACAGATGATTGGCGCGTACTAAAGCGAAGAGGTCGACGGTGGCCAATCAGCTTGGTGCTCTTGGTAACGGGGGCTCTGCGGGCCAACCAATAACAAAGGTTTAGTTTGAATGTCCCGCGCCCGCGGTTATTCAAACCTCGACCCCTACTTTACCACGATGTTCACTACCACTAGACAAATCAAATTGGGAAGTTGAGAACACCAGCAGTCATGCATGCACTGCAAGGATGTCTGCAAAATACTATCTTAAAGCCGGGTATAATCGAGAAACCTTTCCTAGGGCCTAGGGCTGGAAGAGCTGCTGCAAAAAAGAAACGATTGGGGCGAGTTTGAACCTTAAGCCGCGTCCACACTATGTCGATCGATGTCGATCGACACCGATCGACAATGTCGAACAAGTCTGGACGTGTCGCTAGACATTGTTGAGCGCTGTCGAGTCGAGTCGAACGCAACCTGAATCAGGTCGGTCCGGATCAAAGACAGTCGAGTCGAAGGCACCAGTGTGGACGTGTCGATCTTGTCACTGCCGTTTTAAAAAATAGAATAGTGCTATACTGTTGTTCAAGTGCTTACATTTTTATTGAAAATGAATTGGAGTGATACCCAAACGTCGAATTTTATTGAAATGTACCGTGATCGTTCTTACTCATCCAGCAATAAATCTTCCATAAATTCCTCCGTACTATACTTTTTTCTGCCTCGAACAAGGCTAGGCCGTACCCAAAATCTCCGCGGGCGACGATCTTTTTGGCTACCCAAGATGGCAATAAGAATTGCAGCCGAAGCCGCTGCTCCAGCATCTTCATCATCACTCATTTTATATAAAAACTCGATTTATATTTAAAATAAAACACTCGATTAAATATAAAACACTCGATTATGTATGAAAATTTATGATGGTTGTCGGTCGACTCGTCCACATGTACTGAGGCAATTTTGTCGAGTTGACACAGTCGAAGGTGTCGAGCGACTTTATCGATCGACCGGGTCGACAGAGTCGATCGACATAGTGTGGACGGGGCTTTATGTCTGTCATGTCCTTAGTATCCCAAACTGTGAAGCTGGGTTCACATGGACGCGGTTTTTCCGTTGGTCCGTTGGGCGGCAAACGCGTTCGGCCATCTGATTGGCTCCATGGGTCTATCACAGCTGCCGCAGGTGAACTTTTGAAGCGGTCTGTATACATCAAATCATTTTGATATTTGCCGCAGTAACGCATGCGCAGTGGGTCTCGGCGCAGCTCTCCTAGCTGTTTTTGTCGTCACATGTTATAATATAAATGATATTATCATTTTTGTTATCTCCGATTTGCCACCAATCAGCTCCTCGAACGCGCTTGCCGCATCAATGTGAACACCCAAACTCAAAACTTATTTCCCCACCATTCTACCGCAGTTGCTGCTAACGGAGAAACTGTGTCCATGTGAACCCAGCGTTTATTTATTTATTTATTTATAGCACGGACCCAAGGTCCAATTAACAAGAATATAAATATAATTAAATGAAAACAAAGGTAAAATGGCTGGGTACAACACCTAACAGGATAGCAAACATTTAGCATTAACAATCATTTGGCAGAGAGGACTTCAACAGCTCGCGCCCTGTAAGCTTGCAGAGAGTCCGAGAAGAGATCGCAGGCAGCCTCTTGTAAAATCAAATTTGCCTGACGAGGAAGACGGAGAAGCGGACGGTCCCTGAGGTAATTTGTCTGTGCAAATGGAACGAAGAAGACATTGTGCGAACGAGAGAAAAATTGAGGCACATTGAGGGAGATCATTTGCAGAAGAGGAGGACAATCGATGACTCCATTCATCAACTTATGGAAGAAGCATTGATCGGCCACAGCACGACGATTGACCAACGGGGTAAGACGGCAGGCACGTAGGATTGAGCCATAGTCGAGATCATGCCATGGGATACCCATCTTGAAAGCAACGTAACGAAGGAAGATGTGCTGTACAGTCTCAATCTGGTGGGCGTAGGTGGCGTAGTATGGCGACCACACGACGGACAAATACTCCAGGAGAGGAGGGACAAGCGAGCAATACAGCGTCGTTATGGCCTTGACATCACTGAATTCGCGGGTGTTACGCTTTATGAAACCCAGTACCCTCCGAGCACGGCCAGTAACTGCGTCAATGTGTTCGCCAAAATTTAACTGTTGATCCAACAAGACCCCCAGATCACGCGTAACTTGCAAGCGATTGAGAGAAGTGCCAAGAATGGAGTAGTTGAAAATGAAAGGGTCATGCAGGCGAGAAAACGAACTGACCGAGCACTTTTGTAAGCCCCCAGGCTTGCTGCCTCCAGAAGGCCAGAAGGGAGAGAGCATGCGCCAAATGCGCGCGCAGCTCCTGCCTGGACGTCGCATTTAGAGAGGCCCAGCGCGGACTTGTTCCAAAGGCGTCCAACCAGGCGTCGTCGTCGAGGCGCCCCTCGGGGCCGAGGCGCCCAACATGTTGGAGTATATATTTTTGTAACCCTGTCGTGCAAGAGATTTCTCACTCAGTCCATCCTGGCTTCGTCCTGTGCGCTCTGATGTGAACTCTTCTACCGTGCTGAAGTCGACCGAAGCTGTAATATTGTGTTCCCCATCCCATGAGATAAAGGACTCAAGTTAATAAGCCTTGCTGTGTACCTGTGGGACAGCGAGCCCCCTCCTGTTTTTCCTTAGACGTCGACGCCGTTTTCGTCAGCCGGTATCGTTGCACTTGTTCATTAAATTGTATTTCATGTACATCATAATTTCATGTCACTTGTATTAATTGTATTTTATGCTCCACATGTTGTCTAATTTACTTTGTCGAATTACTTTGTCTTATTTCAATTCTAGCCCAGGTTGAGGCATATTTTCCTTTGCAACGAGTCCTTGTTTTTAATTATAATTCATTTTGTTTCCATGTATTTTATGTTCATCCTTGGTATCCCTAGTTGCTCAGTCGTAAGTCTTGGACTTACATCCCGTATCCTCTCGCTAGGTCGCTTCCAAATTCTCCGAAGAAACCCGAATTAAATCATAGTAAAATTCATAACACATTTTAATTCGAGAGACTTACAAAAATGGTGGCAGCGGTGGGATCCGATGTGTAGGTTCGCCACACACGACCCCACGTGTTACTGAGCTAGGGATTCCAAGAACTTGTAGAGGCAAGAAACGCCAAATTCTGCGGAAAGAGGGTTGTTAGCCAGTCCAAGGGAAGCACTCAGTCTATTTTTTCTCACAGTGAACTTCTTGTAGTCATTTCTAATCTTGGAAACTAGGAACCAAGTGTTAGTAGAGTGACTCCTGGCGACGAACGCAGAATTCTTTAGAAAGAGGGTTGCTGTTCAGCCCATGGGAATTTTACTAGTTCATTTTCCCAGGGTGAACTTCTCACATTCATTTCAAATCTTGGAAACTCAGTACCAACATAGTTGTTGGAAAGCTTTTCCTCTGTTGTCCTAGAATGTTGAGACCCTACCTTGTCCCTTTCACTCTTTGCAGTTGTAATATGACTTTATTTTTTTTCTAGGAAACCTTGCATTCCTTCTTTAGTAAGGGTTGTTGTTCAGCCCATGGGAACCTATATTTGTTCATTTTCCCAGGGTGAACTTCTCACATTCATTTCAAATCAGTACCAACATAGTTTGTTGGAAAGCTTTTCCTTTGTTGTCCTTGTATGTTGAGACCCTACATTGTCCCTTTAATTCTTTACAGTTGTAATAATGTTGTAATATGTCTTGATTTATCACTCTCTTGTTTTCAAATTTAAATTGTGTCGATGATAGTTAGGAAATCATGTAAAAGGGGCAGTATGTTATCTACTGTTACAGAACTTTGTTTATTTGCTCTTATTTGAGGACATGGTTGTTGTGCTTGGCAGTGTTTTGGTCATGATAATTGGGAAAGCAAATATTTGGTAAATTCATTTGATTTGTTCATTTGTATTCAATTTATTGTTCATTTGATTATGTACTGTCCTGACTTTTGAACATTGGCCCCGCCTATGATTTATGTGATTGCAAGCGCTACATCAGACTCCAGCTGGAATTTGTCACCTTGACCCTGACCAGAACATGCACCATTACTAATGGATCACCACCGAGGGCGGTGGCTCCCAAAGGAGGGGAAGATGTAAGCCCCCAGGCTTGCTGCCTCCAGAAGGCCAGAAGGGAGAGAGCATGCGCTAAATGCGCGCGCAGATTAATTCGAGAGAGGCTTACACTTTAATGGGTTAAGCTGCAGGCAATGGACGCCACACCACTCCACGAAGTCATTGAGAGCGGACTGAAGGATCTCACAATCAGCAGCTCATGTTACACGGGTAAAAATCTTAAGGTCGTCTGCAAACATCAGGAAGGAAACATCAGGGAAAATCCGGCAGAGCGAACCACAGAAGACTAAGAACAGCAAGGGCCCAATATGTGACCCCTGAGGCACACCCGAAGAGGCAGGGAAAGGCTGATAGGCGACGCCCCTTATCCTCACCAACATCGAGCGATCCACCAGATAATCCGTGACCAATTGGAGAAAAGAGCCATGAACACCAAGAGAGCGCAGACAAGCGATGAGGTGGCTGTGGGAAACTATCAAACGCCTTGGAAAAGTCCGTAGAGACCGAGTCAACCTGCTTACCCACTGAGAAAGCGCTGAGAATATATTCCTGGTACAGAAGGAGGTTGGTTGTGGTGGAGCGTCCCTTGACAAAACCATGCTGCTCAACAGGAATGGACGGTGACAGAAGAGGAGTGATGATTCCAACCACCAGCTTCTCAAACAGCTTAGGGATTGTCGACAGAGATGAAATGCCACGATAATTTGACACAGCAGACTTATCTCCAGACTTATGAATGGGGGTCACAAATGCAACCTTCCAGGCAAGCGGAAATATCCCCTCAGAGAGCGAACGATTGAAAAGGACAGCCAGTGGGGCAGCGAGAGCAACCGCACAATGCTTAAGGAGTACAGGGGGGACACCGTCAGGTCCAAGGCCCTTACTTACATCCAACTCACGCAGACCATCCAAGACTTGCTCAAAAGAAATTGCAAACCTTACTCTCATCATTGTTGAAATTTTGATAGTGTTGACGAAAACACGAAAAAAAAACCTCCCCAAAATTCGCATCTTATGCAGTTTCTGGAGTAAATTCTGAATCCGAATTGCCTGGACAAGGAATGCTTTGAAATGCTTCAAAAGTAGAACAATTTGCCTAATGTCGGAGCCTTCTATATCCTCAATCATTTTTGGCCCGATTATCTCATGGTTTTTGAGATTTAGAGGTACGTATGCGTATGGAATAGTTTTTCCTCCAAAATTTTGGATGCTGAATTGATTCGCAGCGACCTTTTCAATCTCGACTTGTATCTGATTTTGGTTGATTATTCGTATTTCTAAAAAGTTGAGGATAATACCCGTTGTTCATAAACACTCAAAATTACTCATAATTTAGTCGGAAGATTTTACTAAGTATAGGAAGAGGCGTGTTACAAAACGAGGTCATGTAGGAGTAGCGACCCATTGAAGTAAAAGGTCTTACCTTAGAGTTGGAAACCTTGCATGTGTCAACAGTCTCCTTGATGATCCCTAACCTTCCCCTAAGTATAACCTTGCCCTTACTTTCCAATACTCTAGTTTGATCTCATCGCAAATTATTATTTAAATTGATATTCGTCTAAATCCACACACAAAATGGGTTTCCACTGTTATTCAGTGCTGTATCCACTCCGGTCATAGCCGGTCTTGCATTGTGTATCATGTTGGCTGAGCCATCTGGTAACTGTAAACGTCTAATGTTTACATTCACAAGTTCATGTTGGATTGGGTTTCAAGTAATAAGTCTAGCTGAAGACGCATAGGAGAACCTTCAGGACAAAGGTATGCCAATCTCTTGTGATGACTCGATTTGAATCTCTGATAATTGTGTTCTTGTGCACCATGACGCGTTCATGTTCCTTGTAGAAAACTTGTCATTTATTTTATTTTTATTTTTTGTAGAAATTATGTTAAGTTTAAACAAATATGTCTCTTCTAAAATCTTTGCAAGATCCTTCAGCTTGATGAGCGTTAATCAATTCCATATGATGTATCTTTTCTAGGTCATCAACTATAGCTCGTCATCATGGAAAGAAAACCAACAAAACCTAAACGCATGGGGAATCACTACGTCCCACCCCCTGCCCGGAAGTCGGAAAATGATACCAAGCCGAACGACACATCTAGATTAAAAGAAAGGTGGGCATATGTTTTCTACGAGACCAGGAATGCTATTCTTTCAAAACAGAATTTTCAAATAATTTTCAGAAGAAGTCTTGTTGACTCTGAAAATTATGAAGCCGTAAGTAGTTCAAGGCAATCGTAAACTGGCTTTTCGGTTGTCCTTATGGTACGAGTTGGCGTAGGCAATCGCTTCAGATGCACTGATACCTAAGGTCATCATGCCATGTTTTAGATTATTCTTGTGATAGCGAGAAGTTGGACAAATCTAGTTTCAAATGGGACCCGTATGATTGCAGATTTTTCCATCAGGCACAGCAAGCCTACGGCAGTTTACAATTTTAGCTGCTGAGTCCTTTCATCAACAATAAAGTGACTTGGTTTGAGGAGCATACCTATTAATGGGACAGTTACCATTGATACTGTAATTATAACAAACCAAAATCTAGTGTGAAATCTTCCAAAAGTTGACAAATGAGCAGATGTGTAAACATTATTTGTTCTCAAACCTAATGTCGAAAGTGCTTGATTTAGTAATTTTATTTTTCGCTGCAATCGAGTTTTGGATTATACCGTTTAGCACTTATGTGTGATTAGATAATCAGTTGAATGGTCGTTAATTTTGTCGTGATGATTTCAGGCCAACGAAGGTGTTTGAGAACAGGCAAAACAAATTATGCAACGATAGCAGTTTGTTATTTAAAAACGTCGAAGATCGAACCAATGACCGCACTTCCCATAGACGGAACAGTCGACGCAGGGAGAACAAGAGCAACGAGGAAAATTCTGATGTGATGGATAAAGTCAACAATTCAAAGTCGCTGGATACTGTAGAAAATGATAATGATGACGATCGACCGAAACTGCGACATCGTTCGATGTCTGAGACCCTTCACGTTCCTGAAGGCAAACAACTATTACCCCTTGGAGAGGAAAATCAAAACACTATCAGGCAGAACGCATCCCACGAGCGCATATTTAAACCAAATGAGTGTGAACTTAAAAGTAATTCAAGTCCTGTGCCTTTAGCGAGCAAATCCTCTAATATATCATCAACCAATTCAAACGTTGCCCAACAAGTCGTTTCAGTGGATGATGGTGAATGGGATATACTGTATGATGACTCTGGAGAGTGCCTGCTCCCATTACCTACCACGCCAAACATCCCTATTCAGGTAAATCTCTATAATAACCTTAATCGGGAATTTATTTCCAGTAAACTTCTGTAACTCTATCTTGAGAGTTCCTAATTTAAAATTTGTTTTTAAATGAATCGCCTCTCGACAATACTGTAACGATTTATGTTCTTAGTAAGTAATTTATTAACAATTGTTCGCTTGAGTACATACACTGTTCACATTCGCGCACTTACACAATGACAGAATCACAATACACGGTTGTAACGCGGTTGTCACACTATTTATCACGCGGCACGGCACAATTTATAACCCGAGAAGCGTCTATATCCGGACTCCGAATTGAACTGACTTGGGCGGTGCTCGTGGGTCTGTTTTTATACCTGATGCCCGGTCGAGAACGTTCGGGGACGAATGGGGAGGTTCTCAAATGTTGGAGAACGGTCCTTTAGCCTTCCACAGGTCGTTGACCTTGCAATGCCGGCAGCCCATTTGGCCGGCGCCGGTGCGAGCTCGCAACACTGCCCCCTCCTTAGAATTGTTCTGTCCCAGAACAATCTTGGGCATCTGTTCATCACAGGGCTCATGTCGATAGCGGCATTTATCACCATTCTTGCAGCTGCCTTGGCGGTAGAAATAGCAGTCCACAGTCTTCACATCAGTTCTTCCATGAGGATTCCAGGTACACACCCGCACCTCAATCTGGGTCCCTTGGAAAATGAACTCCAACATGTTACGGACTATCCTCCAATCCAATTGGTCCAAGCCACAACCAATCTTGGGTATTGCCAACTTCTTCATTCCCTGCTTAATGAGCAGCTTCTTCAGGGCAAGTAGCGCATCCCAAAGAGTCCTGTAGGTTGGCTTCTGGTGGGAAGACTGTTTTGTCACTAGATACACTATCAGCTGGTTGGCTATCCTCAGTGACAATGCTTTCCCAATGCGTGGACCTTGCCGCTGCAACTGGTCGACATTACCATATTTCTTCTTGAATATTTCGGCAATTCCTCTCGACATTTTGAGGTCGGCAGCTACACAGTGTGCTAGCGCATAATCTTTTCCAACGTCAAAAAGGTTCTCGCGCACTTCGTTGGTGACTCCAAATCTCGCTTTGCTAGTCCCTCCATAGTTCTTCATGAACATGTTGAACTCCAGGGTTGCCGGGTCTTCTATACTTGATGGTGTAGTCACTGTCCACGACAGGCCTTCCTGCGTCGAACTGCCCACGAATGCTGCCAGCCGATTATGATGTACCACTCGCGGTTTCCCTCTTGGAGTTCTTCGAATCCTGTAGATGACATCGTTGATTCTTTTCATGATTTCGTAGGGTCCTTCCCAATCCTTCTGGAGTTTCGGTGGTAGTCCTCGCTTCCGACGCGGATTGTAGAACCAGACAAGATCGCCTGCTTGGAAACCCACCTCAGTTGCCTTTATGTCGTATCGAGTCTTCATCCGGTCACTGGCTATTCGGTCCATTGGGCTTCCCACATTGTACTGCAGCATCTTTGCCCTCGGTTTCACAGTTGGTCCCTGCCCGGCATTGCATAGCAAACACTTCTTACACCAATCTTTGACAGATTGTTTGCTATCTACCCAGTAAAAACGCTCTCTAACCTTCTGTAGCGTTTTCGTGATGCCAAAATGTCCTCCTGATGTTCCATCATGGAAATGCTCCAAAACCAAGGGAACCAACTTTTGTGGAACAATGATCTGCGTCCTTCTCTCAGTACCATCATTACTCTCCAGGCGACGTTTCAGGATTCCTCCTTCCAGAATGATAGAGTTCCACTGCGCCCAATAGGTTTTTATAGTTGGACTACGATGTCTAATTTCTGGCCAACTGGGTCTCCTGTTGGTTCTCTTCCAATCCAGAAGATCCCTTAGCTCCTGGTCTTCTGCTTGCCGCTCCTGCAAGTGCTCTGGCTGCCACTCACCCAGGATAATTCTCGTCCTCCGTAGGTGTTCTTCTTGCTGGTCCGGTCTTGAGCTGTGGCCGCAGTTGTCCAGAATAGGTCTCCTCTTCTTGCCCGTCTTGTAACTGTGAGAGGACTCCCCCAATTGCCAGCATCTGAGTTGTCGTTTGAGGTCCTCCCAATCGGGCTCTTGCTTCAAACGCCTTAGTACCCTCTCCACGATGTCCTCTTCTTCTTCCACTACCTGTCTCAGACGTGCTCCGCTCCGGTGAGAGGCTTGCTTCGCAGCCTCAAATTCCAAAGCATGCGCCAGGGCATCGCACAAGGTCTTTGGGCGTGCGAGTCTTAATGCTTGCTGAGTTTCACTGTCCCTGATTCCATCTACGAAAGTCTGGACAGCGAGCTGCTCCAAAAAGTCATCAGGCGCTGTAGGGTAAGCCAGTCTCACCAGTCTTGCAATGTCCGCTTCAAATTCCTGTAGCGTCTCGGTGGCTCTCTGGTTCCTGTCCTTTATCTGCACACGGTAGACTTGTTGTAGATAAGCATCTCCGTATCTCATATCCAGCCTGGCAGTCAACAATTCGTAATTGTTCTGATGGCCAGCCGGTATTGTCTGGAGAATGTTCAAGGCTTCTCCACGCAATGCAACTATTAAAGCTGTTGCTTTATCCTGTTCGAGCCATCCATTTGCAACAGCTGCAGCTTCAAATTGTCTCTTGTATGTTGACCATGGTACTTTTCCGTCAAATGTAGGTGGTTTAATCTTATTTCCTCTGGTTCCTGTAAACTGTTCTTCATTGCCACTGTTGAAGCTGGCTTCTGCTGGTATATCCATGTGTCTCAACTTTCCTTGATTGCTTCTCTCTAGTGCTCGAATTTTGTTTTCAATTTCGTCTCTAACCTGAGAGATCTTATCATCAAATGCAGAGACCCTATCATCAACTGTAGAGATCTTATCATCAACTGCAGAGATCTTATCGTCAACTGCAGAGATCTTATCGTCAACTGTGTTGGACAATGAATTCAAATTGTCCTCCAGTCTGACTACATCAGTTTTTATGTTGGCAACATCACTCACTATTTTATCCATATGACTCACCAAATTCTCTTCAATTCTTTTAGAATTCTCTTCCATTTTCCGTGAGTTTTCTTCAAACAGTTGTCTAGAATTCTCTTCGATTCTTTTAGAATTCTCTTCCATTTTCCGTGAGTTTTCTTCAAACAGTTGTCTAGAATTTTCTTCCATTCTGGTGATATCATCCACAAAGTCAAAGTTGTCTGGGTCATGACCTTCTTCAACCAGGTTCTCCTTAAGTCGTAGGCGTAGATCTGCTTTTGTTCCACCGGTAGGTAAGCCGCGCTCTTCCTTCAGCTGTTTAACTTTCAAATCGGTCAACTTCATTTTGTTCGTTTTTAAGAGTTCAAACGCGCAGTAACACACTAAAGTCACTATAACACTTTATAACTACTGTAACACTTTAACACTAACTATTGTCCAACACTATAACACTAATTTGTAATCCCACTTCTGACACCAATTGTAACGATTTATGTTCTTAGTAAGTAATTTATTAACAATTGTTCGCTTGAGTACATACACTGTTCACATTCGCGCACTTACACAATGACAGAATCACAATACACGGTTGTAACGCGGTTGTCACACTATTTATCACGCGGCACGGCACAATTTATAACCCGAGAAGCGTCTATATCCGGACTCCGAATTGAACTGACTTGGGCGGTGCTCGTGGGTCTGTTTTTATACCTGATGCCCGGTCGAGAACGTTCGGGGACGAATGGGGAGGTTCTCGAATGTTGGAGAACGGTCCTTTAGCCTTCCACAGGTCGTTGACCTTGCGATGCCGGCAGCCCATTTGGCCGGCGCCGGTGCGAGCTCGCAACAATACATATAGGCAGGTTTCGCGATAATATTTGTCATAAGGCGAGTGTTGATTCGGTGGTTGGTGAGCATATTGTGTGTTGACATATCTAATGGGTATTGGAAATTATAAATGAGAAGACTAATAGTCCAAAATATCCCAGAAACACCTACTATCAAAGGATCTTGTAGAGAAAAAGCAACATCAATTTATTTATTGTCGTTTCAGGTAATAGACCTAAACAACAGTTCAGCCACATTAAAAATGTCTAGCTATAGTACGTACTATGTCTAAACAAATGTAGGTCACATCACATAAATATTATTAATGCGTTTAAATTAAAAATTATTTTGTTAATAACATGGCTTTCTCTGAAGAATCTATAATATTAGTAACAATAGAACTAAAATAGTCGTTATAACATTTAAAAATAGTATACAAAAAAGAGTAAAGATGATAGAATACAAAGCGCACCTACTATAGTTATCTTGATATATTCATTCACTTAATCGCTTTTTCTTCCAGATTTCACATCATTGATCATTGAACCAGTTTCAGATTTCTTATTTTTTCTTTGGGATGGCGTTGCAGTCAGACTCACTTCTTTTTCCTCCCTCTCATACTCCTGATTTCATTTCTCAGAGGT
Source organism: Cyrtorhinus lividipennis (assembly GCA_019603395.1). Taxonomy (NCBI): domain Eukaryota; kingdom Metazoa; phylum Arthropoda; class Insecta; order Hemiptera; family Miridae; genus Cyrtorhinus; species Cyrtorhinus lividipennis. The sequence continues at coordinate 4,620,000 of CM034007.1, forward strand.
TTTAGCCGTATAGATGACTTTTCACTGTCTGCTTCAGATGAGCTTGAGGTGTCTACTTCAACCAATTTCTGCCCATTTATGTAAAGATGGTCTTTGATCAAATCTGCGTGTTGACTATTAGCTCTCGTCTCCCTCATCTTTGGTAACAATGTCTTTCGTCGTTGCGTCAACACGGTTGACGTGAAATCTAGAGATGCATTGAACTTTTGAAATTTTTAAGCTGTCCATAACCTCGCACAGCTCGCGCTTTAGCGTCGAGACTGTTGAATTTTACCCTCAAGGGTCTGATTTTATTGGTAACAACATTTCGTCTGCCAACTCCAGTAATGAAACTGATATCATCAAACCCATGAAGTTTTGAAATACCTCTGACGCCTTAATTTTGAGATCGTAGCCACTTTCCGTATCAGATTCAGGCACATTGTAAAGGATGATGTTTTCCTGCTTCTCGTGTTCTAGCAGTTTTTCGACGATTTTTTCTGTCCGTTTGTGAGCCTCTTCCGTTAGCCTCGCTCGTTTTTCTAAGGCACTGATTTTCTCTTGGATTGTCGATACGATTTTGATGAGATCCTTTACATCTAATTCTCGTAGTTTTTCCATTATAATTTCGAACGCGTTGGTTTCCATATCGTCAAGGCGGCTGGTCAGGTTGCAACTTCGAGACTGGGAAAACACGATAGCGCTGCATCAACTCCTTTGCTTCGATGAGGTCGATTCCCTTCTTCAACAAGCTATTCCACTTCTCGGTTGACAAAACTTCAAAAAACGGTATTCAAGATACACCAATTTTGACGTAATATTTTTTGACTTGAAAATTAACCTCCAATACTGACATCTGCCGAAAATGGTGTTATTCACCCGAGAAAAACTACATTTTTTAACGATAAAATACAGGACCGATCCACAACACTTGTTGTCTGCTCTGCGCCCAAGGCTGAATTTGAGAAAAAACAACTTTTCTTGATGTTCTTGTTAACATTTTACCATGTGGTTGTGAGGATAATTGATGTAGGGGAGAAGTAACTTATTTTTCCAAGAAAACATGATCTGTAACCAAGGAAATTCCACTGGATTGACTTCCTGCACTCCCACCTCTGATCACCTAAACTATCTCTTTTGCCGTCATAATGAAGTTGATGCCATAACTTGACAACTGAGTGAGAAGAGTACCTATTTTTCAGAGTGTTAAGATGAAAACATAATATCTTGATTTTGCCATATTTGTAGGCAGAAAGGTCCATTGTCAGCTTTCAGATCTCTTCTTCTCAACGCTGGGCCTACTAATAAATCGCTCCTTTGTTTTAAGATGACGAGAGAATGAGTTCAAAACCATTTGAATGCTCCATGGATTCAGAAGTGGTGGCGCAGCATGGCAAAACGGTAACAGGAAACAGCATGAAAACAGTTCCCACGAAAATTGATTTTTCTCAGCGACATCATTTTAAATGGGAAAGAAGATTAGAAGTGTACATGAGCGGGTTTGATTTGCCTATTAATTCTTCTCATTTCGAACACCAATGGAATTCAGAAGATTTAACTTTTGGGTTTAGTTTACCCATCACATTTCATGTGGCTTGGTAAGGTAAGCGGAGGTATCTACATATTCCACGAAATATATCGGCAGTACAAATGAAACCATCTAAGATAGTGTCAAGTTCAAAAGATCATCTCAAGTTTATCTAGGTCAGCTCTATCAAATCCTGTATTCCGCGAAGAGACAACTTGTATGACAGAAAATATTTCACTCTACTGGCGGCGGAGAATTTCGCCCTTGTTGTTTGCAATAATTATTGACTGTATCACTTGTCAATAGCTTATAATCCACTTACCCATCACTGTTATTTTCAGTTGAAAGACGAAGTAAAAAAAGCGACTACTCCCATCAAAGACTCGGAGGAAAGATGCGATGGCCCCAGCTCTATCATCGAGGTCTATGGGTTTTCAGAGGAACTAAAAACTAATGACATCCTCGCTGTTTTCTGTTCCTTCATACCACGAGGGTTTAACCTTAAGTGGGTTGACAATACCCATGCTCTTGGGATCCTGCCAACACCAGCATTAGGTTTGTAGTTGGTTAAAAAGCTTTGGCCAGCTTTGCAGTGTAGCTTTGCTGAACTTATTCCCCTAAAACTGCCGAATATGGGTGAGGATAAAATTTGTTGACATTTCAGCTGAGGAAGTGCTGCAGAGCTGTCTTCCTCTCGTCAAAACAAGACCAATTTCTCAAGGTTCTCCTTTGTCGCAAGTTCGTGCCCAGACCCTGGTGTTGCCCTCGTGTCTAAGGCCCAAGACATGCCCCGCGCTCGCTCGTCGTCTTGTATCTGGCGCCCTTGGTTTGAGGGTAAATGTTACTCCAGAGGAAAGAGCCGCTGAACGAGAACTACTCAGAGAGGCAAGAGGTAGCTAGATGAAACAACATGCAGTCACTCATTGACCATTTAACCGTACGTTCCAAATTTACGTTATCTATACCCAAATAATTTTCAGAACACAAAAAGTTGGTTTCAAAACAAAGAGATGCTGCATGGGAAGGAAACATTGACGCATTGAGTGGATGGTATGTTTATGAATGTATTACTTCTTACCAATTTTCTTACATAACCTGAATACATCCTAAATATATTTACGTCGAATTTCACGTCATTATAAAAAGAATGCCTGATAAGAGTAGCTGCGGGAACTAGCCTTTGGTATTTCAAGAAGTTAAAATTTAGCGACAGGTACCTCTACTCTGAATATTATACTTCTCTGGCACATTCTTTTCTTTTCTCGACACTACTAGAGTTTAAAAAAGGGAAAACCAACCATAAGAGTCTAATGATTCATGGTCATTTGGGGTAGAACACAGAAAAACATAATCCACTTCACTCTTGAGTCAAGCGTTTCATAGAGAGAGGGGATAAGGGATAAAATAAAATGTGGCCTTACTTTTTTTTCAAAGTTTGGAAGGAAAAAAATTTATTTGTAGATTCTAGTACAAGAGTGTATCATGCAGACAGACTTTTTGAATTCCATGCAAACTTTGAGGCTTGCTGGAAAAAGAAACCATTGATACGCCCTGTACCAACTACGTTAAGTTCTGATAAAAGGTCAAAATTACACATTTTTGTCAAAACACCCTAAAACCATGATTTTTAATGCTAGTGAGACATTGTGTGGGGGAATTCGTCCTGCTCTCAAAATTAGACAACGCCGACGAGCTAATTTGGAGCTCAATGGCGCTGCTGACGATTGAGACACATGAGATTCTCAGTTCCAATTTGTGGTTTTGGCGGAATATGCGACGTCCACTAGCGCTGGAACGGCTTCCAAAAGGAGGATTTGATGCCCAAGGCGCCTCTCCCTTTGCCTCTGTGGCTCTTGGGTTAAAAAACACTTTTTTGTTGTTAGTATGTTCAAATCATGGGTTTTGGGTAGGTCTTCTGCCTTCATACAGTGTTCTGTTGTTAGTTGTCCTCCTGTCATGAACTTTTCCCGTCTTGCATTCAGCTGTTCAAGTCCCTTCCGCTCAGCACAAACTACTGAAATTTGTTTCCGTGTAATCCAGCCTGTCTTGTCTGAAGCGCATTGTAACCTTCAAATCGGTCTTTTGGGCGACTTCAGTATGTAAACGTTCAGGCAATAATAAGGGAATGTGGAACTGTAGCTGGCACCATCATGCTTCAAATCTGCCTCTGTGCTGTCCTATGTCAATCTCAATGTTCGATGTTCAATGTCCAAGCTGTTTTCACTTCTTTAAATCAGATAAGAAGTATATATATATAAGTATATCTGAACTTTATCAGAGACACAACTGAAGTGTGACTTGTTCATCTGCAAGACAGCTGGCATGACACCCTCTTAAGTTAAATTGTATCATTCGCCTACAACCAGCTCTACTTTTTTTCAGCAATGGTAAATCATCGTAAAAGACTCGGCTCTCTTGTGGCATCTGCTTGAAGTTCTTCGAAGCTGGTGTCCACACATGCTTCTCCCTGCAAGTCAACGTTTCTTCCTATTCCCTAAATCACTGATGAGGCTCATGCAATGGAGGTAAAGTTGAAAAGAAGCATTACTAAGTTACCAAGCGTGCAGGATAGATGAAGGCGCTATATTAGTTGAATGAATGTTCCAAACAAATATTATGGAGAAACCCTTTAACTTCGAACAGTTTTGGGTCCACTATAATGGGTCTGCAGGATCAATCTTTTGATGAAATGAAAGTCATCACTGAAAAAGAGCTCCTGAACCGATGAGAGTTCCACAGTTCAAATTGTATCCCCCCCCCCCTTATTAGGGAAAGGGTGGAACTCGCTGTAAACATTGATGACAGGCACCCACCATGCATCCACTGCGGTTACATACCTCTCGGTGCAATGAGCCTGACTACTTTGAGAGGTCTGTCATTTCTAGGGATGTGCACATTATGAAAGAATGTTAAATTGTCAGAATTATGCAGTCTATGCGGGATTGTGCATAGTAATTTCAGTAAATTATGCACCATTAGGCTGCCTAATTCTCGGTTGTCATGTAAAATTATGCCATTACAGAAAACAATTATGTTATGCTCCATATGGATATGCTCCATATGGATCAAATTGCCATACTTACCTACCATACTACCATACTCAATGATATCAAGACCTATGATACAAAAAACGCTGCAATTTCATACACACGGGTTGGTTATTCCTCGGACCAGGCGCATGGAGACTCATTTCTTCAACATGGGGGAAATGGGGAAAACAGTGGGTGCGGCGGGTCCCAGACCCATTCCAATCGATTCAGGATCCAAAATTGAGTGGAAAATGACACCCCACACGCCGCACATCGTCTGCCGTCCACGCCGTTATTGATAATAGAAAATGTTCTAAAAATATGGAATTTTGAGGACTTTTTTCCGGCTTGAGTTGGTCCTTCAGCTCAATCGGCACTAATTAGAGGAAGGCGCGGGTAAAAATGTGTTTTTAGAAATTCGATTTTCGGATTTTTTGAGATCTAAGCAAGTAGGGGTCACTTTAAATGGGTCCCGGATCAATTGGCACATACGGGAGGTGTGTACAGGTTAAAATGTTACCTACCTACCTTGTCTGAAACTGAGGTTTCGAAATATTTGGGGATTTATGCATCCGTGTGAGGTCTCATTTTCCACTTGTGGACGCTGAATTGAATTGAATGAGTTATGGAAAATCACTATTTTCCCCATACTCTTCGTCTTAGGAACAATAAACCGATGTGGACGATTTGTTTTCATCTAGACATCATGTAACGCCAACTATCGAATGTGGAGGCAAATTGGGTAAAATCACGCAGGAAAATATAGTGTGATTATTGAAGGATCATGGAACCAAAATAGGTGAGGGAATTTTGCGTAATGTTTCGTGGACAATCCTAATCTCTTATAGATACTATTAATTCAAGTCTCTATAATACTCTCTAATTAGGTGCCTATTAGAAGAAGACCAACATACCATGTTACTCATGGGAGTGATTCCATCCTTAGACCTCGATTGACCCATGACGCACTTTTTCTTGAATAAACACCGAACTAGAACGATTATACGACTTATTTATTTATATTTTGAACCCAAACGCGCACAGAAATTCGTGGATTGCGAAGCGGGCCAGAAGATTCAGCGTCCAAGATTTAGTGGAAAGTTATACCCCACACGCCTAGGAACCAGAAATCCCGAAAACGCATATTCAAAATGGGTAATATATACACAATTTGACCCATAACTTCTTCCAGTGGGTGCCAATCGTTCTGGAACCCATTTCATTGGATTCAGCGTCCACAATTTAGTGGAAAATGATACGCCACTTGCCTAGATCGCCCAAAAACTCTAAAATCCATTTTTCAAAAAACACATTTTGACCCCTACCCCGCCCAAATTTGGTCCAATCGGGCTGAAACGTTTCGAGTACCGTCCTAGGCCGGGAACAGACCCCTAACCCAAATTTCAGATTTGCAGAATATTTTCTACCACCATAAACGGCGCGGACGGCGGACGGACATTGACCTATTTTGATCTAGGCACCATGAAACGTCCAGAAAAAATTTTTTAGCCGAATCGGAGAGGTTGACCTTTTGCATGAAAACATAGGTCGATTATTCAAGGAATAACCAACCAAAAAATGCAACTCTTATTAGGAAAGAAAAAAAATTGATAGGATTATTTGAATGGTGATATGCTGCAAATTGTTTCACAAGGGTTGGTTATTCCTCGGACCAGAAGCATGGAGAAAATGGGGACAACAGGCAGTGTGGAGTGTCCTGGGCTTTTTCTAATCGATTCACTGTTCAACATTTTGGGAAAAATGATACCCCAAATGCCTAGGTTCCAAAAATCTTAAAAATCTACTACTAGGTACTCATTTTGACCTATAACCTCATGTTTGACCTATAACCTCATGGGACCCATCCCATTGGATTCAGCATCCAAAAAATTAAGTGTGCGATTCAAGGAATAACCCCCCTCCCCTCTTCGCCAACTTCATTTTCCGCCTTCCAAAACCAGCACTGCAACGCTCCAGTCAGTATATGGGGTAAATTCAAATCAGAGAATGAGAAAATTGCGGGAAAGCGGGTGTAAAAATCGAGATTCTTGGAGCTAAGTTTAAATTACGTGCGCACAATGCGCCACGTACATTATGCTGCATCAGAGGGCAGATTGTACGTGCTACATACGAGGTTATGCAAACGTCATAACGTGCACATCTCTTGTCATTTCCCAGTTGAGGTTGTGGCATCCCAGGGCAATTATGTAGGCCTCAACCTTGAAGACCGAGCCACATTCCAATCTGTCTCAATAAAGAGATTCTGGCCATGAGCCAATTAGGGACTTGGTCCTCACTTGGTATTATTACATTACTTGGTATTATTGATATGTCGGATTCAGGGGGAAGTTAATATACAACTTGTGGATGCAACTACTAGCAAGTTTCATTTAAAAGAACATGAGAAGAAGCAAACAGACAGAGCACAAAGACAACTGGAGAATGAACAATCAACTGATTAGAAAACAAGAAGAGATCTCTCATTTAATCGATTGTTGTCAGTGAGCTGGATCGATTCCTTTAAGCGGGAGATTCAAATGTGTACCGCCACATCACTACCCCTCAATGACGACGTCGCAGAAGCGCACATTAGGGCGGACCAATCTGCCACTCCTGATGTACTTCTGTGCAGTGGCATGAGCTGGTGCCAACTGTGATTCTGGCGATGGATTGTCATTAACAGCAGGAGGAGTTGCTCCAGAGTCTCTCAACAAAAAGGCTGGTTTCAAACGATCTACTGAGACCACAATCTGTCGATCCGGCAGCTGAAGTTTGAATGTCTATGCAGAGCGCTCAAGGGCTTTGTAGGGACCAGCATATGGTGGAGCTTACTCCACCATATGCTGGCGCGACACAATCTACCCAGAGAAATACATGGGAGGAAGCCGCAGGTCCTTGTGTTGAAAACACGTTTTGGTGCTGGCATGGAATTTGGCTGGCTGGAGCTGGGACATGGTATCCACAAAACTGAATAGCATCCTCTGTGATTGGCGGGCGACTGGGAGAAGTAAATTGGTGAGTATTCGTAGAAAGTCAAGGTCACGACGGGAGTGTTACAGGGCAAAATCTTGTCTCCTTTAATTCTTAACATTTTCATCTCCGATATCGGCACATTCCTGCAGGCCAAGGGACTGTCAGGCATAAGGATAGGCCGGAACTCTGAAGTAGTGTGTTACAGCCTAATTTCCTGACTTGTTGTTGAGTTCAGCTGGGCGGGATGTGACACCAGTTGAGTGCAGATCCGTTTTGTGGGATCTGTCCCTTAATAAATGCTGTGTGATTGATGTTTTATTGAGCCTTTTTGAAACGGCAGGTCGATATCATGGCACTCATTGCTGATAGCTGACGATAGGAGTGTGGACACCTCATAAGTTGTTGTAAAAGCAATCTAGTGTTACAGTTGACACTATCTAGGTGTGTTGTGAGTCAAGGCCCCATAATTATCTCCCCATGATAATTTTGGACCAAGTTCATTCCTGTCTCACAACAAGACGCACACAGGTGTGCTTATCCTAAGAGGATCTATTCTGTAACTAAATTTTCACAGGAAGAGGACGAATTTTTGTTCCTTAATTGAAGCGTCCTCTGCCGCATTGTGCCATGCAAAAGCAGTATAACAATGGAGATCCCCTTTCTTTCATTGCTTAGTCACTTGATGTCGTCCCTTCTGCTTAACGTAGTATTTGGTATTGTAGCCCTTTTCTCCACCAATCAAGACAACCAATTTCGTACGTCTTGATTAATAAAAAAAAAATAATAATAAAATAAAAAAGTTGGGCTAGTTAAGGTTCATTACAGTCACATGTTTGTATGTCGCATTTCCTTTAAAAAATTATAAGTGGACGTCAATAATGGTTGTGTCAGGACGCCCCGTTTCCAAGTGTGTATACGTGTGTCCTACTTCAACGACGTAATGCTTGTGAAAATCTGAAACTTGGACTCCTTGGACCTACAATTTGAAGAGTTTATTCCTAGAATAAGCTTTCATGCCAGCCATCGATCTCTCCAGTTTGCCTCAAAATTCGACATTTTGCGATTCATAATGTCTAGACTTGAGAAAAAACTAAAAACTCGAGAATGCTTTTGGTCAGGTACCAAAATCAAACACCTTTCCAGCTCTGGATGGTCCTCAAAACTTTTCAGCCCACTTGGCCATTTGGAGAGCATAGGTAAAAATGTGTTACTTAGAAACAAATTTTCGAGTTTGAGTAGGCATATGGGGTACATTTCCCACTAAATTTTGAACGCTGAATTCATTAAGATGGGTCCTGGACCGATTGGTGCTTACTGGAGTCGGGTATGAGTTGAAACGCGTATCAAGGTAATGAGGTATCACCTTCCGCTAACTTTTGAATACTGAATCAATTAGAATGAATCCTGGACACTCACTATTTTCTCCTTTATTCTTGCTCTAAGGAATAATAAACCACATTGGAAGAATTTGCTATGTCTTGGCTCACTATCCAAGCATGTCATTTTTTTTCCGCTGGACGCAAAATGGATAGTCTGATTGTTCTTCTGAATTTCTCTGGACCCGCCTTGCAGTACCTAGTTCGGTCCTGTAGAATTGGGTGGTAAGGTGAACAATCAACAATGAACATAATGAATGAGCAGATTGCAGGTCTTCGAAATTCCTGATGTAATTCATCTACCCCTTGCAGGCAAAGCCTCCCCCCCCCCCCCTTTTTTTTTAAATGTAAGTTTGGGCATGGGAACAAACTGGAGAGAGTTGTTAAACCAATACAGAAATACATCGGGTCCAAGTTTCAGATTTATACCATTGCTTCAAGACGATTGTCATGAAGATGTGGTAAGTGGACCACTTTGGTACCATCTTAAAACCTGTTAATCTTTTCTAAAGTAAGCGCACATTATGAAAAAGACATGGCAAGGTCTATTGGGAATTGTTGAAATGTGGAAGCAACAAGGAGAATCGTAATTTCAAGATTCTACGAAAACGTCTAGGTGATTTTTGTACAAATATAGCTCTGTGCTGTGGAATTGAACCGATATCGTGTATCAGGCTTCCGTACCTCATTATTTCTAATTTTTCATATTTCCTGGCAACACACTCTTGTTTCACAACTACCATTTCGTACTGTGTTTTGCATAAAATGAGCTTTCATTGGTGGTCTATATCGAAATAGTAAGGGGCAATTTACATGCCGATAGTGTAAATTTAGAAAGAAGAATTACATTTTACCTTTACTTTGAGAGAGATTTTATTTTTGTGAAATTTATTACAAATATTTTCTTACATTGTTGTATTAATGATAAGTCTGCCTTTACTTTTCCCCTGTTTAACCTATCCGAGGTTGTAGGCATCGCAATGTTTTGAAAAGATACTTCAAGATGACGTTTATATTCTTTACTAGTCAGTAAATGCTCATGTAGCTATGTAATTATATATTTTTTAAATACGGCCTAAAGCCAATTGAAAGTAAAAACAAAAATTACGTTGAAACGTTTTTTTCCCATTTCCTTTGGTACCTGCGTTTTGCTGGTTATCCTTTGTATCACTAACCTTCACTCATGAAAATGGATAAGGGGTATGTTTTGCTGGAGCAAAGCAAATAGGCATTTGGGTAGTAAGTGGAATGTTAGTACCATTGAATGGAAGTTGGACAAAACTTGAGACCAAATCAGTGCTATAGGTTCTTGAAGGAGCTCTTACAGAACCCATGCATATAAGATACGTGCTTAATATTCCTTTATAGTCATTAGATACCTACAAAAATTGATGTCTTTCGGGTTTTTCAGGGCTATGAAGAGACAATATGTTTTACATGCACTCTGAGGACAACGACAAAAATATTTTGATGTATCTGCATCACTTCTGCGGAAAGTAGTTGCTATTTCAGTGTACTCAGGGGTTAGTTCATCGATAGCCGCCGGAATCTGGGAGAATAGTGAACGACCCGACCAAGCCGAGGAGCAAAAGGAGGTGATCTGGAAGTTTCTGTGAACTGAATCTCGTCTTCTCGACCCACTCGTGGTTGGTAGCTAATAGAATTCCTTCCGATCCCTGCAAAAATATTTACTCAATCAGACAATATTATCATTCACTATTTTTGGTTAATTGCACCGTCTTCAGAGGGTCTCGTTGTGCTTGTAAACAGGGAACTTAAGAAGTTTGCCCGAACGTCTCATATCTGACTACAAAAGTACTCTCATTTCAGGGTCAAAAGACACTTTTAAAACATATTCGATACATGTATATTCATTTTGCTCGCCTTTTGAATTAATAGATTCGGAACCAAATGAATTACAGTATTTCCAAAATCCGTCAAATCAACTATAAAACCTCAACATGAGGCTTCACCATGGTATAACAGAGAACTTCGGAGTTGGATGATTTTTCCAAGATCTCACATTGAATGCTGTTGCATTTTGTTTTGTTGTTTCTGTAAATCTTCAGTGCAGAAATGGGTTAACTTAGAGATGTGTAAGTGCACATATTAGACCGTAAACTAGATGATTTTTTTAGAGTAGGAAAGGCCCCTTTGGATATCCTTCCAGAAACCGCACCTTTACGAGGTCATCCGCCAGTTATGAATGATCCAGGCAATGACAGCGTTCAGTCTTACTTACTGGCGAACGTAGGGATTTTATCACGGTTGGAGTAGAATGACCATGGGCTCAGTTTGATTAAATCCGCTACAGCCTCAACTTGAGCTATTTCGTTTCCATTGATTTGCCTTTCTTGATTCCATTCTTCTCTAGCAACATCGTTCCTGAGGTTCTGTGAGTTTCGTACTTCCATTCCTGAAAAGTTGGACATCAAAAAATGCAGGTACTTCTTTGTGTGTATTGAATATTCCCCAGTTTTACTGCTTAACGGCCAAGAAAACTGTTTTCGTTGTGCTCGAATGATTAGGTTAGCAATCTCTTGAATGATTCCGGTTGAAGATGATTGAAATTCGTTTCCCTGTTAATTTTGAAATGATAGCCAGAGACAAGGACCCAATAAGGTCTCTGAATTGTCGCAACCCATCTTACGAATACTCGTATTTTACTGAATACATTTTGAAACGCAACTCGCTGTACAGAATATTTGAGATTTCCACGGGAATTACAATGGTGTTTGTTTAGCATTCCTCAAATAATCTGTTGAAATCGTCTTATACTCCTATTAGGTGGGTTGTATAGAAGGACGTTACCCTCAGTTGAGCCTACCTATCAATCATCATTCAATCAATCATCCTCACATAATATCACTTAACTATTTTCTTCTATTGTTAAATTTTTTTATAGGTTTGTCAATCAATTTTGACCTATGACCTATTTCATTTTTGAGGGTTTGAATATGACAGATTTGCTTTGTACCCTTTGGGTAAGAACGCTGCTGAATCAAGTGTGGATCAGATACTACCGTCCCAATCACAAAGCTCGGTTTTCATGTAAAAAAAAGATAACCAATCTAAGTAATAAATCTGCTTTAATAGGCCAGTGATCTCCTTCCCCAACCTGAGTCCACATTGACCGCGAGTAAACTGATTAAGGTAAGCTCATGACTTACCATGGAGTGCGGCAAGAAGTTGCGTGAGAAGGAAGGCTGCTTGGAGAGTGAATGTAAGATTGACCATGTTGGACTGACACAAGGTTTGTTGCTCGGGCCGTATATATACAAACAGCATTCGCCACCCTGGGATGACCTCATGTGTTGGATCAGGGTGTAATCAACCCCCTGTCAGTCAGGGGCGGGGATTTACCATTCACATCGGGGTCGTAAACAAGGCGTTACGATTTATTCCAGAGCAGTGACAAATCTTTTTAAAGTCAATTACGTTCAGACCTTTAAATCCTATGTGACGAGCGTGTCCATTACATGCGTTCTATTTATATGCTATAATACTGTACGACAAATGTCTGCACAGGACCCTGTGGTTCTAGAGGCGGCATGGAAAGAAATAAATTCAATGTGGAGGCGGTTTAAATCGTGTACGTATCCTGCAACCGCTACCCCCCCCCCCCCCCTTACTACGTTCAAAGAAGGTACAAGGGGGCGAGTATAGAGAGCACTCTGGCCACTCTGCCTCCTGAAGGAAAGTGTTGCCGCAGAAACGGTGCGTAGATGAATTGCAAAGTGTTACAATATCCAAGCGGCATTGCCGGATTTTTCCAATTTGCACGGATTTGGGACTTTTATATTTCATAGAACCCGATTTGGCGAAAGTGTTGAAAAGATATAATTACCCCGTTAGAAATGATAGAAAAACGTGTACCAGCGAGAGAGATAACACCTTCTTCTTCCCATTTATCGCGCCTAGATACTGAATTCACGGCATGTGGAAAGATCTAAGACAGGAGCACGTCACGGACAAGTCACGAGCACTCGGAGCGAGTTGTAGTTTTTGAAATAAATTTACTCTTATAAATTTACTACTTAGTTTAGAATATGTTGTTGTCCCGTAGTACGTAACAAATTCATAAACTTGAGATCAAGACGTTCACTCATGATTCCACAATTTATTCATGGTTTTTTATTCTAGGTAGATTCGTTTTTGTCTCAAGAGTAAGTACCTACCATATATATTTCATGGGGAAATAGCAGCAGACCAACATTTTTCTCGATTCCAGAAAAAGTATTTTTTCATCAAAATGTCCTTCCCACCCCGTGTGATAAATCGATTTAACGTTATAAATGTGGTGAATAATAATACACCACAGGTTTTGATACTACAAAAACCCAATATATACTACACATATTTTAAAGACTATTCAGACCCATACACTACCACTGGTTATGCTAATCGTTCTGGGACCTATTTCGGTCGATTCAGTGTGTGAAAGTCAGTAGAAAATATTTACTCCTACGCCCTGCACCCATAAAATCCAACTCCATTAAAAAAAGCCCTATTTCAAATTTTGTATTTTTACCCATACCGTGTTTCCGTTCGTGACAATCGTTCCAAATTCCATCTTGATTGATTCAGCGTCCAAAATGTATTGAAAAATGATGCCCCACACGCATATGACCCCCCTCCTTCCACCTTCTGATCAAGGACCCACTGGAGCCCGAATGGAGTGCTCAAAATGAACGATTTTTAGAAAAAACCGATTGCCATAACGCCATTGGTGAAGTACGGATGGTTACTCCTTGAATAATCAACCTATGTAATCATGCCCAAGGTCATGGGTGTTGGTGGGGGTTGTCAACCTATATTATTTCTCAGAGCATGAGTACGGGGAAAATAGTAACTAAGACTCATTCCAATTTATTAAATGTCAAAAAGTTGATACCTCATTCACCTATGTCCCCAAAAATCCCAAAACCCTTTTCAAAATACCCGTTTTGACCCAAAACCACCTCCGGTAGGCGCCTATCGGTCCAGGATCCATACCAATGGATTCATTGTCCAAAATGTAATGGAAAATGATTCCCCACACGCCTAGCCCGCCCAAAATTTTGCCAATTAGGCTGAATTCCGGCTCTAGTTTCTAGGACCAACTAGAGATGGAATGAGGTCCCTGGCCAAAATTTTACATTTACAAACACTGTCTTCTACTAAAAACCGCGTGAACAGTGGACGGACATTTTGACTTTTGGATGGTCATTCCTTAAATAATCAACTTACATGATCATGCCCAAGGGTTTTCAAAAATCAAAAAGGTTAAATGTGTGGTTAATTTTTTTTCATGGACCTCTGGCATGAAGACTATCTGGAAACAACGAAGGCGACACCCGTCCTAGGAGGACTGACCACGACCCATGGTCTGCTTAATTACGGCTTGAAGAATAAGAATGGGATCTGAGAATGAAAGAGAAGCCAAGTAACGAAATGAGGTTTTTGGTGGCCCGAGTAGACGACGCGTCACCTGTATGGCAAGAGAATCGCATTGTTGGCGCGGCATTATCGTGAAGGTTGCCCATCGAACTAAGTCTGAGGTTTTTGTCTTTGATTGGTAAGTCTGCCTGCCATTCGGTAGCTGATTGTCGCTGGATTCTACTTCCTCCCGTCTATTGTCCACAAGTGCCTCCCGTCTCGGCCGCGACAATGAGAACTAATTAACTGCAGAATACAAACCTGAGTGTCCAAGATGGCATCCAGTCTTTTCAAGAGGACTTAGGAGCTCGGTCTCCTCATTGTCGAAGACAGTAATATCATTGCTAATTTTCGATTTTGAAGTTCATGTGCGACTCACGCTTTTAGGTGATGGCACCTTTGCTTGAACACTTCAGGCTAAATGCTTCAGTCTCATCGATCTGTGAGAACAAACAGGAATCATACAAAAGAGAAGATATTTCTACTAAAAATTACTCATCGAAGGGAATCAACAGTCGACTTAGAATCCGAGCCCCTTAACTGTTAAGTCGACGAACCAACTGCGCTTACGTTCATTGCGGGATTGCCTATAGTGAGTGTGTAAGGGATTGAACCGAGAAAGTGAAGCCCTGGAAACTTCAGGGCTTTATTTGGAAACGTTTGCACTCTGAACTTGAACTTTTCCTCTTAGTTCAAGTTTTAGAAGCTATTGAAGCTATTGTTAAGTTATATGTCACACACTCGACGCAAACATTATTCGATAATTTAGACTGAAGGCGACCTCAGTTGATAAAAGTTTGAAAGCAATTAGCAGGGGTTTTTTCTACATCCAACCAACCGATTTCGATTAAAGTAAAAAGATTTGTGTAATTCTCAGTTACTATGATGTTAGTGGGGTGGTACGTGAATTTTAAATGAAGGCAGTATTTCTTCCTCGTGTATGCTAGATGCCTCTTCTATTTTGCCCTGGAACGAATGTAATGATAGTCAATTAGGGAGTTGAATGATCAAAATGACGATATAATGTTGGATGTAAAATATTAAACGATGTATTAAAATATCGATACCGCGATGTTGATGCGTTACAATGCATTCAGTATGGAAGTACTCACTGCGCTTTTGTTCTGTCCACATTTCAGGGTAGTGGAGGGGGGAGGGGCGCTGTTATTCGCTGATGGCCTTGTATTCTTCAGCAACAACCATCTCCTAATCACGTCGCTGAAGAAAGACTCCTCGGACTTGAAGATTTGACATCTCCGGTTGACTGGCGGCCGCTGCAAGGACGAGACGCCTACTGCCAACCTACGGGAAATTCCTATTTCGGGCATGAGACTTGCGTTTTCCGTTCTAACTTGCTCGGGCAGACTTTTTTTTTTCTTTTCAAAAGCAACAGTGAGATGATTCAGATGCCACGGCCCATCGCTATGCATTTAGTGTTTGCGAGGAAAATCAGACTGTATGCACTAAATTAAAATTTGGTTTTCTGTTCTATTGGAAAGAAATGTTCTTGTATTTATAGAGATACTCACCTAAAATACGTGCATACACGAAAACAATCAGTCCGCGATCACAGCTTACTAACTCGAGCGCATCCACCTAGAATAATAATTTAACTGGAATACGCAGAGTCTTTCTTCAGCACTTAATTCTCATTAATAACAGAATTAATTGACAATGATACACGTCTAGAGACATTATAACGACATAATTATTTGCAATAAAAGCAAAAATGAAAATGGACAATCCTACACCAACTTAGCAAGACGTAGCTGAGTTGATGTAACAGAACAGACAGTGCTGCAAAATTAGTATAGTTTCTTTGCAGTTCCGTGAGGCTGGGCATGCCATATGGAGGTTGTATGTCCTTTTCAGTACGAAGATAGAGAAACAATGCATTTTGGTTGGTGATTCCTTGAATAATCAACCTATGATTTCATGTTGAAAGTCAACCTCTTCGATTTGCCCTAAAATTGTTTACTGGGCGTTTCATGGTGTAAAGATAAAAATAGGCAGAGGTCCGTCCGCTGTCCGCCATCCGAAGGCCCCACCGCCCACGCCCTTTCTACTCGTAGAAAATTTCCTAAAAATCTGAAATTTTGGCCAGGGACCCGTTTCCGGAATTAATTGGACCTCAACACTCTTTAGCCCAATCGGACCAAATTCGAGGAGGAGAGGGGGTGGTAGAGGTAATAAAATGTGTTTTTTGAAAAATGGAATTTCATGATTTTCGGCGATCTAGGAGTGTGGGGTAGAAAAAAAATCTGCAAATTCTTTCACACGGGTTGATTATTCCTCGAATGGGAGAAACAGTGAGTGTGGCGGGTCCCGGACCCATTCCAATCGATTCAGGGTCCAATATTTAGTGGAAAATGATACCCCACACGCCCAGGTACCGGAAATCTCAAAAACACATATTCAAAATGGGTAGTATATACCCAATTTCACCCATAACTTCTTCCACCCACTGGAACGATTGGCACCCACTGGAAGAAGTAATGGGTCAAATTGGGTATATATTACCCATTTTGAATATGTGTTTTCGGGATTTCTGGTACCTAGGCGTGTGGGGTATAGTTTTCCACTAAATTTTGGACGCTGAATCCCAATTAAATGGGTCCCAGAACGATTGGCACCCACTGGAAGAAGTTATGGTTCAAATTGGGTATATATTACCTATTTTGTATGTGTTTTCGGGATTTCTGGTACCTAGGCGTGTGGGGTATCATTTTCCACTAAATTTTGGACGCTGAATTCAATGATGTGTGTCCCAGAACGATTGGCACCCACCGGAAGAAGTTATGGGTCAAAATGGGTATGTATCCACCCATTTTTTATGTGTCAGGATTTCTGGTGCCTAGGCGTGTGGGGTATCATATTCCACTAAATTTTGGACCCTGAATCGATTGGAATGGGTCTGGGACCAGCCACACCCACTGTTTCCCCCATTCGAGGAATAACCAACCCGTGTGTAAGCATTTGAAGATTTTTTTGATCTAGACACTATGAAACGTCCAGAAAAAAATTTTTTTTGAGCCGAATCGGAGAGGTTGACCATTATCATGAAAACATAGGTTGATTATTCAAGGAATAACCAACCAAGATGAGCGTGCCCTTGTGCAGCCAGGAAAGTTCGCTTAACTAAAGCGGGGATACCGCCCCTAAGCCTTGTATTGGCATAGAACGGTCGACAGCATGGGTACCCTTGAAAAGAGAAATAAGTGATCAAATAATATAAGTAACGAAGAAAACATGTGATCGAGGAACTGTATCATGCCAACATAAGTGTTAACTGTCGTTCGCAGACAAGTTTAATGTTTTGGATCGCCGTACGCTGCTTTGGTGGACCATAACGGCAACCGATCGGTGTTAACTTGCAAGTTCCAAGCACGTAGCTCCTCGTCCAGGAAACACGCGTTGGACAACCGCCGAAATAGGGAGTCGTCGTCGGTCATCGCGGCCCCTTATATAGACGCTGTGTCCTGTGTGGGCTGCTCCTCCGCATTCGCATCCACCAAATCGGCGTCCTGGGAGGCGATTTTGCCTACGAACAAATATTGATTGGATATTTTTCTTTCGGTGAGTTATAAAATATTGACTCTACCAAATCGGCGGACGGATATTTAGGTAAATCACTTGAATGTAGACATATTAAAATGGAATGACACATTTTTTGGGAAAATCGGCATGATTGATTAGCTGATGGCATCAAACTGGGTTTGATTTAATATAAATAATGACCGAAAATAATTTATCTTGCGTCAAAAAATCTTATTTCTTAGCAAGTGTGTTTGCACATAAAATATCATAGGTTCGTAAATATATACATAAATTGAATTAAAAAAATAATTTAAAAAACCTGAGATGCGCAACTTTGCGAGCTCGATGAACTGATTCTGCGCAATAAAAACAATTGTTTGAGGAATCTAAGATTCCCGAAGTCTTGGGTAGAATCCGAATCTGCAATAAAAACTCTGCAAATTCCATCACAAGGGTTCGTTATTATACTCAGACTAATTTAAATTGATTCAGTGTCCATAACCTCTTTCCGTGGGCGCCAATCGTTCCCGGACCCGTCTAATTGGATTCAGAGTCAAAAATTTAATGGAAAATGATACCCCAGACGCCAAGGTACCAGAAATCTCAAAACCACCCATTCAAGATGGATAGGAAGATACCCATTTTGACCCATAACCTCTTCGAGTGGGTGCCAATTGTCCCGGGACCCGTCTCATTTGATTCAGCGTCCAAACTTATTTGAAAATAAAACCCCACACTCGTTAATCCCTGAAAATCTCAAAAATTCATTTTTGATGAACATTTTGACCCCTCCCTCTTCCCCCTCCAATTTGGTCCGATCGGGCTGAAAAGTTTCATGGACCAACTAGAGCCGGAAATGGGTCCCTGACCAAAAAAATCAGATTTTTTGAAAATGTTCTACTACTAAACTGGTACGGCGGACGAACATTTGCTAATTTTGATCTAGATATCTTGAAACGCCCAGAAAAAAATTTTCGGGCTGAATCGGAGAGGTTGACCTTTTACATGAAAACATAGGTTGATTATTCAAGGAATAACCAAACCAATAACCATCTCAGAAATTCACCGTTTACGTTTCAATGTCGAAGCCCAAGACAAAATATCCATAGTTTCTAGCCACCGACCGGGCTAAAAGGCCTTACAGATGCTCGTATATTTTTGAAATTTCGCGTATAAACTTTAAGCAGTACATACCTTCCTAGGTGTGCCATACTCATTTCCAACCTAACCGCCACAAGCCGGCGAAGGATATGGACCAAAATACGCGGGTATTTTGAGAATGGGGTTTCCGAGATTATTGGAAACCCAGGCGTGTATCATTTACCACTAAATTTTGGATGCTGAATCCGGTAAAATGGGTATTTTGAATATTGGTTTTTATATTTCGTAGACTAGACCCTAAACATTTACGGTTTTCCCAACACTTTAGTGAACAAGAAGAGATAATTTTCTCTCTATCATGATACACTTGAAGAATAATTCACATGTATAATTCAATTTTGTATGCACAGTGCTCACAGATAGGGATGAACGATACTGATCGGTATCGATACTTTTCCTCCGATACCGATCATTTTGGTATCGATACGCTGCTTTCGATACCAATACTGGTATCGGTAAAAATAATCGGGATCGAAAAAAGTATCAAACAATAACAGTACCTCAAATTTTTGTTAAAAATTACCATTTAAGAATCAAGAAAGGCCCTCTCCTAAAGGTTGCTACACTTGATTCGGCCAGAACTTCGAGTATATACCGTAGACTAAGGTATATACCTACTCAAAGAGCCAGAAGCGTCGGAGGGAGATCCCTCTTCCCTGTTTTGTCTAGGGGTTGTCTTGTGATGAAGAAGAATGCCTTGCTACCATATCAGTGATAGGACAGCGTGGAATGTGTTTTGTTCCGTGGTCACTTTGTTGTTAGTTGTGTGTGTTCATTGGTAAAGTGATTTACTTAAGCGTGTGACGCGGTGATTATATAAAATTCTGATATAGTAGGAGGAAAGTAGCGAAACTGCGTGAAAAGCGTCAGTATAAGGCTGGCCGTCCACTGGACGCGAATTCGCGCGAAGAGGCGAAGTACGCGATTTCAAACGAAGAGTTCGCCTCTTAACAAACACTATTATTCGTATAGGACCCCGTCCACTGCAAGCGCCATGATCGATTTATCGATTTCCATCGCCAGGTTCGCCAGTTCGCGCGTTTGGAATCAAACATGTTTGATTCTCTTCGCCTCTTCGCGCGAATTCGCGTCCAGTGGACGGCCAGCCTAACACATTCTGTATTTCAATTATTTTGTCTGATGTATCTAAATAGTGATAACCGGGGGCAAGCCCCCTGGCGAGACGCAGAGCGCCAAGTTTTGATTCGGTTGGTATCGATACTTTTGATTCGATACTTGCTTGGTATCGTTACCATTCTTTTGATACCGGTACTCATATCGATCCTCTCCCGGTATCGATCATCCCTATTCACAGAGAAAAAAAATTGTTGTTTTGTTTTTAATACATTTTTTCGACTCTGCTATGCTATGAAGGGGAACAGCATTGGCTATGGCTACAACTCAATTCCAGAGGAGAGTTGAGGGGAAGCGACGGTGGCGGTGGTGGGGAGTTCCGGTGGAGAGGGGTGAGTTCCGGCGAAGTGGGGAGACTTACCTACCTCAGGAGATTGAGAGTTCGACGAAGCTCATTCAACGTTGAGCACGAGTCTGTTGTGGTTGTGCAGTTGCGAACTAATTGTCCAGTTCAATTCGTAGTAGTGTCTTCATTTCGTTCGTGAGGTTTCTCTCTTTTTGGAAGGGTCGGCGTGAAATGGTTCAGCGGTTTTTCCGAGACGACGACGACGACCTTACCCGCCGATTTTCCCGTGTGGAACAACTGAAACTCGAACGCCGTCGCCGCGAAAAGACAGAATCGCCGAATTCTAACATGAGCCAAGAAATGATCGCTCATTGCCGTCGCGTTCTCTTCGAGCCCGACACCAACCTCCAAGGTTGGATCGAAGGAGAGCTCGGCAAAATAGCCGAAAATAAAAAAATGACTTGGAATTTCGATTTCAAGCGCGGAATTCCGGCTGGCATCGCCAATCACAAGTGGGAATGGCGTCGTGCTACCGATCCCGACTTTGAGGAAAATCAGGCCGCCATCGTTCCGCCGGTGCCTCAATCGGCTCCAAATCGGAAACTCTCTTCCGGACGGAACTCATCCCCGAGGGTCAACAAGCCCAAGTTCTCACCCAACGCGCGTCTTCAGAAGAAAATAACCGGTGAGTGAACTTTCACTTAATCAATTTCACGAATAATTTTCTTCTTCACAATATTTTCTTGTTGCAAACCGTGTTGCGGTGACACGATAAACACGAAACTTTCTTTTCTGTCGTCTCCTCAGAGCCGATAGGAACGCGCCTACGTCACGGCTTGGAACCTCACTTGCTCAACAAGTAGTTTTGCCTGATAGCAGCCTCCTCTCCCGTTCCAGTAACCGATTCGTTTGCATTGGTTCAGGAGACGAGGTAGTCACATGACATGCGCGTAGCGTTCAGATTATTTATCCTCAAGGTCGTTCGTTGATTTGAAGACGAACGCCGTTGATTTCGCCCAATAACCGGATTTCTCATTGTTTCTCCTTCCAAAATGAAATATCAAAATTAAACAGAACTATAATAACGCGCATTGCTTTAAATTCACCGCTTTCGACTGCCCAAACTCAAATGGACTAATCAACTTATTGTTCTTGAAGAAAATAAAAATAGCGCAGTTTTACCAATAAAACTTATTTCTTCATTTTACAACCCTTATTTTTATCTTGGTTGACACAATTCCTCTAGATTTTGTGTATACTTAATTTATATTTATTTAAGAAACATTACTTTCCACTTTTGTAGTGGATTTTTTTTCTATGACGCTCACAATCGCCACCCAAAAAATAATAGTTTTTTAAATAAATAATCTGTTACGACGCAGTATTATTACTCTGATGCATTTTCTAAAACTGTTCGGTTTGAAAAACCCACAAAGCTCGATCATGACATGAAAAAATTGTATATTCATTTTATACTTCGATTGGTCGTGAAACTGTTCAAAATCCAACTCCTTGCTCAACTGAGTAATTTGTCATTTGCACGTTTGGCTAACATTACCTCCCCTCACAGATTTCGGTACATTTTTTTCCACCATCGACTGAGTTATTAAAATCATTGCAGCTTGAATTTGGTGTCTGTTGCATTCAATTCAATTGGTTACTTATCAGAATTAGAATAAATTGCCAATGTAAATTTTCTGTTGGCTCCAGAAAAAAAGAAAAAAGGAGATTCCCAGAAGATTTCTACTGTCAATTTATCCGAATTCTGTTAAGTAACTAATTTAATTGAAAGCATCGTAAACCAAATTCAATCCTCGAGGATTGTGAAGCTCAGAATGATTCTTGTTTTTAAAACAGTCGTCATTATTTTCCCTTCGAATTCGGCAATTTTCTCAATAACGATTTAAACCTTTTTCCCACTTTAATTCATAATACATTTTTCTTACAATATTTCTTTTCTTCTTTGTTACAGATTACATGAATCCGCGCAAAAATGGTGCCGCTGGAGCTTCCAAGAAGACCAAAGGTGGAGAAGCTGCTTTGGACTCGGGGGATCAAAACATCCCTGACGCCATGGCCCAGTAAAACCCGGCGTGGATTTTGGATCTTGACTAACAGAGAATTTATCCCCTCCCCTAAATTCGTTTGTCTTCATTATATTTTCTATACTTTGTGCCAATACGCTCCAAATGAGACACTGACCTACTCTTTTAAAAGTTCCAGGGAAGTGCTTTTATTCCTTACTATGCACGTTATAGGAAAATATTCCTCTCGTTTTCTTGATACCTAAATTACTTAATTCTGTTTTTCAAGTTTCTTTTTCAAAGAATTTCCATTTTATTTGAATTTTTTCAAAGAAGATGCTATTTGTAGCAATGCCACATACCCGGTGTATAGCGTGGATATTTCTTGTTTGTTTTATATTATATTAATACATTTATTATATTTTAGAATAAACTTCTCTTCCAAGAATTTATTCTATGTGTTGAATAATGAGTTCGGGATTAGTTTGTTTTCCATAAAGGAGTATTGTGATCTCCGGACGGGCAATGGTCGATGCATTCGCTATTAGATAGTTTTCTGCTTTCTACATGGTTGTATTTTATTTTATTTTTTTACTTTTTTTTTTGCATGAGAATCATTATTGTTTTTAAAAATAATTTTTTCGAGGATTTCCAATTTTACATTTTTTGAATAAGTAACTTCCATAGTCTATTGCCAGTCCGTTCCAACTTAAAAGCTTTGCAGTATTATGTTCTTATTTTTCTTTGGGATGGAAGAAATTTTTAAGGGATGTATCCTCGTGTTGATTATTTTTTGTAAAGCTATGAAAAGAAGAAAAAAAAGCCCGCATGGAAAAAGTTATGTTCCTCTTCTCCTCATTTAAGTTGATTATATCCCTCGGCCACGAGCTGATTTTTTTTTGTCTAATCTACTCTTAATGATTTGGCGGTTATTTTAATTTTGGTTTGTTCTTTCTAACTCAAGGTATGATGCTTTCTCTTGGTTTCGATCAGTGACAGATTACTAAATGGGTCGATTGATTTGTAAATCGAGCTTCTAAAAACAAAAACAAAAAAAAAAAAAAATGAAGAAAAGGTTCGTAGAAATCGCTATTTCAAGTGACATGAGTTTATTTCGATCTCATTCCACGCACTTGTCCAAAGAATTTTAACTTTCTCTTTCTAACACCAAAGTTCAACTAACTGTTTGCATCACAATATTTATTTTGTACCAAGTAAAAATGCTCTTAACATCACTTTCATTGCGTTCTTAAAAACTGCTTCATCGCCTAACTCAAAACACCCTTTTTCATTTTAGTTTACTAAAGTTATATTGAGACATTTGAATCTTTTCTTCCAAATTGAAAACGTCACGTGTTTTCTACGAGTAGTTTTAATGTTTTACTAATGTACTGTGATGTAGCTTTTTTTAACTGATCTCATTTTGATATAATGATAAAAAAATGAAGTAAAATTTTTTTTTGACGGAGAGCACTTGTAACGACACACAAATTTGTGTTCCTGCTCTATAATCTTTGGGCCACTTTGGGGGATACGAGGTTATTGATGCCTCACTAGTTATGTGTATTTTTCTTTTGGTAAAAAAAAAAAAAAAAAAAACTGGCAATAAGAAATAAATGTTATTTTCTCCTTTAAATTGTGTTATTGATTTCGTTGTATTCCCTTCAGACTAAGTATATATATTGATACGCTGCTGAAGCTTTCAGTTCGTATGAACTTGCCTCTGGTGCAGAGTTGAATCAAAATCTCTTTGGTCCCTTGAAATGGGAAAAATCACACTTTGGTCAAGGAAGAGTATATCCTTTTCACCGTTTTCTCATTAGCAAAATGCTACTCACCAGGGAAGAAATGAAGACGGAACTTCTCTGTTAACCTAGAGAAGTTTGAAACGAGCCTACATCCGTCAAACGTTTAATAAAATATGGTAATCAGAAGTCGTAGGAATCTAGATAGCTGATGTGGTGCAGGTAAGCGATGAAATACTGAAGGAAAAGAACCCAGCCACCATTAGGCCGAGAGTTACTGAGTTATCAATTTTTTCGAACACTAGCCCTATTATTTACAGGTTTGATATATGTACGGGTATCGAAAAACGCCGTATCGAAAAATCATTTACAATTGTGTTTTTGCTTGTATTGACCCCTTTTGTTAAGAAACGTATATCTTTGAGGACTCCAGAATAGGTAACAAATTAAAGAGACAATAATAAAAAATGAACACATTCTATACCAAAATACCATTCTATACCTGTAGCTGTAGATA
Source organism: Cyrtorhinus lividipennis (assembly GCA_019603395.1). Lineage (NCBI taxonomy): Eukaryota > Metazoa > Arthropoda > Insecta > Hemiptera > Miridae > Cyrtorhinus > Cyrtorhinus lividipennis. The sequence continues at coordinate 4,644,707 of CM034007.1, forward strand.
CCAGGCCTTCTGAACGGCTCCAGACTGTTTTAGCGTAATCAATTTAACTCACGAAATTGTATTAAAACACTACAAGACCTGGTCACCAAAATCCCGGATGATTATGATTATGATATGATAGTTATAAAATGAAAGGAAAATAATTAAAAAGAATTATTCAAAAAACTGAATCCCTTAAATCGGAATCATCAGAACTCTTCTGCTGCACTTTCCTGCATTGATGCAGGTCGGTCCGAGTTGAATAATTCCCTTTGAACGGTTCTAAAGTATATTCAATTCGGCACAACATCCTGTATATTGGGATGCCGGTCGAAATCACATACACACAAAAAAAATAAAATAAAAATCTTCAAGTTGAGTTTGTTGTTATAGATTTTTCGCCCGAATCACGGTGGGATTTGTTTGATTCGTAATATCCTTTATTTTAAACGCAATGAGAGGATGTTTGGAGAATTTGTTTTCTTTACGCAAACTGCAAATTGCGTTAAATTTCCATTAGGTACCCCAAGACGAACCATACATGCAAATGACCAAGTTAGAGTGAAACTGACGATTTGAGTTGATGTGTTTTGGTGTGTTTATTGAGGGATGGTTGGTATTGAACCGATTTTGTGCACGACCTTCACACAGCCTCCCTCACAACCTGTCCCGGTAATCACCCCTCTGAACCCTTCCACCATATGACTTGATCCATTCACTCGATAACTATCGCTTAAATGAAGACGTGCCCTGAAACGTACGTTAGCACTTTAATACGTACAAAAAGAGATGAGAAAGAAAGAAGCTCTAAGAGACGAGGCAAAAAAATTTTAACGTTGAAAGGGAAGTTGTGAGAGTAAAAGGACATCGGGCTTTTGTGTAGAAAAACCGTTGGGAGGGCATGAGCTTGGGAAACCTGTATCTACCTGCGAGTTGGGGGAGTAGTCCACGATGAAGAACAGGAGCACCCACAAAGTGGTGCACGCAATCAGGTCCCCTTTACCTCCCTTCACTGCCTACAGCCAGCATAGTTAACGATTCAAAAAGGTATACTTCGCAAAAGATTTTAGTGAATTTTCGTAATTCCCATTTTTACCCATAAGCCACCTCCATGATTACATTACGCACAAGTAAATCGATATTGCTAGGTTTTCAGAGCATTTTAATCTTAAAATGCTAGTTAATTTTTTTTTTTTTGTTAACTACATGATACAAGTGTGTTATATTCAATTAGGAATTATAAACCGAACAAACTCGGATCGCGGTTGCAGTCCACACCTCGAGTATTCAACAAAACTTTTCTACATAAACAGTAAACTGCATTTCCCCAGAAGGCATGAATACTGGCAAAGTGAAAAGCTTATAAATTAATCGGCTTTCTGTTGTTTTTGCAGAGTTTCAATTCCTATAAATAAAATAAAATAAAATAAAATCGAGAATTGACAGACGTTTTACTGACAGTCGAGTGTGACACCGAGTTTCATTTACGAGAAGTTGGGAGTGTAAAGCAGATGCTTTTCCATAAATAAATAAAATGAAGAATGAAATGAACAATTGGTTTATTCCTCAGAAACCTGAAAGCGCGAGTATAAAAATGAAGTCAATAAAAAAATAAATAAATAAATAAAAACTGTTATTGAACCGAAAGGAGATTTAAAAAGCTTTAATTTAAGTCAAGTCCATGCAATTTTTTTCGGCTTTAGATATATGCTTCCCGCTCAATTAGGTGCTGTTACGTTGGGTACTATTGATATTTAGGAACACCAGAGAAAGATACACTTTGCCCAGAATGCGGAATTTGATGAAAATCACGTTTGTAAGTGCGCTGAGCATACTGTTGATTCAATCATGATGAATGGAGGGATATCAAAGGACCCGCACTACGCCATGTGGGAATATCGATGGAGTTATGGCCATAACTAGGAAACTAAGTTTGCAGCCAAACATATGTAATTTACTGCTGATTCAACTGTGATTATACATACTGTTACAGAGTCATATATACACACAATCAAAAACAAATTTGTTCAGGAGCTAGAATACGTAAAAGGCGAGCAAAAATTACTCACATTAGCATCTATAATACACCAAAAAAAATTTTCAGGTCACTTGTGTTTAGGTTGGTTATTCCTTAGGTTATGGGTCAAATTGGGTATTTATTACCCATTTTGAATATGTGTTTTCGGGATTTCTAGTACCTAGGCGTGTGGGGTATCATTTTCCACTAAATCTTGGACGCTGAATTCAATGAAGTGGGTCCCAGAACGATTGGTACCCACCGGAAGAAGTTATGGGTCAAAATGGGTATGTATCCACCCATTTTGTATGTGACAAGATTTCTGGTGCCTAGGCGTGTGGGGTATCATTTTTCACTAAATGTTGGACCCTGAATCGATTGGAATGGCTCCGGTACCCGCCACACCCACTGTTTCCCCCATTCGAGGATTTTTCCCACATTTGAGCCAACATCTTTCTTAAAACTGCCTTGATTAGTTCCTTCTCCAGCAACTCCATGGGAATTCACGATAACATTAAATACTATCATCAATCTATCATCAGTTTTTGAGACTGAGTGATGAAGCATGCAAGTACCCAACCGACTAGGGCCCATAAAGACTGATTGTCGAATTACATATTAACTCGTCGGGAGAATTTCGGGGATTATTCATTCCTGGGTCATTATTGAACATATTCAAAGGCAAATTGTTCGAGGATGGAGGAGGAATAGTGTACGGAGAGTACGGCACAAGTAAATCATCTGTTTGAAATGCCACTCTGGTGTTCAAATTTTGTTTCAAACCATTCTGTTGATTTATATTTACGAAGTGCTTTACTTCAGTTGCACCCAGCACTCAGGAGCCACTCGACGGAAGTTCGTGTCTTCGTTGTGGGAACCATCAGGATCAGGTGGATACGTGGGACAAGCCTATCGAAAAACACCGCGTACAAAAAATAGTCGCCTCGCTCGTAACATTTCGTAGCCAGTTTAATTTAAAAGGGCGAGACCCTCGATGAGCTTGATATTCGTGAATAGGAATCTCCTGGGAACGGGCTAGCGACCACTTAGCGGTTAACTGAGCGTATCATTGTTCACTGTTCCTGCCCGGGCTGGCAGCTTCCTGTTACCACCGTCGTGTTTCTATACGTACACACTTGCTTAGGGTGCTTTTTTCTTGTTAATTATGAATTATTTGCAGTATCGGTCGTCATTAGCGAGAAATCCCTCCGATTTAAGACGTCTGCTTCAAAATGGAGCGTCCGTCTTGGTGCGCATGTAATTTGTTTGTCCGCTGAAAAACGGCAAATTCTGAGAAACATCACGGCCAAATTTTGATCTGTACTTTTATTTGTAAGGTTATTTTTAATATCAAGTTTTCGGCTAAATTTTGGTGTACATAAGTCGAGCCGGCAAATCTAACAACACCATCATGACACTAGTGATAAAACCGCCGCTGGTCAAATTTTGGCAATTCTGGATTCAAGCCGACCAAATAAACCGTAACTGCGCTTCCTTCCAAATTTAAATAGTGTACTTCACGATGAAAATAGAAAAAAAACGATAAAATTTCGGGGTGATTTAATTCTCACAATAATATATCGGCAAAAGAGCGTTTGTTTTGTCCTTTTGCGAACGAATTTTACAAGAAAACAACATTTATTTACATACAAAAATCTATAGATTATTGATCTCATCCGTCCTTATAGCTATGGAAGAAGAAAAGTTCTTTGTTCACAATGGTGTAACTTTCAGGACGCCGAGGGTCAACTAATCGATTGAGAGTCAATATGACGCAGAAGATGATGTGTTTCTATAAAATTACGAGGATCAACCTTCCGTGAATTGTATGTTTTGCACCATTGTGGTAGACCCGTACGATGAATAAACATTTTGAATTGGAATTCGAAATCTACACACAACACACTTTGAAACGAGAGAGAAAAATTCGTTATCTAAAAAAATAAAATAAATTAATAACATTAATCATCATAAGGACATTTTGACACACACTCTTATTTACTGTTGTTGTATTGTTGTTTCATGGACTAACGTGCCGTTCTGGTATTCGAAGGCAGTAGCTGTGATGTAACGATTCGTTTTCTAAAAGATACAAACAGATCAAGAAGGAGAGACGAGGTTCGGAAGGAGGATAAACATTTGGTCTTGTGATTTAGGTCGGGGAGTTGTCCGAGAGGGTGTTGACATTCCCACACGAGTAGTGTCTAAGTTCTCCTCTATCTCCTCGCCCACGACCCAGTTGAGGTTGGTAATGTTGGTGTATTTTGTGGAAGACCGTACGGAGATAAAGTGTGTGGCTTATTCTCAACTGCCTCAACACAACTTGGAAAGGACTTGATAGCATCCTGGTTCTTTCATCCGGGGCAAGGATCTATAAACGTGATCAAAGTGGAAGGAAAAATCATTGTTGGACATCATACATGGCGCTTATTGGTCATTCCTTGAATAATCAACCTGTTTTCATGCAGAAAGTCAACCTCTCCGATTTACCCCAAAAATCTTTTCTGAGCGTTTCAAGGTGTTTAGATCAAAATAAGACATCAATGAATGGCTATGGTCTCAATGTGTTGCCCTAGGTCAAGAGAAACTAGTTTCCTGATGTCCAGCTGTAAATACATAGGGACCATACTTCATCCTGCGCTATTGCTCATTGGGTGATTAACGAAAATGAGTGGCTCGATACAACTGAGGACGTTAGCAAGTAAGGAGAAGAGTTTTTTCCAAAAATTTCGGGATTCCTAAATCCCTAAAAAAAAAATAATAATAATAAAAATTAAGACGATGAATTATGTTTATTTTTACTGGAGGAAAAGGGAGATACGATTACGGTAGCATAGCAATTCCAGGAAAACGTAGTCCAACTGGCTGGAAGAAGGACCAAGTATTTTATTTTTCCATTTTTTAACATTTTTAGAGGATTTCAGAGAGGTGGGTGATGATCAATTATTATGACGTAGGATATAATTCACACAGACACATGTTTTTAATTAGGTATTCTGTGTGATTTTAATTGTTTTCCTTGTGGACCAAAAGAAACACACTGATTATATTTTCATTTCATTTCTTTCTAAATTAAATAGATGTTTTTTGCTACGTGGTTTAATAACTAGGTGTACGTAACGTTCATAGCCTGTTGAATCGTTTAATAATGTCGTCGTACCATCAGCCGATGTCTATCGATCCTCAACATCCTCAACAAGATCTTGTTTGCAGAAGATTTGAGTCTGAGAGAATGGTGAATATTGTAACGATTTATGTTCTTAGTAAATAATTTATTAACAATTGTTCACGTGAGTACATACACTGTTCACATTCGCGCACTTACACAATGACAGAATCACAATACACGATTGTAAGCGGTAGTCGCACTATTTATAACGCGGCACGGCACGATTTATAACCCGAGAAGCGTATATATCCGGACTCCGAATTGAACTGAACTCTGCGGCGTTTCTGGGCCCGTTTTTATACCTGGTGCCCGGTCGAGAACGTTCTGGGAGGAACGGGGAGGTTCCCGAATGTGCGAGACCCTTAAACCTCCACAGGTCGCCGACCTTGCGACGCCAGTAGCCCATTTGACCGGCGCCAGTGTGAGCTCGCAACACTGCCCCCTCCTTAGAATTGTTCTGTCCCAGAACAATCTTGGGCATCTGTTCATCACAGGGCTCATGTCGATAGCGGCATTTATCACCATTCTTGCAGCTGCCTTGGCGGTAGAAATAGCAGTCCACAGTCTTCACATCAGTTCTTCCATGAGGATTCCAGGTACACACCCGCACCTCAATCTGGGTCCCTTGGAAAATGAACTCCAACATGTTACGGACTATCCTCCAATCCAATTGGTCCAAGCCACAACCAATCTTGGGTATTGCCAACTTCTTCATTCCCTGCTTAATGAGCAGCTTCTTCAGGGCAAGTAGCGCATCCCAAAGAGTCCTGTAGGTTGGCTTCTGGTGGGAAGACTGTTTTGTCACTAGATAGACTATCAGCTGGTTGGCTATCCTCAGTGACAATGCTTTCCCAATGCGTGGACCTTGCCGCTGCAACTGGTCGACATTACCATATTTCTTCTTGAATATTTCGGCAATTCCTCTCGACATTTTGAGGTCGGCAGCTACACAGTGTGCTAGCGCATAATCTTTTCCAACGTCAAAAAGGTTCTCACGCACTTCGTTGGTGACTCCAAATCTCGCTTTGCCAGTCCCTCCATAGTTCTTCATGAACATGTTGAACTCCAGGGTTGCCGGGTCTTCTATACTTGATGGTGTAGTCACTGTCCTCGATAGGTCTTCCTGCGTCGAACTGCCCACGAATGCTGCCAGCCGATTATGATGTACCACTCGCGGTTTCCCTCTTGGAGTTCTTCGAATCCTGTAGATGACATCGTTGATTCTTTTCATGATTTCGTAGGGTCCTTCCCAATCCTTCTGGAGTTTCGGTGATAGTCCTCGCTTCCGACGCGGATTGTAGAACCAGACAAGATCGCCTGCTTGGAAACCCCCCTCAGTTGCCTTTATGTCGAATCGAGTCTTCATCCGGTCACTGGCTATTCGGTCCATTGGGCTTCCCACATTGTACTGCAGCATCTTTGCCCTCGGTTTCACAGTTGGTCCCTGCCCGGCATTGCATAGCAAACACTTCTTACACCAATCTTTGACAGATTGTTTGCTATCTACCCAGTAAAAACGCTCTCTAACCTTCTGTAGCGTTTTTGTGATGCCAAAATGTCCTCCTGATGTTCGATCATGGAGATGCTCCAAAACCAAGGGAACCAACTTTTGTGGAACAATGATCTGCGTCCTTGTCTCAGTACCATCATTGCTCTCCAGGCGACGTTTCAGGATTCCTCCTTCCAGAATGATAGAGTTCCACTGCGCCCAATAGGTTTTTATAGTTGGACTACGATGTCTAATTTCTGGCCAACTGGGTCTCCTGTTGGTTCTCTTCCAATCCAGAAGATCCTTTAGCTCCTGGTCTTCTGCTTGCCGCTCCTGCAAGTGCTCTGGCTGCCACTCACCCAGGATAATTCTGGTCCTCCGTAGGTGTTCTTCCTGCTGGTCCGGTCTTGAGCTGTGGCCGCAGTTGTCCAGAATAGGTCTCCTCTTCTTGCCCGTCTTGTAACTGTGAGAGGACTCCCCCAATTGCCAGCATCTGAGTTGTCGTTTGATGTCCTCCCAATCGGGCTCTTGCTTCAAACGCCTTAGTACCCTCTCAACGATGTCCTCTTCTTCTTCCACTACCTGTCTCAGACGTGCTCCGCTCCGGTGAGAGGCTTGCTTCGCAGCCTCAAATTCCAAAGCATGCGCCAGGGCATCGCACAAGGTCTTTGGGCGTGCGAGTCTCAAAGCTTGCTGAGTTTCACTGTCCCTGATTCCATCTACGAAAGTCTGGACAGCGAGCTGCTCCAAAAAGTCATCAGGCGCTGTAGGGTAAGCCAGTCTCACCAGTCTTGCAATGTCCGCTTCAAATTCCTGTAGCGTCTCGGTGGCCCTCTGGTTCCTGTCCTTTATCTGCACACGGTAGACTTGTTGTAGATGAGCATCTCCGTATCTCATATCCAACCTTGCTGTCAGCAATTCATAATTGTTCTGATGGCCAGCCGGTATTGTCTGGAGAATGTTCAAGGCTTCTCCACGCAATGCAACTATTAAAGCTGTTGCTTTATCCTGTTCGAGCCATCCATTTGCAACAGCTGCAGCTTCAAACTGTCTCTTGTATGTTGACCATGGCACCTTCCCATCGAATGTAGGTGGCTTAATTTTACTTACTCTGGTTCCGGTAAACTTCTCTTCATTGCCACTGTTGAAGCTGGCTTCTGCTGGTATATCCATGTGTTTTAACTTTACTTGATTGCTTCTCTCTAGTGCTAGAATCTCATTCTTGACTCCATCTCGAATTTTGCTTTCAATTTCGTCTTTAACTTGAGAGATCTTATCATCAACTGCAGAGATCCTATCATCGACTGTAGAGATCTTATCATCAACTGCAGAGATCTTATCGTCAACTGTGTTGGACAATGAATTCAAATTGTCCTCCAGTCTGTCTACATCTGTTTTTATGTTGGCAACATCACTCACTATTTTATCCATATGACTCACCAAATTCTCTTCAATTCTTTTAGAATTTTCTTCCATTCTTCTAGCATTCTCTTCCATTTTTCTGGTAAGACTGGTGAGATCATCCACAAAGTCAAAGTTGTCTGGGTCATGGCCTTCCTCAACCAAGTTCTCCTTAAGTCGTAGGCGTAGATCTGCTTTTGTTCCACCGGTAGGTAAGCCGCGCTCTTCCAGCTCTTCCTTCAGCTGTTTAACTTTCAAATCGGTCAACTTCATTTTGTTCGTTTTTAAAGTTCAAACGCGCAGTAGCACACTAAAGTCACTATAACACTTTCCAACTACGGTAAAACACTGTAACACTTTAACACTAACTATTGTCCAACACTATAACACTAATTTGTAACCCCACACCTGACACCAATTGTAACGATTTATGTTCTTAGTAAATAATTTATTAACAATTGTTCACGTGAGTACATACACTGTTCACATTCGCGCACTTACACAATGACAGAATCACAATACACGATTGTAAGCGGTAGTCGCACTATTTATAACGCGGCACGGCACGATTTATAACCCGAGAAGCGTCTATATCCGGACTCCGAATTGAACTGAACTCTGCGGCGTTTCTGGGCCCGTTTTTATACCTGGTGCCCGGTCGAGAACGTTCTGGGAGGAACGGGGAGGTTCCCGAATGTGCGAGACCCTTAAACCTCCACAGGTCGCCGACCTTGCGACGCCAGTAGCCCATTTGACCGGCGCCAGTGTGAGCTCGCAACAATATCATAAATGTGAGAATTCAGCGAGCAATCCCATCTCACGCGGCTACTCTCTAATACTATAAAAACCTACTTTCGACCTTTGTCCTCTAGACCAGCCGTTGAAACATAGGCTTTATGTATGGTCTAATGTCACAATTTATTCATTGCTGTATTGCTGTACACATTTGCCCTTTGTAGCGACATTCACAGCAATGCTCGGCCTCGGAGCCTGTTCTGTTGACGTTGTCCTCTTCTCTTCTGGAGCTGTGGCAAACAAAGGCAACGGCCTCCTCTCTTGCATTTTTAATCAAGGGCACTGGCCGAAATGAAGACGAGGTGCATTCGAAGCTCTTTCTTTCCCGTTTGTAGTCTCTAAACGTCTCCCGATAACGATCGTTCAATGTGTGAAGTAACGTGAGCGAGTGACTGCGGTTCAACCGAGAACGGCGATCAATACAATCTATTTCTCGCCTTCACTGCACTTTGTAGGAAGCACTTTTCCTACAAAAGTAATCTCGGCTTGTTCTGTCATCACGAAAACTCTGATTATTTAGGTACCTGCCGGGTACACTTTTTTTCTTGCTATCCTCTGCCACCTGCTGTGTACAACCACATCCCCCTCTCGATGTGGGATTGCTTCAAACCTCAATATATTAATTCGAGTGTATTGTTGCAACTAACATCCCCATTCATACGGCCCCTAGTCATCAGAAAAAGAAATTTTAAAAATCTAGCATTTCCTATCGTGACCACCCTGGTCACCGAGATATCTGAAATTCCGTTTTAATAGGCGTTGTCGATCCACACACCCTCTGGCGGGGAGTTGAATTGATCTGTTTATTTATTTTCTCTAGACCAAATGACACTGCGGCAAGAACTTTGGAATCCACCAACCCAATCTAACGCAAAAATGAACAGTTCGTAGCGAGAGTGCTCGAGCTCCTTCGCATTGCTGAATCCCTGTTGAGTGGAGACATGGAGCAGCTTGCACTCGACTCGCGTGGGAGAAATCGGATGTTTCCGAATCAAAAGGGAAGGATCGAATCGACGATCGGAGGTGAGAAGCTGAAGACCGCATACCAGGCGACCTCCTGGTCGCCCTTGTTTGCCTGATACCGGGAACAGTTCGCGTGCTTTGGTGTATGGAATCTACTTCGAGCCGCTCGCAAGGGAGACTGTTTGTTAGTGCCAAATCAATTCCGAATATCCATCGTTGGACTTCACTACCCGTAAGATCGACTATATACCGGCTATGCTCAACAAGGGGTAATTCCCTACTTGTATCAAACTAAATACCAAGGAATTTGACGCCGAACTTGGGTGGAAATGGCATGTCAAGAAAAAAAAGCCGAGTTTACAATCAAACTAAGAAAGATGTACGGGCATAATCGTCCTCATCCTCGTCATCGGTCCTCCATGACCATTCAAAATAAGTTGCTCCTATACAACCAGGATCTGAAGCCAGTATCCGCAATGATGCCTTCCAAGTGGATAGTGTCGTACAAGTGATCAAGCAAAGTGCTACTACTTATTCAGCTAGAGTCAAAACGCTGCAAATTCTGACACGGGTTGGTTATTACTCGAACCAGGCGCATGGAGACTCATTTCTTCAACATGGGGGAAATGGGGAAAACAGTAGGTGTGGCTGGTCCCGGACATATTCCAATCGATTGAGGGTCCACAATTTAGTGGAAAATGATACCCCACACGCCTAGATTGCAAAAATCTCTGATGTGACCAGGGCGCATCGGGGGTAATGGACTGTATCCGAATTTCCAAAGGTGGTTTTATTCCGAATAAATACTTGTATGTCACAATCGCAATAGGCAGCGGTGTCCAAACTCAACGAGCTTGTTCCCAATACTCAACTCAACACCGGAGAGGGCCCAGCGCTCCCTCCTTCGTACCCTAGCTTTTCCAGGAACCTCTCTCCTAACGCCCAACATTCTCCCCGCCTTGAAATTTCCAAATTTCAAAACAAAATCCAAAATGAAAATTTAACCAGAATACAAAATTTCAAGTAAGTAAATAATAATCCAAAAGTTTGAAAGAAAATTGAAAATACAATGAAATTATCCCTATAAGCCCAAATTTATATTCTTCATGACGTTCCCCGAAGATTCAAGGGTTGGCCTGGTTAGTTCCATCAGTTTTAGTGTCGTCTTCTTGGGTAGAGACAGTCAAAATTGGGCACAATTTGATCAATGGGCGTCTGGTGCTACGACCATCCTTGTAGACTATGGTCGCCACGCGAGTGATGTTGTCCTTTCCAGGGTGTAGAGCAGTCACTCTTGCCATTTTCCATTCCGTGGGTTTCAGGTTTTCTTCTTTGACAGCAACCAATGTTCCAACTGGCATGCCATCGTGTTGGATTTTCCATTTATTTCGCTGCTGGAGGGTGGACAGATATTCTTCGCTCCAGCGTCGCCAAAATTCTTGCATTGTTTGCTTTACTTTATCCCAGCGCCGAGTGAGTGAGCGCTGAATGAGATCAGGTTCAGGGGGTAGGTTTATGGGTCCGCCGACAAGGGAGTGTGCAGGGGTTAGAGGAGTAGGATCAGAAGGATCATCTGAAAGTGGGGTTAAAGGTCTGGAATTTAGACATGCCTCAATACCGGTTAGTAGTGTATAAGCCTCCTCAAAAGTCATAATCATTTTATCCATTGTTCTCTCCAACTGAAATTTCACCGAGGCATCGCTAAAACCATGAAGTTCCCACCCAACTAAGTTATCAACCAAAGTCCGCCGAGGCACCTCCAAGTTGTGCATATCATGCAGTTGACTCCGAAAACCAAACCATTTTTTGCCGAGTTCCGATGGCAATTCTTCATCCCATGACAACGAATTTCGCCACAATTCCTGAAGATAAATTCGACCCTTAATTAGAGCCGGGCCGAGTATTCCAATCGTGTCCCAGAAAGTAATAGCCGTGCAGTCGCGGTCATGTACTTTGATTATCAATCTATCCTTTTTTTTGGATTCCAAGTTAATCCAAGAGTCTTAATACTGTCACCGTCCGTCAAATTAATGCAATAGTGTTTATCCATGCCCGTTTTCAAGTCACTCATCAATTCCGTTGAGCATGAGAATTTGAGCACCATTTCCGTAGTTCCATATCCCGGTTTTTGGAATAAGGCTTCCATCCGCGTTTGTTTGTACCGTAGTTCCTCAATTGTGTCTGCTCCGTCCAAGTAATCGTCCATGAAGAATTTACGTTTAATCGCGTCAGCAATTTTCGGTTCATCCGATTGATTGGTTTGCCACAAATTTCTTTTATAAATGAAAAAATCGCCGCCTGGCACCGTCAAATGAGTTTCCGAGAAGTTCCGGGGATTGTTTATACGGCAATGAAACCATGAACCGTCCGTCCGAATGAATTTTTTGTGTTGGCCAGGAAATGCCTTTCGCACTCCTGGTTTTCCGTAATCTGCTTTTGTGTTTTCGTTTTGTTGACCAATTTTTGTTTTTCCGATGGTACCTCCAAATCGCCGAAATTTGCAGTTGTGAAGAATCAGGCCCGCTTGTTACATTCGTTGAAATAGTTATCTATCTTCTGAATCGAAATTTCACCGCAGATCACCCAGCCGAGAGCTGTTTTATGCAAATAGTGTTCCGTGGTGTTGCTAATCGGGTGAAACTGGGTTTGACGCAAAATGTCGAAAAATATCCCGACTCCAAAAATTCCGTCGATTTTTCGATTGCAGTCATGGAATGCTGAGTCAGCCAATTCGTGCTGAATGTGAGTCGGAATTTTCCAAGCATTGCGGGGCACTGGTTGGCCAAGCAAACAACCGTGTGTTATTTCCGGCATCACATAAAAATTTGTCCTTGTCGAATATTCGGTCACCGCCGAGTGGAAATTCGCTTTGATAAAACCCAACGTTTTAGTTTGTGCGTTACCGATTCCGAAAACATTAATTTCGTCTCTCTTCAGTTCCAACGAAAGACGATCCGCAAATTCCTTAGTGACAAAGTTCAGTTCCGAAGCCGAATCCAACAGGAACCTTCCGACAACCGGCTGGTTGTTTACATTGTCAACCCTCACCACGCACGTGGGAAAAACCACAGTTGAAATGTTCCGGGAACTTGAATGTGCAATGCAGATAGTTGAGCTTTTACCAGATCTGGGAATCTTGGGAGGGGTGTTCGAGGGCCTTGAGCTGGGCAAACAGTCCCTGCGAAGGTTCTCCGAAATCGAAAAACGGGAAAACGATTGGGAAGATTGGTTTTTCCGGACGAATTTGATGCACTCCCCGCCGTGCCAATGTTCCCATTCCCATAGGCATTATTTTTCGAACACAATAAATAATTATGTGACCCAATTGTACATTTTGAACATCCGATTATCTAATTTTGATGCAAGCAAATATGTCACAAAAACATTATTTTCCAAATTTTCCACTCCCAATTTCTTGAGTGAATTGATATTTTTCACGACGCTGTTGTGAAGCTCGCGAAGCCCCTTAGCCGATTGTAATTCCAATTTTTTCAAATCAAATAGATTTCCGAAATGAGTTTCCGTTAGTTTTTTGTCATTTTTGTAAAAATCAACCAATTTTTGCCATGCAAATCCGTAATTATCTTCAGTCACCTCAATGTCGTCGATCAAATTAGCAGCTTCACCCTCCAATAGAGAAATCAAATAATGAAATTTCCGCAAATCACTTCCACCCATGGGATTTTCATGAATGACCACCCGGTAATTTTCGTAAAATTTTAGCCAATTTTCGGAACGACCGTCAAATTTTCCGATATCGACGTAAGGGGTTTTCACGCCATAATCCTTGTCGTGACCGTTGTTGCAATTTCCGTGGGGTGGAGATTGTACCGAATTTAGATTGTCGCCCCTCGCAATTTTCAATTGTTCCATAATCAGCCCCTGAATATTGTACCATTTTTCCTCGAAACTCACGTACTCCTCGCCCTCATCTTCGTTCGCAGAATCCACGCCCTTCAGAGTTCCCTCAAGTGCAGCGGCACCGAGAGTTTCATCTTCCAAACCGACGTATTGAAAATAAGCTTCTTCAAATTTTTGTAAGAGTGGTTCTAAATTTCGAAGTTTCGTTTCCAACTGTGGGATGGTGAATTCAAACAGTCCCCGTGAATGAAATTTCCGATCTTTGTGAGGGAAGACTTGAGAGTTTTCAATTTGACCTTGAGGCTTTTCCGATTCATGTCACCGGTATTGAGAGTGAAATAAGGAAATGAAATTTAAGGGATAATTCAAGAAAGGAATGAACCTGACTCACCAAAATTCTCCGTAATGACAACCGCCGCCGTCAGTGCAAGCCCAGGTGCTCGTTGGTGAATTAAGTCCATGAGAGCGATCGTGTATCCAAAGTCGCAATTAGCAAATCCGAATTATGCTAATCCGGTCCGAAGGACCAAAAATGATGTGACCAGGGCGCATCGGGGGTAATGGACTGTATCCGAATTTCCAAAGGTGGTTTTATTCCGAATAAATACCTACATGTCACAATTGCAATAGGCAGCAGTGTCCAAACTCAACGAGCTTGTTCCCAATACTCAACTCAACACTGGAGAGGGCCCAGCGCTCCCTCCTTCGTACCCTAGCTTTTCCAGGAACCTCTCTCCTAACGCCCAACAATCTCAAAAATCCATTTTTCAAAATTCACATTTTGACCCCTACCCCACCCAAATTTAGTCCGATCGGGTTGAAAAGCTTCGAGGACCAACTAGAGCCATGAATGGGCCCCTGACCAAAATTTTAGATTTTTTGAATAATTTCTACTACCAAAGTCGGCGTGGACGGCGGACGGCGTACGGCGGACGGCGGACGGACATTTGTTAATTTTGATCTAGACACCTTGAAACGTCCAGAAAAAAATTTTGGGCCGAATCGGAGAGGTTGACCTTTTGCATGAAAACATAGGTTGATTATTCAAGGAATAACCAACCAAAATTTTGGGCCGAATCGGAGAGGTTGACCTTTTGCATGGAAACATAGGTTGATTATTAAAGGAATAACCAACCAAAACCATGTCAACGAAGACGCGGCTCTCTTTCTTGACGTGGAAAATGTAACTAGACGAAGCGTTGGCTATTCATTTGTGTCATTTAGGTCAACAAAATATTGTTAATAAGTGTACATTCAGAGCAATAAAATACTATTTAAAAAAAATTGAGGATCAGAAAAAGGACCATCTACTGGAAAGGAGTATTGTGTGCTCAACAAAATTTGGTAATGTACCTATTTCTACCGTATAACCTGCAACGAAATTCATCGAAATATCAGTCAAACCTGAGCGGCTAACCTAAGTGTTTTCCTTTGTGTTCATATCATCATCCAACACCAACACACTGTCACCCAACACTGTGACACAGATGAGCCTTCCGGAAGGGAAGCGACATCTCTCACGCTCGAGGGCGGAAGTTCTGTCGGTTCCGCGGTGTCGTTGAACTTGTCCCACCTCCCATGTGTTGGTACCGAGTCGCTCTCAACACGAGCTTCACAGCCTCCCCAGCTTAATTATCTTATTTTTGTGATTATGGCGTTGCACCGAAGATAAATTGACTCACTGTTAAGTAGAAAGCCTCGTGTGGTGAGCTGCTAGTCAAATTATTCCACAATAGTTTATTTACTATTCTAGGTAGTTTTTCCGCGTCAGGGAAAGAGTATCGTGGAGGTCACAAAGCATGTAATTAGGTATTTAGAAAAACCCTGCAAATTATTACACTCGGGTTGGTTATTCCTCAAATGAGGGAAACAGTGGGTGTGGCGGGTCCCGGACCCATTCCAATCGATTCAGGGTCCAAAATTTAGTGGAAAATGATACCCCACACGCCTAGGCACCAGAAATCTTGACACATACAAAATAGGTGGATGCATACCCATTTTGACCCATAACTTCTTCCGGTGGGTGCCAATTGTTCTGGGACTCACTTCATTGGATTCAGCGTCCAAAATTTAGTGGATCGCCCAAAATCTCGAAAATCCATTTTTCAAAAAACACATTTTGACCCCTACTCCGCCCAAATTTGGTCCGATCGGGCTGAAAAGTTTGGAGGACCGTCCTAGGCCGGGAACAGACCCCTGACCCAAATTTCAGATTTTTAGAAAATTTTCTACTACCTAAAACTGCGCGGACGGCGGACGGCGTACGGTGGACGGACATTGACAATTTTTGATCTAGACACCTTGAAACGTCCAGAAAAAAATTTTGAGATGAATCGGAGAGGTTAAAAATTGTATGAAAATATAGGCTAAATTTTTTAAGAATTGGAATGGGTCTGGGACCCGCCGCACCCACTGTTTTCCCCATTTCCCCCATGTTGAAGAAATGAGTCTCCATGCTCCTGGTCCGAGGAATAACCAACCCGTGTGTAAGAATTTGCAGCGTTTTTTGATCAGGACATCATGAAACGTCCAGAAAAAAAATTTTAGCCGAATCGGAGAGGTTGACCATTATCATGAAAACATAGGTTGATTATTCAAGGAATAACCAACCAAAAATGCTTACGTCTTTTACAAAGAAAGTACATATAATCAAAATCAAAATCAAAATTTCCTCTTTGACCGGCTCAGGGATGAATGTGAGTTTATTATTTACGGTAGAATGAATCAACCTACCCTATCTGTAGGAGCCTGCGATTGTCCTCAAAATTCGAATTTGTACGGACGAACTTTATTTTGGCGCCAAAATGTATAATTTGAAGTATGAAACAGAGGTAAATGATATAATATCTATTGTTTAGCACCACATCTACAGTTGCGTGTGAAGCTACAAAGCTCTGGCAGGTTGAATCCAATGAAATTACATCGTAATGATCCAAAAAATTTCAAGTCAACCCCGCTCAACAGATGGCACCAGATTGTGGGAATGTCGGCCCCAATCTTGTATAAGCTTTCGGGAGTCTTCCCTAGGACCAACAGCTGTTTAATGATGGAAACAAGGATATAGGTAGCACGGCAGCACTACAATGTGTTCGAACTATGATTATCAGCTGCTCTGATACTTACGCAGTGAATTTTGTTCCAATTCCTGCATTCCTCTGTAGATGAGCCCCCTGGGAAATAACGGACACATTCCGAGGGTCAATGCTTAGGGTCAGTGCGATAGGCTCGTCATGCGACTGCAGGGAACTGACACTGCACCTTAGTTTTACGATTTCTCCTTGCCAAGGACCTTCTCTATAGAAATGCTAATCCCATTGACACACAGGCGTGTTTGGCAGCAATAAACAAAATTGAATCACCTTGATCATAAACAGGACTCATAACGTAGCCTGGTTTATATCCATTGAACTTTTTTTTACCCTCCTTGTTTTCCCTGAGAATAGATCTCTCTTGGCTCCCGTTGGTTTCTCATTATTTTTGACATGTTTACTACTATGGCTACAATTTTACGGTATATTTCCCTCGGTATCATAAGCTTCAAGCAGAACAGGTTTCGGAAATTACAATGGGTTTTAGGCAGTTCATACGACGGAGTCTTTTTTTATTCAACAGATTGATCAATACAGTGGGCCCGAAGCTCGTGGTTTTTCAAGAGCCTCTTAGTAGCCAGAATCCTCTGTATCACGCCGTCCGCCGTACGCGCCGTTTTAGGTATTAGAAAATTTTCTAAAAATCTTAAATTTGGATCAGGGGTCTGTTCCCGGCCTACGACGGTCCTCCAAACTTTTCAGCCCGATCGGACCAAATTTGGGCGGGGTAGGGGTCAAAATGTGTTTTTTGAAAAATGGATTTTCGAGATTTTGGGCGATCTAGGCAAGTGAGGTATCAATTTCCACTAAATCTTGGACGCTGAATCCAATGAAGTGGGTCCCAGAACGATTGGAACCCACTGGAAGGAGTAATGGGTCAAATTGGGTATATATTACCCATTTTGAATATATGTTTTCGAGATTTCTAGAACCTGGGCGTGTGGGGTATCGATTTCCACTAAATTTTGGATCCTGAATCGATCGGAATGGGTCTGGGACCCACCGCACCCACTGTTTTCCCCATTTCCCCCATGTTGAAGAAAAGAGTCTTCATGCGCCTGGTCCGAGGAATAACCAACCCGTGTGTAAGAATTTGCAGCGTTTTAGATTCCGCTCGATAGTTATGGGAGAAGAGGGTAGTCCGTTGCCTTGTAATACCTCTTGAGACAACTCCAGTGTATTTAAGTAATCTGAACGGGAACGCCCTTAACAGATGGTGGGTTTCCTTAGAGAAAGTAAAGTCATGGAGGATCGTCTTTACAAACGAAGTGAGCGAAAATTCTGAACTTCCTTTGAGGGGTAAGTAGGTAAGTTGTGACAAGAGCGAGGGTTTTTCCTCCGATTGAGTTTCAATCGTTTGAACTCACCGATTTCTTCCTTGAAGCGAGCCCGTCATGTTTTCCCACCCATTGTTTGGCAAAGGCTGTAGTCGACCATATGGTGGTTGAAGTGCGCATCCTTTCCAAGATACAAATCATTGATGGTGTGACGTACCGCTATCGTAATACTTATTTACTTCAACGAATATTTGTTTGATGCCGATGCCATTATCACCAGCTCTCTTCAAGCCGCAGTTTTCGCCAAACAAGTATATCAAACGCAGGAGCAAATGTTGGTTTATTATCCTTTTTGAATGGGGGAAAAAATAAAAAAATAAAAAATCATCCCGAAGCATTCACTATTTACGTTTCAATGTACGAGGTCTGACTCGTTCCACTTCAAATTCCGACCAAAGCGAGGAATGAATTTGAACTAGTGTCACGCGGGACCGTCGTTTAACAATTAGACAGGTGGCTGAAGAGGTTAATTTGAGCGAAGCAGGATGGTGGCTTTTTGAACGGAGTCATCAACAAATTGGTTCAACAAATTTGATGTCAAATTGGAAACCCCAAAGCAATGAATAGAAGACCCCTGGGGAACCAAGGACAAAACAAATCATGAAAATCCCGCTCAATTGTCAAGACAAAGCGGATTTTTTTTCTCTCTATAGTTGGGGCATTTTCCATCAAGAATTCGCCCCTTCAGACCAAAATGTGGATGGGAAATTCGTCAAAGTGCTGAGACAATTGAGTGCCTCAATGCTCGTGTGGCTTGCCTTTGGCCTGAATTGACGCAAGAGGCACACACAATGCCCTAGCCCACACATCTCTCGCTATGCTTGAGTTTTGGTTGGTTATTCCTCGAATAATCAACCTATGTTTTCATGATAATGGTCAACCTCTCCGATTCGGCTCAAAATGTTTTTCTGGACGTTTCATGATGTCCTGATCAAATCGTAGACAAGGTGGGGCGATGTGGAGACCAGGATGACACAAGGCGGAGGCGAGATGGAGACCAGGATGACACAAGGCGGAGGCGAGATGGAGACCAGGATGACACAAGGCGGAGGCGAGATGGAGACCAGAACGAGACAATGTGGAATGAAAGGCGGAGAACAGGATGAGACAGGGCGGAAACAAGAACGAGACAAGGTGGAGTAAAAGGCAAAAACCAGGATGAGACAAGGCGGAGACCAGGATCGGAGACCAGGATGATTCAAGGTGGAGGCATGGTGGATACAAATCGTAGACAAGGTGGGGCGAGGTGGAGACCGGGCCGAGACAAGGCGGAGACCAGGATGACACAAGGCGGAGGCGAGATGGAGACCAGAACGAGACAAGGTGGAATGAAAGGCGGAGAACAGGATGAGACAGGGCGGAAACAAGAACGAGACAAGGTGGAGTAAAAGGCAAAAGCCAGGATGAGACAAGGCGGAGACCAGGATGACACAGGGCGGAGGCGAGATGGAGACCAGAACGAGACAAGGTGGAATGAAAGGCGGAGAACAGGATGAGACAGGGCGGAAACAAGAACGAGACAAGGTGGAGTAAAAGGCAAAAATGTTGCAAATTCTTACAGAGGGGTTGGTTATTCGTCAGACCAGGCGCAAGTAGACTCATTTCTTCAACATGGGGGAAATGGGGATAACGGTGGGTGCGGTGGGTCCCAGACCCATTCCGATCAATTCAGGATCCAAAATTTAGTGGAAAATGATACCCTACACGCCCAGGTACCAGAAATCTCATAAACACATATTCAAAATGGGTAATATATACCCAATTTGACCCATAACTTTTTCCAGTGGGTGCCGATCGTTCTGGGACCCATTTCATTTGATTCAGCGTCCAAAATCTAGTGGAAAATGATACCCCACTCGCCTAAATCGCCCAATATCTCGAAAAATCATTTTTCAAAAAACATATTTTGGCCCCCACCCCGTCCAAATTTGGTCCAATCGGGCTGAAAAGCTTGGAGGACCGGCTTAGGACCGGGAACAGACCCCTGACCCAAATTTCAGATTTTAGAAAATTTTCTACTACCAAAAACGGCGTGGACGGCGGACGGCGGACGGACATTGACCTTTTTTGATCTAGACATCATGAAACGACCAGAAAAACATTTTGAGCCGAATCGGAGAGGTTGACCATTTGCATGAAAACATAGGTTGATTATTCAAGGAATAACCAACCAAAAAGATCGATGTCCGTCCGCTGTACGCCCGTACGCCGTCCATCGTCCGCGCCGTTTTTGGTAGTAGAAAATTTTCTAAAAATCTAAAATTTGGGTCACGGGTCTGTTCCCAGCCGAGACGGGTCTCCGAAACTTTTCAGCCCGATCGGACCAAATTTGGGGGGGTTGGGGTCAAAATGTGTTTTTTGAAAAATGGATTTTCGAGTTTTTGGGCGATCTAGGCGAGTAGGGTGTCATTTTCCACTAAATTTTGGACGCTGAATCCAATGAAACGGGTCCCAGAACGATTGGCACCCACTGGAAGAAGTAATGGGTCAAATTGGGTATTTATTACCCATTTTGAATATGTTTTCGGGATTTCTGCTACCTAGGCGTGTGGGGTATAGTTTTCCACTAAATTTTGGACGCTGAATCCAATAAAATGGGTCCCAGAACGATTGGCAACCACCGGAAGAAGTTATGGGTCAAAATGGGTATGTATCCACCCATTTTGTATGTGTCAGGATTTCTGGTGCCTAGGCGTGTGGGGTATCTTATTCCTTTAAATTTTGGACCCTGAATCGATTGGAATGGGTCTGGGACCCGCCACACCCACTGTTTCCCCCATTCGAGGAATAACCAACCCGTGTGTAAGAATTTGCAGCGTTGTTTTTTAAAAATGAAATAAGTAGAAACCGTTCATTTTCAATCCAAGTAAATGCGCGAATTTAAACAACAAATGAGTTAGTTAGGCGATTTCATACGAGAATTTTTCGCAATCACTCATTTTACACGCGCGATTTTATGATTCCTGCAACAGTTTTTTTTTTTAAATCAATTTTTGCGAAGAGTAGCGAAGTCCTTACTCACCTTGTCAAGAGCCAGTACTCAAAACTGCTCTACGAACGTGCTCGACCCACATCCCGCATTCCAACCACTTCCCGGTTGTTTAAAAGGCTTGGAAACATCTCTCGACGCGCATCTGTATCAAAACAAACGCTAGGTCCGACGAAAAAAGGATTACTTCACTCGCGAGAGCTTTCAAGACCTTGCGTACTCGTATTTCCGTACACCCCGTTCATCTGAAGATGACCGGTTTTTAGCGGGACCCTCTGCAATCTACGAAGGCCCCTATTTACCTTTCTTTCACTTCCGTTCGACGACCGGTATTTAAATAGATCGCCGTTCCGACAGAGCACAATCGGACCGAGTTCCCGTTTTGTTAGGCGCTTTAAATCGTTTAACGACCTCGAATTAAATGATGCGGAAGCAGTTCACCGGAATAGGTAATTACGTCGCGCCTTTCTTCGTGGAGATTCACTTTCTCCGCTGCCCATCTCTCTTTGGAGTTTGGAACGCAATTTCGGGACGTACTAATTGTTCAAATTTGATGTCGTCCCGTATACGGAATTAACCACGACTGCACCACGTACCTAGTGTAGTATAAGCAATGTGCGAGTTGGGCCATTTTTCGATTGTGCAAGGACGACACTGTTCTACCTTTTTTATTATCGAATAATATAGTCCTTTGTGCTGAGTGTTATAAGGGTAGTTGATGTGTTATTTGACAGCTCCTAATAACACATTCTACTCATAAATCCTGTTTTTCTCCCCTATCTATGCAAGAATAGTATTTCATATGATGTTTAAACACTAAAACAAGTAGCCCAGAAGATGAAAGTGAGTTTGGTGCTGTTTTGAGTGAAGTGTTCTTTGTCTGAGCTGAGTTAGAGACAATAACTTCTACTATTTTTTTCTTTCAAATTATATGTTTGCTACTGTTGTAATACCGATGAAACGAGACATCTCACGGCCGGCTCTATGCTTGTTGAATATTGGCCAGCATTCGATCAAACCATAATCATATTGGCTGTGCACATGTGTGGTAGATAGTTTACTGTGAACATAAGCTCTCCTTGTTGAATCAAAATGATTATCTTCTCTGTTCTTCCTTGACCGTACCTATATATCCAGCTTTGTTTCACCCAATTAATAGTCGAAGACATCGATACGGCAGGATTCCTAAGAACACATCATTTTTCTGAAAAGCAATGCGCAAAATATGTTTGCCAGGACTCCCACTGCAGAATCCGACGATATCAGTCTTCAGCATGTACTTGCTACTTGAGAATCTTCAAGTTGCTGTGCTCATATCATTTACAATTTGTGACGTGAGTAATTATTGAAAAAATTCAAACCATTTCAATAGTATTCACAATCACACCTCGAATGCACACTTTCTTCCACGACTAACATCAACTTGGGAAATGAACATAGCAGTATTCTGTCAGACTCGGCCTATTTCAGAGATTTGCTATTTGTGGTTCCTTCATCAGACGGTACAAGACGAGAATGGCAAATTTCGCCCATTTTTCAACACGTACAACAAAATTTCTTGGAAAGATTCCAACATAATCTGGCGTGGTTTCTGAACTTTGAGCAAGTGTCCTGCAGCTTGATTCCGGTCTTCTGTCGCATCAGATCTCATCTGTGGATCTTGGATAAAAATATGTACTTCAAAGACGGGATGAGCCTGGGCAACACGTGCGCGCTCCGGGGGAACTCCGCTCCCCCAGTGTTTTGACGTGTCAGGAGCGCTGTTGTTTATGCACAAGGAGAGTCGCTCAGCTTGAGCCTTCCAGGGGTGGGTGTGGATCCAGGGCAGGTCCCTGACAGGGGGGTTCGACCGTGGGAGGAACATCTGCCGAATTACGTTCACGGGGTCACTGATCCCCCCTCTCTCCTACCAATTGGTGTTTACTAACAAACTATTTCTGAGCTCTCGGCGGTCCAAATGCCAACAGTCATTTGATGTATCAGAGTGTACGTTTGAACGATGGGAATGACCTTGAAATATTGAAAGTTGGGTAGTTAAGGCGTTGGACTGCCGCATGGAAAAAGTGAGGAGTGATCTATTTGAGCCTTTTTTAAGATGTACGGGTCAAAGCGTTCTTAGATACATTACCAGGCCTCTGTTGTACCGTTGATGTATCATTGGACCGTGTTGTAAGCCCTCACGTCAAGAGCATTTACATTGAGCAGTCTCGGATCCCTATGGCTCGTTTCCCGTTAAAACCGTTGGTATCCACGACCTCCACCGTGACCTAAAAATGAAAAGCGTCAGAAGCCGCCAAAGAGAAACATGATGAATGATTCCATCGCCACGTGATACAACTGGACACAGGTGACTTGGTTCGCCTACTGGACGAGACCATGCCCCTTGATCCGGGACCCATTCCTAGAAACATATCACTCCACACGTAGCGACACTTCATCTTATACTCATCACATTGAAAATTATGAAGAGTAGGAGAACTTCTTGTTCCTATAAACCTTTCACTTCAACTGGCATGTTCTACTCGAAATGTAGAGTGAGTTGTGTGTGTATTTCGGGGTAACTTTCCTCGCGCTCAGGACACCTAAACGAGCCAAACTCAAGACCACTACCGCCACACTCCAATGTTGCTGCGACGAATGGATAGTATGCCCAACGCATTATTATTATAGATTTCTCATCCGAGGATTCGGACGACGATGTTTCCCCGGGTGTTGTATTACACGATGTTATGGTACACACGTGCGTCCAGAGGGACCCAAACTTAAGGAATCGTGCGCCGTTATTTGCGACAAAAATCCGAAATTCGCAACATAGTGATTGAACTCGCTGTCTTACCTACAACATTCACCTCTCGAAGAGAAGAAGAAAGTTCAAGAAAATCCCTTTTGCGAAATACTCATTTTGACCCTATCACTCCCATAATTTGGTACGATCGGGCTGAAAGGTTTTGAGGACCAACTCGAGCCAATACCGGGTCCCTGACGATAAAAAAAAAATGTATTCTAATAAAATCCATCCGAAATAATATTTTAAATATAAATTATCTCCTAAATGATAATAGGAGAGTACCTAACTATTCGGCAAAGTCATTGAATATTCTACAGAAAAACATAGGTTGATTATTCGAGGAATAACCAACCAAAATGGACGAATCTTCATTTGAAACCCACAGTATTGACTCTTCATTCGAGTATGAGGAGTTTTTTGGAACAGAACCCGAGTAGAACACCGAAAACTCTGCAACTCTTGACTCATTATTTCACTCTACATATTCATAACGCTCTGCACTTTCTAGGAACGAAATCTTTTTGTAGAGTGGACCACATTCAGAGTGGAGAGCGAGGAGTGAAGAGTTTCTAGGAATAGGCTCCTGGGCTTGATAAGGCAAAGGCCTTTAAACTGATGAAATAGTAGATAAGGCTGTGTACACAACTGATGAGCTGTTGCCCCTCTAAAATCTTGATTATGCAAATGAAGTGAGTAAATGGCGTATAGCGGTATAGCGACTTATAGAAGTATCCTTAAAATAATTAGCTTTATAATTATTTATGATTTAACACTAATTAACCCTAGAATGACACTCTCGTTGTGACACCTTCACATGACAACATGGCGTCAGAGTGACCCCAATCCCATTTTTCACTTAATTTATCGATTGATGAGGTAATGGGGCGTACGAAATGCATGTTTCCCAATACGTAAATTAAGGATAAATTAACCTTACAACCAATCTTACGTGAAAATATCAAGTGACCAGAACGACCTTGCGAATTTTAGATGGTAGTGTAAACTTGACACTATGTCCTAGCTTGGCCACAAATTGTACGACTAACCAATGTTTAGTATTGTTGCGAGCTGGCACCTGCACCAGCCAAATGGCATTGCAGGGTCAACGACCTGTGGAAGGGTCGCTCTCCAACATTTGTGCATTGTATCGAATTGGCT
Organism: Cyrtorhinus lividipennis; assembly: GCA_019603395.1. NCBI lineage: Eukaryota > Metazoa > Arthropoda > Insecta > Hemiptera > Miridae > Cyrtorhinus > Cyrtorhinus lividipennis. The sequence continues at coordinate 4,669,742 of CM034007.1, forward strand.
GGAACCTTCCCGTTCACTCGAGACAACACGTCGAGTTCCCAGAACCAGGGAAGGTTTGAGAACGTTCTCGGCCAGGCAGCAGGTATAAAATGGACCCAGGAACGCCACATAGTTCAGTTCAATTCGGAGTCCAAATATAGATGCTTCGGGTTATAAATCGTGCTGTGTGATAAATAGTGCGACAACTGCTACAATCGCGAATTGTGCTTTGTGACTGTGTAAGTGCGCAAATGTGAACAGTGTATGTACTCAAGTGAACAATTGTAATAAATTATTTACCAAGAATATAAATCATTACAGTATTTTATAATCCCATTGTATTCTTTAAATGAGGTTTCCCTATGTGAACTAACCAGATAAAACTACGGTGTATTTGATTCTCACATCGAGAAGGCATCGGTCGTGTGACTCGCAGTAGGATGAATATTCATCAGATCAACTGAACTAACCGGACTGTCGATGGTCCTACGAACGTTTATACTGCTAAATGTTCATATATATTTTTCTATAATCGAGTGGAATTTGAAAAAGAGCTTATTAACGAGATGAGGTGGAACGATGTTGTCCTTAAAATTCAATTCAACCAGGACGAAAGGTGGGTCTCGAAGATTACTGAGGGGTCCTCAGTAGAGTTAATTAGTCATGAAACTGGTATTTTCGACTGACAAGACCTCTATTTGTCAACTGGTTGTAATAAAAGAAGCTTAAATTCTTATCAACAAATTGGAACAATGCCTACTCCTAGATACGACTTCCCATCACACGCAGCAGCACATGCTGCAGGTCTACGCGGCATTTTTTTATAATACTAACAGACATAATTGTAGGTTAAGAGTCATTTGGCTTCAACAAAAGTTGGGCCAAAAAAGAACGAGCTTAGCGGGCGAGCAATAAACAATGAAAATTCACTTTTGGTTCAAAGAAATTGGTAGGTAGCTTGGTGGTGCGTTCAGGTTTGATTGCCTTGCAGATGTAATCTAAAATTGTTGCTGTATTGGCCATGTGAAATTCTGGGAAACTCGCGAAGTTTCGCACGCGTTATGTTAATTCCTTTGACTGGATTCCGTCGTCGAGCCGTTGCAGGTAGCTGCTTCTGTTATGTTCCCACATAACAGCGCAGCATGCTCATCATCCATCTTTCTGTTAAATTCTGTTCAATGTTATTCAGTAATTCTAGAGACTGTGGGCACTGGTCGTACAAAGTGAAGGAACTAGTCGCGGTCTGGGCGTGAATATATCAAGTTACGCGAAAAGGCGTTCGCTTGCTAAGACACGCAATGTGGTCTTGCGATCAATGCACGAGTCATAGGACGATTGCGACTACTTGAGGCCCAGCTAGGAAATAGTGTTAGCGTTACCTAAAACACCTTTGGTCCTTTCGTGGACCAAACACCAGAAATCCCTGATAGGAGCAAGATTTGACGACATCTTATTTGATTGATATTGAAAATTGTGGTAGATAGGGCTCTGCTAGGGTCTACTAGAAACAAAAGCCACTTTTGAAACAAACAGATTCGTGAAGTTTACAAAATAGCCGGGTGTAAATACAACCTGAACTGTAACATACATAGACCATCTTCTAAAACATTCATTTCTAGTTAGTTTTCGGTCGGTGCCTGGTTCAATTTCAGTGTTTTCTATACAGGGGGCTCTCACGGAAAATTATGCAGTTATTCCATTTCCACCTGGTTGCCACTTAATTCATATAAGATACAGTAGCTGTGATGTAAATCAAAAAAATTATAGGGTTCTCGAAAAAAAAAGATGTGTTCAAATCTACCCGACGATGCTTCAACAGTAGCCTGCAAGGGGAAGGTAGTATCGATGGAGTAAAAAATTATGTTAATTGGCGAGGAATGCCAGGTCTGTGTCTATATTCTGCTACCTGCAGAGTTGCCTTTGTTGAGGATGAGACGTAAAGGGAAGGAATACATGCTAAGGGTTGATTCGAAAATGAAAGGCCAACTACTGGATAAAGCCCTTTCTAGTCTTCTTGCTCTTTTTTGCCCAAAAGGAAAATATAGTTGGAATTTCATGAGAAAGAAGTCGATCTATTAGAAAAAAATGCAACTGGTGCTCTTTTAGAGATCAGGACTACGTGGGTTCCCCATCATTTGGTATATCGTGAATACAAGACCCCTCCCTTGAGGTTTTTTAATCAAACTATGAGAACAAAAGGGGTTTGGCATGCCTCTCGTCATTACCTATGCCTCATGCGAATGCTTTCTGTCCTCTGAATTACATTTCCCACAAATTACCTTTTCTATCTCTGACACCAAAAAAACAAAATTTTTTTTTCTTTTTCAAGGAATACAAAGGCCAATTTTACTAAAAACGAATAAACCAGAAGCTGTCAACTCTTCCGTAGTATTTCATAACCGCCAGATAGAAAAATCTGTTGTCTTGGTCACGGTTGAGATAAAATACGCCTTGATCGACGCATACTCTCCCTCGATTTCATGGTTATCGGGTCAGAAAGAATCAGAGTACAGGTAGTAGATTCAGTGCACGAAATTCTCTTGCTACCGAATAATCCTGGAACCAACCTGAGTTCTTTATAAATCGTATCAATCAGCAGTTATAGATTCTCATGAAACATGAACGAACCCAGGAAACAGTCGTACGTGAAATGCCCATTTTTCTACCTGCGCTAACATCCCACAACAGGTGGGCTTCCTCATCAGGTTTGGCGGGAAAAATCTGAGGGCTTTTTTCGGCCCTTTATTCCCACATCTGTTGCACCGAAGGTACCTGTGGGATCGACAATGAGCGGTTCTAGATTTTGATCGAATCAGGGGTTTACGATTTTCATGGAAAATGTCAATCCCTCCAATTCTGGAAAAAAAAAAAAAAAAAAAAAATCTGCAAATTCTTACACACAGGTTGGTTATTCCTCGAATGGGGGAGGGTGTGGCGGGTCCCGGACCCATTCCAATCGATTCAGGGTCCAAAATTAAGTGGAATATGATATCCCGCACGCCTAGGCACCAGAAATCCTGACACATACAAAATGGGTGGATACATACCCATTTTGACCCATAACTTCTTCCGGTGGGTCCCAATCGTTCTGAGACACACATCATTGAATTCAGCGTCCAAAATTTAGTGGAAAATGATACCCCACACGCCTAGGTACCAGAAATCCCGAAAACACAATTCAAAATGGGTAATATATACCCAATTTGACCTATAACTTCTTCCAGTGGGTGCCAATCGTTCTGGAAAAGTTTCGAGGATCCGTCTCGGCCGGGAACAGACCCCTGACCCAAATTCAAATTTTTAGACAATTTTCTACTACCAAAAACGGCGTGGACAATGGACGGCGGACGGACATTGACCTTTTTTGATCAGGACATCATGAAACGTCCAGAAAAAAATTTTGAGCCGAATCGGAGAGGTTGACCATTATTATGAAAACATTGGTTGATTATTCAAGGAATAACCAACCAAAATGCTGGACATTTCAAGGTGTCTAGATCAAAAAAGTTAAATTTTCGACCACCGTACGCCGTCCGCCGTCCACATTTTCTGCCAACAATTTTCAGACCAACGAGAAGTGAAAGGTCCGTTTCGAAGCTGAGGCTGACTTGTTCAATAAACCGAACAAGTTGATTCGGAGGGAGTTGCAGACAAACACTTTTTCCTTGGATCATTTTTATCAAAGGTACACCGTGCACGTGAGCGTCAACGGCTTTCATATTCCAGTGCTGTATGCATTTCTTTCGGGGGAAAGTAAGAATGTCCAATTCAGTCTGTGGATGAATGTCAAGACTTATGGACCACGTATGAAGAAGACAACGATGTTATGGCTTACTTGTGTGCTGTGAGTAACCGTTACCAATGTGAACCTGTTGACACTGAACGAGACATAGAATAAACAAGGGTTGAGCTTGAAAGCCGTGAAATTGACGACTGTAAAGAGTAAGTTGGGAAGTGCATTTTTTGATATTGTTTCGTTGTTTCCTGAGTGAGCCCAAACCCATTGCTTTTCGTCGGGAAACTGGGGCAAACTCATCGTTATTTTGGTCCAAACCCATTGCGTTTTCAGGAGATTGGGCCAAACTCAGAACGCCCTTTTCTAAGTATCTGAAATTCGGGTCAGGCGTTCGTTCCCGGCTCTAGTTGGTCCTCAAAACTTTTCAGCCCGATCGGACCGAATTTGGGTGGGGTAGGGGTCAAAATGTGTACTTCGAAAAATGGATTTTCGAGGATTTTTGGCGACTTAGGCGTGTGGGGTATCATTTTCCACTAAATTTTCGACGCTGAATCAAATCCGGGTCCCGGAATTTTGATTTGTTATTCCTTGAATAATCAACCTATGTTTCCATGCATTTCCTTTGACTTTTACTTCCTACTTATTGCTCAGGCGTTTCTCCAGACTGCGGCCATAACGCTTCTATAGGCTATAAAGATTTTAGCAACACGACTGGCCCGGGGGCTGTATACTACGCTAGGCCGCTGGTCTTCTTGGATCACCCATGTTTGTAGACCAGGGTTCAGGCAGTCGCCATCAGATTGGATTGAAACTTCCCGTTGTTCCCTCAAAATCCTCTTTTCCTCGTTCATAGTATATCGGGGTAAACAGTTTTTGATGTGATCGCATGATATTTTCCGAAAAAAACTAAAAATTTGCACAAGGAATCATTTACCTAATACAAGTAGAAACATTTATTTTATTTTTAGAAAAATGAACGCCATGCTCTCCATATCCATATGGCTCGTTGCCAGTGATGGGTGAGGGCTAATAACGTTCATGGCTCGATACCCAAATTTGGTCATGTTGGAAATTGGTGTGTCTCCGTATATCTCATTGATGGAATTTCGGTGACATTCCCGTAGGGTATAGTAGACTTCTCCTCATTCGTCACGGGAGCATCATAATCATGTTAGTAGAGTAGCTTAATCCATATTTGCGTTTGGTTTCAATTTAGATGAAAGGAGAGCAGCTTACTTCGAATTGAAATCAGATTTCGATTTAGAGTAACACTGTGCTGATGAAAACATGATGATGGCACAGATGGGCAAATGGTACAGATTCAATATCATTTAGACCGCAATCTTGCAGCGTTTTCCAATACTGCGGTGGTCTGAAGACGCACATTCCCGTTTTCTTGTTTTCTTATGTAAAAAAAAAAACATCGTGAGAACCTTCCGTCTGAAATCTACAGTCCACATTTGATCAGTTTCATGGTTTCTTAAATCATACCTGACACTCCAGTAAATGCAAACGTCCACCGAACAATAGGATCTAAAGAACTGGCTTCTTCTTTAAAAAATACGTCGTCGTTTATTTCGTATTTTATTGGCTAGAGCCGCATGTGAAATCAGTTTTACGCCCTTACGAACTTATATGAAGACTAGTCCGAAGAGATTTTTACGGTATGAAGGGGTCCGGTCGAGTTATGGTCATTTCCTGCTCTGGCTGCGACCTTTCTCATATGGAAAAATTCTATTCTTTATGCATGCAACTGCGGACCCTTTTATTATGCCTTTCAGTGCAGTCGTAAACCTCCAAAAACCCAAAACCAAGAGCCCTTTCTACCTAACTAATGTCTTGAGGAACCTTGGTTCCCTCGCAAGGTCCCTGGAGGTGCGGGTCAGAGGCGGAGTGGGGAGGTTTATATCGCTGAGCGCAGGCCTTAGAAAATAGGAAGGAATTACCATGAGAAAGGGTCGCAAGGTCCTGAGGGTGTGAGTTGGAATACATTACTGACTCCTAGGTCCTTTAACGGTCGCTCGGCCGGATCTTGATCGACACGGCGCTGCTGTCACAATGACATTGATGCTTGATCCTTTTTCACAGGTTTGGCAAACTTGTGTTGGTAAACTCTAAACCGATTGAAGCAACATCAAATCTGAAGTAAACTGTGCCGTTTTAGGTCCTTTGGATCGTGCTGATTCGTCTCTTCCAGCAGTTCTGTACAACATATATTGCCGACACTAACAGAGTCTATCGCGTCAATTTACAAACAAAAAAGTATCAATTATTTTTGAATTGTTGATTCTATTGGGGTAATACACCCTTGTATCAGTACCTATAAATAAAATAAAATCTTTCTCTAAATTTTACTTTTCGTTTATGTTTCAAAGCGTGAATAGATTCAAAATCCGAAGCGTCCTATTCCACCGTCTGGGACGACAAAAGGTTTTTTAAATGTTCCGAAAAGACTGAAACGTTGTGCATAGACTCCAGATAGTTCGTAAATGTGGCTGACTCATTTCCATTCCAATTGTGCCAAACAGAGAAAACTTACAAGCTGCAAATTCATCGATAGGGGTTGGTATTCCTCGCACCAGGAGCATGGAGACTCATTCCAATCGATTCAGGGTCCAGTGTTTAGTGGGAAATGATAACCTACACGCCTAGTTACCAGAAATGCCGAAAATGTGCCGATTTCTGTTAAACGAACAAAATTGGTTTTTGACTGAATGGACCTAAGCAGGATGATGGTATAAATGGGTATTTTAAAAATGAGTATTTTAACCAAAATTTAAACTAAGCAAAACATTTTAAGCTAATTCATGTCCTTTTCCGGACGAGTACAATCCTCCTAGGTCACAATTGATGTAAAGCTGTTGCCGAGAGAAGCGTGCTCCGGGTGAAAATTCGTGGTCCCAACACGATCCTTTTTCCGTCAGAATACCTCTCCTACTTGCCATCTGGGCCGTTTCGTCCGTCATCTGGAGAAAAATGATTTGAATTCTTGTCGTCCCTGCGGTCCTCGGTTTCTAACGCCCCCGAGGATCTGTCAGTTTTTGTTGCCAAAAACTCAGCCTTTCCAGATGTTGTTTTGCAATTAGTTGAGACACGAGCCGTTTGGATTTCATCCAATGACTGAGCGAAGAAGGTGTCAGTCGCATCTGGCGACCCTCTTGAGTCGTCGGAAGATGAAAAATCCGTTTTTAAGAATTCCTCCAAGGAGTGCATGAGGTCCTTGAGAAGATATCGGCGGTGCCTGACAGGCCGTCCGTCATCGACAAAAGAGTGAACAAAAAATTCATCCGCTCGTGAAACCGCGAATGTTTTCACCTTCACACCGTCATTAAAGCCCGTACATTGTAGATACCCTTCCAGTCGAACAATAAGTTGCAAATTGTTGCTGTCGATGGTAATTATACCTCGGATCACCACCCCTATGGCAGGGTCGGTGATTAGGTGAGGCGGAAGGGCTCATACAGGCGGTTGAAGAGGTACCTGCCGCTCATGATTGTCGCCTCTATGGATACGGTTAAGACAATGGATTCATTTTCTGAAGAAACCGATTGTTTCACCACACACCTGCCGCACTTGATGACACCTTTTGGAGTTCATTGCAGACTTCTCGTGCCTTTTTCTACCACTCGATTGGTTGTCAATTCAGGCGGTTAATTGTGAGAACATCGTCTCGGCGAACCGTAACCCTCTGGGATGTTTGATGACAACGCTCAAAGGATAATTTTTGTTGATTTATTATTCTAATGGACCAAAAAAATCCTTCCTGAGCTTTTACTTATTGTAATTAAACGATTCATAATCCAAACTGAACAACTGTCGTTCAAATTTGTAACAAATTTAATGCCATTTTGAATATGGGTTTTTGAGAATTTTGTAGAACTACGTAGGTGATGGGGTTAAATTTGTCTACCAAATCTTGTTACTGACTAGAGATGTGCACGCGAACGATTTCCGCGCAGCGGAGAGGAATACTCATGTGTTGAGAAGGATATTTTGCAATTGGGTATTTCGTTGAACGATTGAGGGTTTTGTTGGTCTGCTTTTTCTTCATGATTAGGCACCTTCTCTGGAGACCTAATGTTTTCCCACACAAGGTAGATGGAACTATTGAATTGGTTCCATTTTTGTTTGAAAAAGAGGAGGTAATTGTGAGACTTAATAATTATAAAACCCATACTCAGCCCCATCTACGTAATTGAAAACAGGGGACGGCTCTCGATGTTGGAGTCACACATTTCATCATTGCGACAGATCTCGTACGTAGCGATTCTCAACTGTACGTCGGTCGACCCTCGAGTTAAGTGTGTACCTATTTGGTCCTATCAATTGACTAATTCACCCACGCGTATTCAATTTGTCCTCCATCACTCGGTTGGACGGTCCCTACACTAACTACGTCTCAAACCCTTTACGAGGAAAACGATCGCGATTCCTTCCGATGACGCGTGAATTAACAAACAGAACGAGGAGGAGTCAATTTGAGAAGCATGTACAATGTACATCCATGTACTAACGTATGTATGGACTGATTATTTAATGGCATAATAACAAATGCGGAAAGTACGTAGGTGGTATGTATGTCCGTACCTATTTTGCTGGATTCATTGAAAAACTCGAATGGGGGAAACAGTGGGTGTGACGGGTCCCGGACCCATTCCAATCGATTCAGGGTACAAAATTTAGTGGAAAATGATACCCCACACGCCTAGGCACCAGAAATCTTGACACATACAAAATGGGTGGATACATACCCATTTTGACCCATAACTTCTTCCGGTGGGTGCCAATCGTTCTGGGACACACATCATTGAATTCAGCGTCCAGAATTTAGTGGAAAATGATACCCCACACGCCTAGGTAGCAGAAATCCCGAAAACACATATTCAAAATGGGTAATATATACCCAATTTGACCCATAACTTCTTCCAGTGGGTGCCGATCGTTCTGGGACCCATTTCATTGGATTCAGCGTCCAAAATTTAGTGGAAAACTATACCCCACACGCCTAGGTAGCAGAAATCCCGAAAACACATATTCAAAATGGGTGTATCTATGGGGCACTACGACACTAATTTACTAATATAATATTGAGAAAACGTAGGTAATTTAGAAGGCTATAATAATTGTATTAAATTGAATTGAATGGTACGAATAAAAAGCTCGGACAGTAAAAAGAATTGTAGGCAACTGCTCAAAATTGGTTGCTAAGTTTAACAGCTGGTTATAAACAACAGGATATGACGATGTGTTTTGTTTGTCTATTCGGCTGAAGTCACCCACATGGGTAATAAATACCCAATTTGACCCATTACTTCTTCCAGTGGGTGCCAATTGTTCTGGGACCCATTTTATTGGATTCAGCGTCCAAAATTTAGTGGAAAATGGCACCCCACTCGCCTAAATCACCCAGAATCTCGAAAATCCATTTTTCAAAAAACACATTTTGACCCCTACCCCCTCCAAATTTGGTCCGATCGGGCTGAAAAGTTTCGAGGACCCATCTCGGCTGGGAACAGACCCCTGACCCAAATTTCAGATTTTTAGAACATTTTCTACTACCAAAAATGGCGTGGACAATGGACGGCGGACGGCGGACGGCGTACGGCGGACGGACATTGACCTTTTTTGATCAGGACATCATGAAACGTCCAGAAAAAAATTTTGAGCCGAATCGGAGAGGTTGACCATTATCATGAAAACATAGGTTGATTATTCAAGGAATAACCAACCAAAATGGGTAATAAATACCCAATTTGACCCATAACTTCTTCCAGTGGGTGCCAATCGTTCTGGGACCCACTTCATTGGATTCAGCGTCCAAAATTTAGTGGAAAATGATACCCTACTCGCCTAGATCGCCCAAAATCTCGAAAAATCAATTTTTCAAAAAACACTCGCCAACAAAATACCGTGAAAAAGTGTATTCCATTTGTTTTTAGTAACATACTCTTGCACTGCAATCGGGATGATCTTGAACACGATCGGGGACGTAATTTCTACCAAACTTGTTTGTAACGTACCAATCACTCGATGCAAATTAATGCACTTTATTTTTCAAAGAACGAGGGGCGAATTTTACGGATTCACCTCTTGGTTGGAAAAAGGGTTAGCTACCATAACGATACACCTATACAGGACCACTCAACTGTTCATATTCTGAATGAGGTCGTTTTTTGACGATTAATCATTGGTTTCCAATCCGGGGTTGTAGATGCACTAATTTGCAATGGTGAAGTACAAACAATTTTCTTAGTTGTAATAATATCTCTGCTGAGGCTGAGTGCTGTCACTATTCGACGAAGTGAGAAAAAATATAGCGGGAACTGCGCCTATGTCTTGAGACTCACAGAAAATCATTTCTCGATGTCGCTGCAAACACACATTTTTCCTCATTCAAATTCCATTTTCTCAACGACCATCCGCTCAAAAAAAAAATCTGACTATATTCTTGGAAAGACGATTTTTCGGGCGAGTGTTTTCCCCCTTTGAAGAACCTTCAACTTAATATTATTAGTGTAATAGATGCATTTATAGTGGTTTTAGTGAGTTAGATCGGAATTACGAGAAGAAAATGAAGCCTCATAAAATGACCTTAAGGGGTACTTTTTGGGGATATTAGTTTTATAATCTCTTCCTATATTTTGGTGGTACCTAAATATAGGATACCCTGCAGTGTGCAATAGCACAGGGGAAATGTATATCAATAAGAATGACGAACCAAAGAGAAACAAATAACATCTGGGACGGGGTTTTGAGGGAAAAAATATGGGATTGCAGTAAAGTACCTATTTTAAGTGCTACATATGGCTCGCTACCGATCGGTTACGACCCCTAGGCACCACTTAATGTCTCCAAGACTCAAAATGTGGAGGACACGCACCCTTTTATAGTTAGACGGGCGTTAAATATGAGCGGAGGACGTGGAACTGGATTTTACTGACTCGACAAAGAGGGTGGGGTTATTAATGGTTTGTCCTTCACGAACTCTGACCTTCGAACCCCCCACCGATCACGAAAAAAGGCTACAAAGGGTGAAAAGGGGAAAAGACAAAAGGGAAGACAAGATTTTCGAGAGCCTCGGGCGCTAGATGGTCGTTGATGAAACGTAAAACCCGACACGAAAGAGCATAACGATCCGGTGTTTTCTTTTCATGCACCTCATCATTGCCTGTCCAACCAGTCATGGCTGAGAAATACTACCCTTTTCTTTTTTGGAGGGTGTAAAAGATGCTGCGAGAGTTAGGTAAACATCTGGAGATTAGAAGGTGAAGGTGGGAAAAAGGTGAGAAGGTGAGGTCGCCGAGGATGGATCGCTCTGACATCAAACAACACTCCATGACAAAAGTACACCTTTCTTCGAGCGTAGGATTTCATCGTTGCTGTAATGCGACACAGTTTTATATGACCGACAAGGGTGTTTGAAGAAGCGCTTTAACAGTCAAAAGGCAAGGCATAGAGACTTGCAACTAAGGACTAACTGGTTATGGCAATAAAAGACACCCTTAAGATTGATGCAGAAAACGACGACATTGCAGACACAGAAACTATGATAGTTTACAGATAGTATGTACGTATATATTAGAGAATATTCCTTCCAGACGTCAGCAGGCCCGGGTGTCCCAGTTTTCTTCTATCGGGTTTTGAGTATCGATGGTAGGTGCTGTATCGGTTCAATGAGGGACACAATTTGAATTGGGGTTAGCACGGAGGAAACAGGATAATCCCAATAAGAATAATGAGCTAAAAATCAGTCCAAAACTGTTCAATACGTGATACCATAATTGTTGCACTTGCCAACTTCTGGCAGCCTTAAATGCCTCGTAGGTCGGAGAATATGTTCCTCATCTAAATCGGTTTGGTCGAGTAGAGTCCTAAACTGTACGAAGTTAGTCGTTGCCATTCAAGTAACCAGGATGGCATTCGTCCACTTGTCGGTAGTGTGACAACGGCTTTGGGGGAACCAGGTGATCGGGAGGACGTTTCTCTTTGGCGAGTTGTGATTACCTGAAGACTGATTTCGGTATTTTCACGGCACTCCCGAAGAAACGTTGGGACCCACTACACCTTCAGCTGGATCACCTGCCTGGTGGGTGGACACGGTTTCCCGCCAATACCCTGAATACGACCGTTGGGGATTTTACCCGACTGTATCGTAATTCACTGACGGTACGGGAAGCAGGGTGAAGGGGGTGCAGGTACAAATTTTTTGTAGGACCTGTGCCTTCTCCGTCTCTCGTGTTCTTTTTCTCTTCCTTCGCAGGAGTGTGCTTGAATAGCGAGTCCAACGGTTACGAGCTTCGTCTGGAACATACCCACGATCACTGGGGATTTTAAAGTTTAAAAGACTTTGTTCAGTTTGGCAGGTTGTCTATGAATAGAAAGACGGTTTTCGATTTGAAGTTGCTGGGGCTAGACAGAGGGTTTCTGAATAGCAGGAGCAATGCGAGCCTTTTCCCATTGTTATATTTCGGGATGGTCGGGGACTGCGAATTCTCCTTAGTTTCCCTATCCCAGCCAGTACGTGACACACGATGCCTAAACTGAGTGTTGGAACCTAGGTTTTCACGTGTACAATGCCAGCTGTGCCAGGATGTGGAAGAACCATCTACACGTTTCATAATATTCGCAGTATTCCGGCATGAGTGGAAACGTTTTTAAATTTTAAAAAGAGATTTTTGAGATAGGATACAGGATTATTCTCGACACAACTTTCCAAGCGGACCACGTTGAAAAGTAGGGAACCCAGCGTAAAATCTCACTTCGAACTTCCTACACTTCACGGTTGAACACATTTTAACGTGGACTCATGTTTTAGCCATGACCTAACTACCAAAAACCGTTCGCCGAGAGGGTGACGCGGGAAGGGAACGCCGGAAGGGTGACGCGGGAGTGTCACACGGAGGAGCGTCTGGGGGGAGTACCGAGCCGAGCGACCTCGGCCATTTCCGGCCCTCCTCGGCCCAACCTCTCTGTATCAACTCTCCCTTATCTTGAATCTTCACAACATAGATGAACGAACTTATAGTTTCTTCACAACGTCACCATTCACGTTCGCTTCGAGTGTTTTAGTTTATTTGTTTACTATTCCGTGTTTACTATTCCATTTACTAGTTCCGTGTTTTAGTTTATTCGTAATTATTTCGTTGTTCGTTATTCCGTTCATTCTCGTTCGCTTCTAGTGTTTTAGTTTATTCGTCATTCGACATTCCGATTGCAGACGGCTAAAACATGGGTCCATGTTTATCGGATTTTAGCCGTAGGCTCTAAGCGGAAAGCAGACGGGGGTCCAGGGGGCTTGCCCCCTGGCGAGGCCCAGAGGGCCGAGTTTTCAAGTAGGTAACTCATCCTATTAAATTTGTTAATCCTCCAATCTTGAAGGAATTGGTCTGTAGAAACTGTATGCTGTAGGCAACCTCTCCTGACCATGTCAATCACCAGCATTTCCTATTGAAGCTCTCATTAAACACACTATGATTAGCTGTTCGCAATATCCTCGATTGAGGGTTGGCTCGAATCACCATGTCAATTTTACTCATTCGAAATTTTCCTTGAAATCATTTAATCTATGATGATACTGGTTTCAGTAATAGAACGAAATCATGAAATGAATTCAGTTAAATTGCATACATTATTGACAAAATAACACAGAAAAAAACTTTTTGATGCCGCTACATCAAATAACGAATGTGAAACTGAAAACGCTGCAAATTCATTCACATGGGTTGGTTATTCCTCGGACCAGGAGCATAAAGACTCATTTTAATTGATTCAGCGTTTGAAATTTGGTGGAAAATAATACCCCACACGCCTAGATCGCCAAAAAACAAATTTTGATCGCCCCTCGTCACTTTGGTCCGATCGGTTAAAAAGTTTGAGAACCTGGAGAAGCTGGAAAGGCAAAGGGTATGAGCAAAATTTCAGATGAATATTGTCCAAAATTGTCTTGAAAATTAGCGTGGCCGGCGTACTGCGGAGGGACATTTGCTCCTTGAAACGCAAAGAAAACATTTTTTGGCCGAATCGCAGAGATTGACATTTTGTATGAAAACATTGGTTGAATATTCAAGGAATGAATCATGTAACAATTGTAGAGTAATTTCCCGGAAACAATACGGCCAAGTCTTATTAGAAGTTAGTAAAAATGGAAATATTTGCATTCTCCAAAATGAAAATATTTGAATTTTTTAACTCAGTTTGGTTTCAGCTCATGTTTAGCGGTGGTAGATCAGTCGTTAAACGAGAACTCGCCTAACAGAAGTGAGCATCTATAGGTTCTAATTCCGTTGCTATAAAACTTTAGTTACACTGTTAGATGGAGCCTCAGTATTTTATTTTTTTTCCAAGGTAAAAAATGTGTACGACTAAATCGTAATAAAATGCAACATTTCAAAAATATTATAGATTTAATGAGTTGGAGGATGTTATAATCGAACTGATCTCAAAATTGACATTACAAAAGTATAAAATAGATATCAAAATATTTTTATAAGAATGTTTCCGTGTAATGTATTTCAAATGCACTAAAAAAAGAAATCACATTCAAGGATTGAATGAAGAATTGAGTGAAATGTATTTCAATCATGCATGGATGTTGTTTAGCTCTTTCGCAAGAGACTGTTGTTTCATGGCAAAAATTCGAAGCGTGGGACGCTGTTAAAATCACAATTGAATGTCAAATTTACATTGACATATACTAAGACTGTAAGCTCAGGATAGATTCAGCTCACCTTGAATGTATTTTCTAAGGGTATGAACGTATCATAAATGCAGGTTGCTAACATTCATGACCACCTGGGCAACTGCGGGATAACTTCCATTGTGGCTTGTTTACTAAACTGCAACATCTAACAACTAACCAGCAGTGAATAAGTCAACCTCTCCGATTTGCCCCAAAATTTCTTTCTGGGCGTTTCAAGGTGTCTAGATTAAAATAAGCAGTTTTTGGTGGTAGAAAAATTTTAAAAAAATCTGCAATTTTAGTGAGGGACCCGTTTTTGGCTCATGTTGATCCTCAAAACTTTTCAGCCCGATTGGACCAAATTTGGAGGGGGGTCAAAATGTATTTCGAAAAATGGATTTTCGTGATTTTTGGCAATGTGGGGTATTCTTTTCGACTAAATTTTGGACGTTGAATTCAATGAGACGGGTCCCGGAACGATTGACGCCCACCGGAAGAGGTTATGTGGCAAAATGAGTATCTATTTGCCTATTCGGACACTAAGTTTTCGAAATTTCTGGTACCTAGGCGTGTGGGGTATCATTTTCCTCTAAATTTCGGACGCTGGCACGATTTTTCATGTTGTAATAACCCGAAATCGTACATTAGCTGGTCAGCCTGCGTGCGTTTCACATCTACACCAAATGTAACAATGTGAAGCAGTGTTGATGGAACTACACTGTCGAGCCTTATATTCTTATATTAGGACAGGACAAACAGTATACTCGTAGGAAGCAAGGTCTTGCCGGGATAGGGATCTCGTTGGAACAAGGGGTCCTCAGTGGGAGACTCGGGAAGGCGACTTGGAGGCGATGTCTGGGATCGGGGGCGAGACGGGGTTCTTGGAGCTAAGATTGGACAGCTGTGCCTTACACCTGGGGCCCAGCACCTGCTCAGCTCCTTGCCAGATTGGAGAATCAAAGCCCGCCAAAACTTTCCCTACACCTGCTGCATGTTCGTTTTCTTACGCGGGCACCCTTCTTGCTCAGGGAGCACTCTTCATTGGCCTCTCCTTAATTATCATCATTCTTTTCGCTTTGTAGAAATTTAATCTTCCCCTGCTTCTTGCCTTTCGGTCAAACAGTTTATGCAGTTGCTAAAGATAAGACTACTGAGTATAGTTGGTCGTAATACAATTATTGGTCGTAAATATGGCTGTAAAATAGAAATCGGGGAAAAAATGCCCTAAAACGCCTCTGACGTGGTCCTTGTCAAAATTGACTTGCTTGATGATTTCCAACCGCTCATCTTGAATGTAGGCTATTCCTTCTTCATGCAAAATGCCAATCTCTCCATTTTTTTTTTTTTTTTTCGTTTTAAGGTGTCTAGATAACAAATCGCAAATGTCCGTCCGCCGTCCGCCGTCCACCATCCACGCCGATATGGTAGTAGAACATTTTCTAAGTATCTGAAATTCGGGTCAGGGGCCCGTTTCCGGCTCTAGTTGGTCATCAAAACTCGATCGGAACACCCAATCGGACCAAATTTGGGTGGGGTAGGTGTCAAAATGTGTTTTCAAAAAAGGATTTTCGAGACTTTCGGCGATCTAGGTGTGTGGGGTATCATTTTTGACTAAATTTAGGACGCTGAATTCTATGAGACGGGTCCCGGAATGGTTGGAGCCAACCGGAAGAGGTCTCGGGTCAAAGTGGGTATCCATCTATACCTAATTGGAGAGTGGGTTTTTGAGATTTCTGGTACCTAGGCGTGTAGGTTATCATTTTCCAATGAACATTGGACGTTGAATCGATTGGAATGAGTCACCATGCGCCTGCTGCGATGATTTGCCGAGTATTCTATGATACAAGGATATCATTGTATCATAAATGTACAGACCCACAACCCATCTCTACACGTCCGGCATCCGGATCATTTTAATGATATGTAGAGGAAAATGATACTACCCGCGTCTAGGTCCAAAAAAATCTCGAAACTATCGAGGGTCAACCGGAACTGACAAATTTTTAGACGAATTTTTTCTAACAAAACGCTACAAATTCTTTCACAGGGGTTAGTTATTCATTGGACCAGGAGCATGAAGACTCATTCCAATCGAGTCAGCGTCCAACAAATAGTGGAAAACAGTACCCCAGACGCCTTTGTAACAGAAATATCAAAACCCACCTTCGAAATAGGTAGATAGATACCCATTTTGATCCATTAGAGGTTATTTTATCGCTATTTCATTTCATCGTTATTTAATTTGTCCGAATAGGTAAATAGATACTCATTTTGCCACATAACCTCTTCCGGTGGGCGTCAATCGTTCCGGGACCCGTCTCATTGGATTCGGCTTCCTAAATTTAGTCGAAAATGACATCCCTCACGCCTAGATCGCCATTAATCTCAAACATTCATTTTTATACACAAATTTACCCCCCCCCCCCCCCCGTTCCAAATTTGGTTGGACCGGGCTGAAAAGTTTCGAGGACCAACTTCTGTCCAAAACAGATCCCTGACCAAAATTTCAGATTTTTAGAAATTTTTCTACTACCAGAATTGGCGTGGACTGCGGACGGCGTACGGTGGACAGACATTTACTTATATTGATCCTGACCCCTTGAAACTGCCAGAAAAAATTTTTGGGACGAATCGGTGAGATTGACTTTCTGTGTGAAGACATAGGTTGATTATTCTAGGAATAACCAACCAAAATGAATGGTGGACGGATATGGTTTTGGAATTTATACATCTTGAATCACATTGTCCAATTTTTGGTAAGAGGACGACCTCAGACATAAAAAATAAGGTTACTATTCAGAGAATAATTAACCAAAGCAGGCGCGGATCTAGAATTTTTTTTCGGAGGGGGTCACTGGGTAAAATCAAAAGCTAAAAAAAAAAAAAAAAAAAAAAATAACCAAACAAACAAAATGAACTAAATTTTCTCACTTTTTCAATCTCTTTACAATAAAGTCCATTTTATTCCAATCCAATATTTATTCATAATTTGGTTGTTTACGTCAAAACTCATCTCAAAATTTCAAAAATTTTCAAAATTCTACCTAGTTTGGGGGGTTATGACCCCTGTGACCCCCCCCCCCCCCCCCTGAATCCGCGCATGAACCAAAACGAAGCATAGTCACGAATGCTAGATTGTTAGTTCTTGAATGAGTGAGCAACAACTGGACTGGGCCCATTTCAATTGATTGAGCGTTTAATATTCAATGAAAAATTACGTATTTATACCTGATTACGTAACATTCCGAAATGCCTTTCTCAAGACAAAACGAAATCGTCGTTTCATGCAGAGGCTCTTTTCGACTTCTCGATTCGCCTAATCGTAGTCGTAGTAGGAATTTTTATGATATCATTCTCCACGACGGTTACAATCTTCCACTCTCCACATTTTGGGAAGATTTTTTCCAATCATATTTACTCCGCGTTGTGGTTTGCCTCCAGTAATTATAATTGTGGAAGACTGTGTTTTTATCGTGGGCAGGATTCTTCACATGACACCTGGCGATCGAAAGGACTCCCGCCAAGAAATCCCCACGGACAGGTATGAGGAGGCTGGTTGTGTTTTTGTTCTAGACGAACACCTGTAGGTGCCTACAGAGAGTTGCAGCAGACCAGTAAACTACGGGTATTTCGTGGTCTATCCCGAATTGCTCACGGGGAGTTTCTGGAAAGCTATCAATTTCTATTCATTGTTAATCTGAGAAATACCATTTTTGAAAGACAGACGGAATTTTCACTGCATCTTTCCAGATCATAATTGCATTCTCCAAGGCCGGAAACATACAATTTACTGTGATGCTTCTCCAAGACGTCAGCATCGGGAAGGGGATCGAAACAAATAATACAGCACGCACTCTGTGCAGACTGTCGAGGCCACGGAGTAACATTATAGTCATAACACAGTCGAGCTGGATCGAACTGCCCTTTCGGAACATGCTATAGATGGAAGTCTTATTTTTATATTTGATGTGGCTTGCGTATTCGGACCGTAAAGCACAAAGACCCAGACATCATTTTATGGGATGGTGTTTGTGCAGGTGGCTCCAGACGCTCGTAATAATCGAACGAATGTCTCGGGTTTGTGCCCTACCCTTGCTGAAATCTTTAAAGCGGCTCACAATATTTGCATGAAACTTGTGCCACTCGTTTCCCCGAGGGGTTCATGAAACTCACCTGATGTTGAGACGTTTATACGTGTAATCAGTGGGAATACGCGGGTAGATCAAAGTTGCATTAAGTGAACACGAGATGACAGACTAACAGGTAGGTACCCCCTGAGACTCCAAACGCAAGGATCGACATCTAAAATCGGAGAGGTTGACAATTTGCATGAAAACATAGGTTATTATTCAAGGAATAACCAACCAAAATCCAACAATATTTGTAATCAGTGTGACTACAGACGTGTTGAGAATTCACAAACTTGAAGGACTTTTGGTAGACGTTACAACCCAATGGTGGTGCTACTCGTGCCGTTGAAACAATAAAGAATTTTAGTTATGAACCGATTGAATCGTATCCGTATAATGGATAGGTTTAATTACGGCCTAGGACTACTCAGTGGGCAGGGTATCTCCTTCGAAGTGAGATGGAATATCGTTTTTCTTGTTTATTAATTCGTTATAAGAAGTAACTTACTGATCAACAAATTCAACTATGAACGCATTGCAGTAGAACGTATAGCAGTGTGTTGGTAGGTTATTCCTTGAATAATCAACTTATGTTTTCATGCAAATGGTCAACCTCCCCGATTCGGCTCAACTTTTTTTCTGGACGTTTCATGGTGTCAAGATCAAAAAAGGTCAGTGTCCGTCCGCCGTCCATTGTCAGCGCCGTTTTCGGTAGTAGAACATTTTCTAAAAATCTGAAATTTGGTTCAGGGGCCTGTTTTCGGCCTAGGACGGTCCTCCAAACTTTTCAGCCCGATTGGACCAAATTTGGGTGGGGTAGGGGTCAAAATGTATTTTTTGAAAAATGGATTTTTCGAGATTTAGGGCGATCTAGGCGAGTAGGGTGTCATTTTCCACTAAATTTTGGACGCTGAATCCAATGAAATTGGTCCCAGAACGATTGGCACCCACTGGAAGAAGTTATGGGTCAAATTGGGTATTTATTACCCATTTTGAATATGTGTTTTCGGGATTTCTGGTACCTAGGCGTGTGGGGTATCATTTTCCACTAAATTTTGGACCCTGAATCGATTGGAATGGGTCTGGGATCCGCCACACCCACTGTTTCCCCCATTCGAGGAATAACCAAACCGTGTGTAAGAATTTGCAGACTGGTAAACATCTGGATGTTTTTGTGAAATTACCATGTACTTTAGGACCATTTTGTTATTCTTACGTACATGTTAGTCTGCCATTTCGTAGTCTCTTAAATGAATTAACCACCGAACGAACACAAACCATCTCCCTCAAGTTGTACTAGCCTACTTGCAGGTAGTAACAGATAACAGCAAATGGTTGAAAGGAAAAGGATTGGTTGAAAAGGGAAAAGAAAAGAAATCAAACTCTACCCTCGGCTTGACCATATGGCCACCAGCCGGGTTCTGCCCACAGCATCTCCGCCTACGACCAACGATCACTGCTACCCCACTGGCGAGTCGTCCATCTCATCAACCACCTCGATCAGTTTCAGTCGTCTCTTTTCATCAAACCACTGTGAATTAAATTTGGGCGGTGTCTGATTTCCTGTAACAAATCTACTGAATATAGGAGTATTTTCTTCTCAAATTTCACCCGACGTAACAAGGAACAGATTGGAAACCTCATCTCCCAATTCAGCTGCATGCAGTTTTCGAAAAATTTCGTCATTTTCAGCAACAATTTTGAAATTTTGAGTATTACCAAATTTTACATAGTTTGCTGACAAGAATAGTCAAGCTGTGCATTCAGTCATGACTGTCACATAATACTTCAAAATACTCAAATACCTTTGCCAAATTACCTTGGCTGTGTGAGCTA
Source organism: Cyrtorhinus lividipennis (assembly GCA_019603395.1). Lineage (NCBI taxonomy): Eukaryota > Metazoa > Arthropoda > Insecta > Hemiptera > Miridae > Cyrtorhinus > Cyrtorhinus lividipennis. The sequence continues at coordinate 4,690,101 of CM034007.1, forward strand.
AGCTTTGCTCCCTATAGCGAATCGAACGCTTGGGCAAGTTGGATAGGAGAATAATCGATTTCTGAGGTTCGAAACGATCTGGAGAAATCTGGTCGCAGGTGTCCAAGGGCTCCACAATCTCTTTTTTTTTCTTTTTTTTTTTCTTCTGAATTCGCTGGCTCGCAAGGGGCAGGTGGAGCCGGTGTCTGCCAAATGATTTCCTCCAAGCGATGTCGATCTGCGATGGGCTGTTTCTGAAGAACATTACGAGTTTGACGGATCTTCCAATCCCTGAACTTAAAACAGATCAACAATTGATCCTCGAAGCAGGCGTCGAGTTGAGACAACTTCATTGATCCGTATTAGAACAAACTAGATGGTAGTATTCACAAATACAGCACGCACGATAATCTCATGAAAATAAGACGAGGAATAATTCATAGATGGCTTCATGTACACGGAAGCCATGTAGGAATATCAATCTCGTATACCTTATCTAAGGTATTGAGGCTAGGCCCTAGCTAGTTGACTATAAACAGTGATTTGATAGACTCAGGATATTCATAGTGCCAGGACCGCATAAATACTCAGCTCCCAACCTCTTCGCCAGACTTTCAGATGATAATATTTCCTTCATCCGAGTATACAGGGTGTCCCACGAATAGAGGAATAGAGTTAGGTATTAAAAAAAAAAAAAAAAAAAAAAAAAAAAAAAAAAAAAAAAAAAAAAAACCCATGATATATTATGTGCAAACGGGTTTAACATTATTTGTTTCCCCGTAATAAACCAATTGGGGGGGGGGGGGACAACTCGTGGGACACTGTATAATATGTATAATATACAGTGATATATTATATCAGTCAAGGAAGAAATTGTATATACCCTATCAGGAAAAGAGTTCGCGCGGAGCCGCTGTCAAGTATAGACGTGTGTCGAGTCGCTCTGTCATTTCATTGCTTTCAATCGTAAAATCGCCGGTTTTTGATTGATTTTCTGCGTTTCCGGTATTGCCTGATTTCAGGATTAACTGATCCACCCAACCTTATTGGAGACACAAGCGGTATTGATGAATGTAACTATCTTTTCTGTCTAAAATTGCAGTCGTTGTGAACCAATAAAACAGGTACGATCAACGCAGGGCAGCTCGGGTCCAGGTGATAAGGCCCCCCCACCAGTTGATGACTGCCAAACAGTGAGAAACCACTCAAGGTCAACGGTACATTGCATCCACGCCCCGCCTCCTTTCTCTTATTTCAAGATACACGGAAAGTGAAGCTTGACCTGTTGTTGTCGCCGCTTATCAAACTTCGTTCGCCTGGAGAGGATCTAAACCTAACCACTGAATAATAAATAAAGAACTACAATCTACAGACGTAAAAGTTAGGCTCCAGAATGACCACTACGTTAGAAGACGTCATGAATAAGCTCAAGGAGCTATCGAGCATTCAAGGAGATATTGCGGCTATAAACCAGAAATTGAGAAAACTCGATAAAATTGAGAGCAAAATTAACGAACAAAATAAGAAGCTGGATGAGTTGACGGGTCGAGTGCTGAAAGTGGAAAACAAATGCGAAGCTTTCGAGAAATTCGTTGAATTTGCGCAAAACCGTGAAAGGATGAACAACCTCATTATATTCAATTGGACTACTACCGAGCAGATGACGCTGAAACAGGCTGTTCTCATATTTTTGCGAGAACAACTTCAGCTTACAATTTCTGAAAGAGAAGTAGTATCAGTCAAGTTTCTTGGGAGAAAAGCCACCGCTCCTAATCCCGTGATGGTGACATTTTCCAGTCCCGTATGCAGGACCGACTGCTTTCGGGCGGCTTCAAGGCTGGCAGGCACTAAAATATCATTGAGGGAGGATCTGCCCAAACAGATTCGAGAGATTCAGAAGGAGTTGATTGACTACAGGATTGCAGCAAAAAAGGATGGCATGTCGGCATATATTCGGCATGATAAACTTATCGTGAACGGAAACACATGGTCACTCAACGAACTACGTTACTCATTCGAACGACCTCCAAGCATTACTTCAGAGATCGAGGAGCAAAAGACTGGACCTACACACAAGAAGGAGACACCACGTCGCAGGAAGAGGGAAGATGACCAGCTTAGCCCGAGCCAAGAGAGATGGAGTAAGAAAACGTCGATCGACAACCCGGGGAACCGCAGTGGTAACATCTAGCAGAATGAAGGTAACATGGACTATAGCATTTTGAGTTGGACTAAACAATATTGGTAACTTGAATGCAGATCAGTTTTCTTTTTTGTTATATTTTGATATCATCTGCCTCCAAGAAACTTGGGTGGAAGGGAATGTTATTTTACCTCAGCAGTTTCACAATTATACTTTGATTGATTCTCAAGCTGTCCGTTCATTCAGTTATGGAAGGGCGAAGGGCGGACTCATTACGATGGTTAAGAATGATCGACAAAATGTGCGTGTACTAAAAAAGTCTAGGTTTTTCATTTTTGTGTATGTAGACAGCCTTGAATTGGTTATAGAAAATGTATACATGAATACTAAGGAAGATTCTGTCCTTTTTTTTTTTCGAGGAGTTGGGTGACTCGCTCAACTTTATTACTACCAACTATAGATACCATGAAATAGTAATAGTGGGGGATTGGAATGCAAGGGTGGGTTTGCTGAACCAAGGTGAAGCGGCCACGTACCGAGGAACATTCTTTTCCCCTAGCAGGAACTCAATGGGTGTGAAAGTTGATACTGTTGGTAGGAATCTCATGGACATTATGGAAGAACACGGTTTTATGAAAAAAAAAAAAAAATAAAATAAAATAAAAAAAACTTGTTGTATAGGCCATAGTTGCCTCAAAACGACAAATAAACATTTCTTTCTTTCTTTCTTTCTTCTTACCCTATCAGGAAAATATATGCAAAAAGCTGGCGGTATCGTAACTCGGTATACCTATGCCGTAATTTCAGATTGGTTGACCTCGAAGACACAATACATTGGAGCCCGGTCCAAGTCAATTGAAACATAATTGAATGTATTCTTCTCTGTATAAACTCTATTTGGAAATGAAAGAAAAAAATCTGCAAATTCTTACACACGGGTTGGTTATTCCTCGAATGGGGGAATCAGTGGGTGTGGCGGGTCCCAGACCCATTCCAATCGATTCAGGGTCCAAAATTTAGTGGAAAATGATACCCCACACGCCTAGGCACCAGAAATCTTGACACATACAAAATGGGTTGTTGATACATACCCATTTTGACCCATAACTTCTTCCGGTGGTTGCCAATCGTTCTGGGACCCGTTTCATTGGATTCAGCGTCCAAAATTTAGTGGAAAACTATACCCCACACGCCTAGGTAGCAGAAATCCCGAAAACACATATTCAAAATGGGTAATAAATACCCAATTTGACCCATTACTTCTTCCAGTGGGTGCCAATCGTTCTGGGACCCGTTTCATTGGATTCAGCGTCCAAGATTTAGTGGAAAATTACACCCTACTCGCCTAGATCGCCTAAAATCTCGAAAATCCATTTTTCAAAAAACACATTTTGACCCCTCCCCCCCCCCCCTCCCAAAATTTGGTCTGATCGGGCTGAAAAGTTTCGAGGACCCGTCTCGGCCAGGAACAGACCCCTGACCCAAATTTCAGATTTTTAGAAAATTTTCTACTACCAAAAACGGCGCGGACGATGGACGGCGGACGGACATCGACCTTTTTTGATCAGGACATCATGAAACGCCCAGAAAAAAATTTTGAGCCGAATCGGAGAGGTTGACCATTATCATGAAAACATAGGTTGATTATTCAAGGAATAACCAACCAAAAGTCTACACAAAATTCCATCACAACAATCCAGAGACCAATGAGGCGACACAGCTCGGTTCTTTTAGTTTTTATCGTCAGGTAGATTTATGTTTTCTCATGAAGTAATGGGACTCATGACTCACAGTCGATGCTCGTCTAGGTGACTCACCGCTGCATCTCTACGTCCCAGGAGCTCCAACACCACCGATGGGATGACTCAGAGCTTGAATTCGACGATGCTTTCATTAGTAGATACTACCGATCAATATGTTCGTTCGACACCTGTTCAATTAGAGCCCTTGTAGCCCTCTGAATGGCGTCACGCCTATCCAATCGATTCAGCAACCAAAAATCATGTACACACTTGATATATGGGGTACCTGGTACCCCTAAAACGTGCTTATAGATCTGTCCTAGTCCTAGAGTATTATGAGTTTGTAATCGAAACGTGGCCTCCTGATATTACATTACCTTGGTTCGGAATGCTTCCCAGGGATGGGAGAGACAAAATAATGAGAAAATCAGAGTGGCGTTAAAACGCTGAAAACCGGTCCCTGCTTGAACGAAGAATTAGGAATAATACTATCATCGGACCTAGGATGAAGCAAGTCCAGGAAAATAATTAAAATTGTGGATTGAACAAAAAATAGATTGAAACCGAAATTTAAACGAAAAACGAAAAATCTAGCCCTGACGGGTAAGAAAGTGGTCAAATCGGAAAGATCTCTTGATAGATGTATATAAATTAAGGCTGGCAAATGGGAGAATGGTGGCCACCCTACAATATGATTGGTGAACTCACCTATTTAGCCTAGATTTTCCTATTATTAACTTTATCTTGAATAAACCTTAGAACGGATGAGGTGTCAGGTGCGTTTACAGCTAGAACTTCTTTGAATAGCAGGTCGGTTCGACAAAACGCCAAAATTGGAGTCGTCACGTCTAGGATCTCGCTGATCGTCCGAATCGAGTTTAATCGTTAAATGGGAGTCAATGCAGGGATAAGTCAAATCGAGAGCAGGCTTGTCCGGAATCAACAACAAGAGAGAATAGGTGCGGTTTTCTTGGGGTGGTCGGCGGTTTTTCCCCGGGAATTGGAGGAAGGACATTTCAAATATACGTTATGAAACGAAAAAAAAAAAAAGTTGGGGGAAAAATTGAGTTTTTTTTTTCATTTTATCGATAGGAATACAACATAATTGTATTAAAACGAACGATTGAGATAGAACAAACCAAAGAAAAAGCCGGACATACAATCAAAACTTGCAGACAGCCAAAACAATCTTAAATCCTCGTTTTTGGCGGGAAAATAAACTCTTCAAGGTTCCCAAAATCCTTCTGTCATTCCGTAACATCTACGTCACCCGCACTTCCTTGCATCAAACCGAACATGTACTGACCATCTGTCGAAGTGGTGAATTTTGTCTATCGAGGAGCTTACTTATTTCTTGGGCTCAGCTTAAAACAATCTTGAAAGCAGATGGTTCCGTATCTTCACATCGACCACAAAGTGAGAGAGAAAGAGATAAAAAGTCTTGGACGGCAATCAGAGCGTAGACAACACTGATCTTCAGCTGTTCGCAGTGGTTATCCGCTGGTCTGTTTCTTGGTGTGGTGGGAAGCCCGAAAAAAGGCGCTGGATACGCATCTGCCTCGTCTCATTTTTTATCGGAGTCCATTGCCTTCAAGAAGACCATTAAACCAAAGCTGCACACGGAAGGGTGCACGTGCCGGTTCCCCTCACCAACATGACTATCATCATTAGTATCCAACGCAATTTCTAGGCTATTCGCCGGGAGGAAGTAGCGTTCAATTGCGATACCATCGAGGTTAGTATTCTCCCTGGCCCCTCGGTCCTCTGGCTGGCAGTTCTTCCGAGCCAAGGGAGGGATCTCCACATAAAAGAGCGAAATCATCGCCTCATTGTGCAACCCTTTAAGAGGCTTCATACCCTCCTAATTTAGGCCGATTGTGATACCAACTGGTGGTCAAGTCCTGCCCACTGCAACATGCCGCGTCCACTGTTGGAGGGATCACCTGTGTGAAATAGCTTTTAAAAGGTGCGAGGACCGCGTGTCACAGGTGTGGCGACAAATTACCGATTGTTCGTCACCGACATGCTGACTCGGGCATAATTTTTACCTCGTATACAACCATTTGTCCCATTCATAACTGGAGCCCCGTATATTAACTAACCAGACTTTTGCTAAAGGTATTCTCAATTATTTGTTTCCATTTGATAATAAATAACCCAGCGAGTAATCCCCACACTCACAATGGACAAAATTCATCTGAATGAGATTTTCTCAAGTGCCTTCCTTTCTGAGACCATATACGACAAATAAACAAATGTGTTGTGGTGACCTGGAAATGTATATAGTACGTGCGATTGAGATATAAACACTGCTGATAAGCTGCGACCTTATCTGCGACAGATAACCTAGTTGTATATTGAGACCTAACACATTTCATAATTTATTTACGTTATAAAAAAATTTGGCCGGATGTCGCACTCAATGACGTTTAAAAAGGCAAAGACACATGTTGAGTCTTGTCTGCCACGAGGAACGAAGAGGCAGCCTCAGCTAATTGCTGACAGTCAGCACAATTGCGTGTTTCTCTCGCTTAATGGGAGTTTGATCGTATAAAAAATGACTCTCGGTTTTGTATAGATTACATTTGTTAGCCCTTCAACGTCAATCAATAACATCAATGGTATTTACAGTCCTAAACAGTAAAATGTAAATAAATGTCTTATCAGGAAAGCCATTTGAAAAACATCACTCATAGGTACCCAATTTTAACGAAGTGGAGAATCTAAATTGGCTCATAGAATGTATTTGCTTGGATAGAGTGCTCATTTTCTTGCTCAGTTGGACGTGTTTAGACAGATCTCGTGGCAAAGCCCTGTCAATCCAACTTCACTTATGTCGGACAGATAGGGCGGGAAAAAGTCATCACTCCTCGTGCTTTGTAAGTCAATGCGGTTGAACAAGACTTGACCCTTAGCTACCTCTGAAATCAGAATTCTGGAATTAATTCAATGATGTCTATGCTGACATATTGGTTCGCACCCCGTGTGTCGATGCGGTATCTACGTATTTAACATGTCAGCGCAGTAGGTACTTAGGCGAGACAATGATGCGTTTTCATTCGGTTTTATCACGTAACGAGATCATCGAGAGGAATGTGGTGAAGATCACCACGTAGTGGATATCAACGAATATTGGTGTTCCACCATACAATACAATAGTGTAAGGCAATGGTTGAACAAGGCGAACGTGTTTCTAGATGTCTCGTATTGCAGAGCGAGATTAACTGGATTGGTGAGATTTACGAGTTAACTACAACCAAGGGCGGACTCATGAAAAGTCAGGATCGGATATCCAAGCTATAGGCTCAAGTTCCTTTCCGATTTGTCGTGATGCTGTGTACGAGTATCTAGCAGCGGGAGGGATCCAGCTCAATACATAAACCTGAGACGAGGACATTCTTACCAGTTATTACTTGGCCCTCGTACCGCCGTTGTGGCTACAGCTGGTATTGATGGAGGATAAGACTCTTGCCTACTTTTACTATATGCTCGTCGTCCTAAGGGTTGAACCCCCACCGTTTTGATTGAATGCAAGCGCGGATGAATGAGTTCGAACTTGGGCGTAGCGAAAATGTATACGAGATTCCTATCGATGACCCTCTCGTGCCCTTATATAAATAAAGGGTTGACGCTGTGTTACCTGCAAGGGGCAACATTATTCGTGCTTAGCCATATAGTAGTTCTTTGTGTAAGAAATCTTCATTAGAATGAATTATAAGTTTCTAGATGCACAGGATCCAATACGGTAGCAATCAGCTTTACCGTGTAGCCACAATAATAATAACCGTTATTAGGGGATTGCCTACAGCCAACCAAAACATTACATTATAGCAACAAGCCTTGATTATGTCTAAATGTAAATGTTCGGACTGGGTTAATTTTTTGATTGTACGAAAATTGCGCCCAGTGAAAATCGCGCCCACTGAGGAATGTGTGTAAATCGCGCCCGGTCTAAAAATTGACTACCCCTCGAGACATACATATATATTTCTGGCTAGAATGGAATCTGCTTGAAGAGAAATTTCATGTGATAATTTTGGTTCCTTCTGGTTTCCTTGCGATTTAGCCCGTTGGTTGTATAACGTTCTCTTTGTTCCTTGCTGTTCCGGTATCTCCGTGACTAAATTATATCCTCGATTATGTAGGTCACCCAATTCCTCTGAATATACATTACTAATCGGAGCATCTTCCTCTCGTGCTCTCTGCTTCGCCTTGGTTACAGCGTTCTGTACTTCTAGGCGAGCATCACCCGGAGGTCCACAATTATGATCGTTTGAAATGAGTACGTTGGTGTCTCTCGTCTTCAGCATTTCTCGACACTGCTTCGATCGTTGTTTTGAACATCGCCAGACAACAGTTCCATCTAGAAGTGATCTTTTTATGATATGCGAGTATCCTTTGTAGTGGGCACAAGGTCGTCAAAAGTTCCATGTCAGCTGAAGCACACGAACCGAACTGTAGTAAAGTTACAGCATTAATGAAGTATGACTTTCTCTCTTGAACTTTGACTCAGCTGGTGCGGAAGTGTGACTCATGGGACAGTTATAGACCCTTGTACTGGGCGCGAATTTCACTGGGCGCGATTTACAGGACACCAATTTATTCGATATGGTTTTATTGATGTGGCGGAAATGCCCCTCCACATGTTAAAAACAAACCGCTAAAAATTGTTCCTCAACGGTTCATAACTCCATGTGAATCTCGCCCATATGGCCAAGTGGAATATCTTCAAGGCGTCAACATCAAGTACTCAATTTTTAAACACGTGTTGTCAATAAAATTTTGCGAATATCGCCAAATCAGATTGAATTTTTAGTTGAGCAACATAATCTCGTGCTTGTTCTGTTCGGGTCTTCGGTGGGTAATTATTATTCACTTTTTTATCGCAGGCAAATGTGCTCTCGCTATTATTTTCCTACGAAGCTTATATAATTATATTAAACGTTTACCGTCACCGCGTTGTCCATCCCGTTATTCGTCGGATAAATATACTTATTTTTACCCATTTGTGGCACTTGGCGCAAAACATATCTCAATCTATTCAGTGACCAGTTTCAGTAGACAATAATTGTCTATATTTATTTATTTATTATAATTATTATACCCAAAGGTCCCCAAAAACCTCTCCTGGTGGAAGGGGCAGTAGATTATTTGAAACTCTGAAATGAGAACGACTGTAAAGCTTAGAAGCGGGGCTGAAATGCAAAATAAATAGATCGGTCAATTTTATCGGATTGGAGGTTTTCTACCGATATTTTACATAAAACTTCCGGGTAGAAAATTGGCTGTCTGAAACATTCATTGTCATGGCATTTTAGAATTATATTAGGTACACGATTCGAAAGCCCCGTCAGATTCACCAGTATACAAATTAGTGCCCACATGGAGCGAGAACGGTATCGAAGGGGACTCTAGATAATAAAAAGTGTTATCGAGTGGCCCGCATCCCGTATCACAGGCCTGATTGTTGCCTATCGGTGACGGCCAGGGGTTTTAAAAACTCACGGCTCTCAATAGATTCGCTATTATTACAAACACTGAGTCATGCTCCGTTCATTATTCATCGATACTTCTCTCACAACTCTTTCCCTCACTGCCGTGGGATCGTTGACGTCCACCGGTTGAGGGCTACGTCATGCAACAAACTTCGAAAAAAATTATTACACACGGGTTGGTTATTCCTCGAATGGGGGAAACAGTGGGTGTGGCGGGTCCCGGACCCATTCCAATCGATTCAGCGTCCAAGATTTAGTGGAAAATGATACCCCACACGCCTAGGTACCAGAAATCCCGAAAACACATATTCAAAATGGGTAATATATGCCCAATTTGACCCATAATTTCTTCCGGTGGGTGCCAATCGTTCTGGGACCCAGTTCATCGGATTCAGCATCCAAAATTTAGTGGAAAATGATACCCCACTCGCCTAGATCGCCCAAAATCTCGAAAAATCCATTTTTCAAAAAACACATTTTGACCCCTACCCCGCCAAAATTTGGCCCGATCGGGCTGAAAAGTTTTGAGGACCATCCTAGGCCGGGAACAGACCCCTGACCCAAATTTCAGATTTTTAGAAAATTTTCTACTACCGAAAACGGCGCGGACAATGAACGGCGTACGGCGGACGGACATTGGCCCTTCTTGATCTAGACACCATGAAACGTCCAGAAAAAAATTTTGAGCCGATTATTCAAGGAATAACCAACCAAATTGGTCCTTCAAATCTAGGAATTCCCTAACGGTATCCTATGCGGCTGGCCGGTCGAGGTAGAGCGTAGAGAAGATGAAATTAGTAGATGAATCGTTTTAGAGTGCCAGTGTTCTTCAAATATGTATGTTTGAACTGTCGGAAATCCTCTCAAACGCTATAAATACATTTATTCTTCCTCACACCCATCGAGATCCGGGATGTTGACAACTTCAGAGATCGCCTGTGATACTGTGGGTGGTGGAGTGCATTGCTCAAGGAGAGCTGCATGTGGGAGACCTTCAACTGGTAGGAATATCATTAGATAAAGAGTCTCTCGCTCTATTTGCGAGCTCTGTTATTAAATAATAGGACTTCCAGGCGTCTTCATCTTTCAACAATCTGTCGGCGAGAATCACAAGACCGGTAAAAAGTTGGACTCACTCGAGAAACCGAGCTTTCATTTTCAGGATGAGGCGAACGACAACATGTATATCAACATATCGTATTCGTCGTATATATTTCAACTATTCCATGCAGGGAAGCCCCTTCCGGCACGATCCATTTTTATGCGTTTCAGGATTCCATTGCGCAAGTTATTCATGAGCCTTCCTCAAAGATAATGTTTGTGACGTTGGTATCACCTATTTTCCGAAGAGGACCAAGAGAGAGGGGAAGGAGGAAAACCCTTCAAGATTAACTAGAACTAAAACAGATTACGCGCAATTGCAGCGAATGTATTCTCATTTTCAAGCTGCAGTGGAATGATTGATAGCGCATTGAGAGTTCTATTTAGATACTAAGTTGAGAGGAAATTGGGAAATATTGAAATTCTTCTAGCTGGTCGTTGTTAGGTAATTAGAGAGCTAAACCCAGGGAATCGTCATAAATCCCAAGCCAATGTTTAGGTACGCTAGTCTATGGTTTGTGCACAGCACTACATCATTCACAATTTCATTAATTAAAGTTTTTCATGTGTCCCCCTTTACATCACATATCGGCTTCAGACAGACATCGAGGTAAAGGAACTACCTAATGGCCCATCAATACTTGCCCGATCTTGGTACACTTTTGATTGTGATTTAAAACTCAAACTAAGTCGGCCTGTGCCCTTTGATCCGTATGTCCCTAATAAGCCACTACAGCAGTTCATATTTCCATTTCATCAATACAATTCACTAAAAGAAAATTAATTATGAAACGTCAATTACTAAAATGGCGATTTTACGGTATTCCGCAAGACGAATTACATTCGATGATTAAGTTGTTTGTGTTTGATGAGTACCGAATGGTGGACTAATATTGATTGAATATTGAAAATGAATTGAATGGTGATTAACCTGAGTTATAAATAATTACTCAGCTACCTAGGTACGTTTAGGATGTTTTGTTGCGTTGGTGATTCTACAGCAAAAATTGCTTTCTCCACACATTTTATTTTATTCATAGTTATTTACATGAGTAACAGATTAATGTACCCGCACCGTAGAACAATAAATGGCGTTTTTCGCCATACTGTTAAGCTGAGTTGAAGGGGCTAGTTTGCCATTCCTGCTGGGAACCAAGGGCTGTAGACTCTGACCCAGCTATACCTTTAGCAAAAGATTCAAAAAATTGAAAAAAGTTTGGAGATTAACCAATACACGAATGTAATGATAATAATATTAACTGAAATATTAACAATTGTAAGCCCCCAGGCTTGTTGCCTCCAGAAGGCAAGAAGGGAGGGAGCATGCGCCAGGATGCGCGCAGCTCCTGCCCAGACATCGCATTTGGAGAGAGCTCCAGCGCTCACTCGTTGCCAAGGCGCCCAACTGGGCAGTCATTGCTGAGGCGCCCAACATGTCGGAGTCATATAATATTTTTGTAACCCTGACGTGCAAGTGCATCTCATTCAGTCCATCCTGGCTTTGTCCTGTGCTCACTCTACTACTGTGCTGAAGTCGACTGAAGCTGTAATATTGTGTTCCCCATGAGATGATAAAGGACTCAAGTTAATTAAGCCTCGCTGTGTACCTTGGGACAGCATGCCCCCTCCAGTTTTCCCTTCGATGTCGACGCAGTTTTCGTCGTTGCGTTTGCTCATTAAATTGTATTTCATGTATATCATAATTTCATGTATCATGTATTAATTGTATTTTATGCTCCACATGTTGTCTAATTTACTTTGTCGAATTACTTTGTCTTGTATCAATTCTAGCCCAGGTTGAGGCATATTCTCCTTTGCAATGTGTCCTTGTTTTCAATTATAATTCATTTTGTATCAATGTATTTTATGCTCATCCTTGGTATCATCCCTAGTTGCTCAGTCGTAAGTCTTGGACTTACATTGTGTAACCTCTCGCTAGGTCCATTCAAAACCTCCGAAGAAACCCGAATTAAATTATAACAGATTTTAATTCGAGAGAGGCTTACACAATAATAAGATAAGGTTTGGAATCCACTCTTAACAGATGATTACGGATTTTGTTCTCGTCTTTTCTCCAGAGCTCTTATGGACATCCCCCGTAGCATTCGATGCCTTGTGGAAATAAACCAACCTTCCTTTTAGTAAAGGTGAATATCGAAGCAATGTTAGGCAAATTGCCGAAGCGTGTGCTCTGTAATTGTCCTCCGTGGTTCGCCGCCAATACAATGCAATTCACACCGTCAACTCTCTATAAAATCATTTGACTTTGAGTGCAGTTGTCATTCTCTCAGAGTCAGCACAAAGAGCTTGCGCAAGCATCCGGCACACAGGTCATGTAGGATTTCAATTGACAATTGCTCTTAGACATTCAGCACTTATCTTCAATCCCCCTTCTCGTGAATAATTCAATGGGCTCTTGTGCGGTAGATACATCATCCAGTGCACCGACCTGCAATCGAGAAGAAAGTAGCCTCTTGCGTCGTACCATTCTCAACGGGAGCTGTATTCAAATTTGATACCGAGGCACCTGTATACTCTCTTTGATAAAAATTTCTGGGCCGTATATAGTCACGACGGACCGAAGGAGGACAGACATCCAAAATTGGAATCCCCTCACTTGGAACCGTGTTTTTTCTTTCATCTGTCCTCACTAACAAAAGGATTCGTATTCAACAAAAGTTTATAAACGAAAAATTCAGTCATACTTTTTCAGCCTTTCAGGCAACCTTCAAGAGGCGCAGAAGGACATGATCACATGACCACATTGTTCGGTTCTATGGCCTTGTCATTAGTTGAATTCCGTTGCGCATCGTACCCAACTTATTCAAAAGCCTTCCTCAAAGATAATGTTTGTGACGTTGATTGCACCTATTTTCAAAGTTTATAAAGGTAAAATTCAGTCATCTATTTTCAGCCTTTCAGGCAACCTTCAAGAGGCGCAGAAGGACATGATCACATGACCACATTGTTCGGTTATATGGCCTTGTCATTGGTTGTCCAGCATTGAAGATAAAGTGTTTAGTTAAATCCGGAACGTTTCGGCCCTAGGAAGAGGATCTCTACCACGGGTTGAAAAGTTGATTAACAGCCTCTTGGGGATGCGAAGGAACCCTTCGTGTGAAGGCTTTGAAGAACGCGAGGGAAGGAATCCCCCTTCAAGCTACGTGTTAGGCGAGTTAGGCTACTGCATTGCTGCACTTGGGTGCACCGTAGCCCCACGAAAGACTCGGCCACAGCGAGTTTTTTTCTCTTCAAAAAGGTGAGTAACAAGTTTACTAGGTAGCGAACACAATAGTGTCGAGTGTGAGGTGTCGTTGAATATTGATGCGGCCTCTCCTCCCACGGAATGCTCTTATGCGTTCTCAACGCGTCATCTTTTGTTGTCTTGTGTCATCTATCACTGACGGACCGTCAGGACTACACCCTCTCACATCTTGACTATTTATGCGCTCTCACACTATTCTAACGATTTTCCTCTCGCAAGAAATGGAACGCATCACTAACGGTTCTAGTTTTGCAACTAGTACAAAATATCTATGACGCTCAACCGACTGAATGAAACTGGGCATTTTCAAAATTGAGGCCTCGAGCGAGATTTTTGTTAAAACTTACTTTTTATATATTAGGTTGTGACGACTACAACATTTCAGCCCAATCGGACCAAATTTGGGGAGGAGGGGTAGGTGTAAAAATGTGTTTTTTGAAAAACGGATGATCGTAATTTTCGGTGATTTAGGCGTGTGGGGTGTCATTTTCCACTTAATTTTGAACCCTGAATCGATTGAAATGCTTCTCTACGCTCCTGGTCCGAGGATTAACCAACCCCTGTGAATGAATTTGCAGATAATCGATAAGCGTTACCGGTTGTTTAGTTTGTTTACTAGAACATGAACAAAAAATATGCAAATTCTTACACACGGGTTGGTTATTCCTCGAATGGGGGAAACAGTGGGTGTGGCGGGTCTCAGACCCATTCCAATCGATTCAGGGTCCAAAATTTAGTGGAATATGATACCCCACACGCCCAGGTACCAGAAATCCTGACACATACCAAATGGGTGGATACATACCCATTTTGACCCATAACTTCTTCCGGTGGTACCAATCGTTCTGGGACACACATCATTGAATTCAGCGTCCAAAATTTAGTGGAAAATGATACCCCACACGCCTAGGTAGCAGAAATCCCGAAAACACATAATCAAATTGGGTAATAAATACCCAATTTGACCCATTACTTCTTCCAGTGGGTGCCAATTGTTCTGGGACCCATTTTATTGGATTCAGCGTTCAAAATTTAGTGGAAAATGACACCCTACTCGCCTAGGTAGCAGAAATCCCGAAAACACATATTCAAGATGGGTGTATCTATGGGGCATTACGACACTAATTTACTAATATAATATTGAGAAAACGTAGGTAATTTAGAAGGCTATAATAATTGTATTAAATTGAATTGAATGGTACGAATAAAAAGCTCGGACAGTAAAAAGAATTGTAGGCAACTGCTCAAAATTGGTTGCTAAGTTTAACAGCTGGTTATAAACAACAGGATATGACGATGTGTTTTGTTTGTCTATTCGGCTGAAGTCACCCACATGGGTAATAAATACCCAATTTGACCCATTACTTCTTCCAGTGGGTGCCAATTGTTCTGGGACCCATTTTATTGGATTCAGCGTCCAAAATTTAGTGGAAAATGACACCCCACTCGCCTAAATCACCCAAAATCTCGAAAATCCATTTTTCAAAAAACACATTTTGACCCCTACCCCCTCCAAATTTGGTCCGATCGGGCTGAAAAGTTTCGAGGACCCATCTCGGCTGGGAACAGACCCCTGACCCAAATTTCAGATTTTTAGAAAATTTTCTACTACCAAAAACGGCGTGGACAATGGACGGCGGACGGACATTGACCTTTTTTGATCAGGACATCATGAAACGTCCAGAAAAAAATTTTGAGCCGAATCGGAGAGGTTGACCATTATCATGAAAACATAGGTTGATTATTCAAGAAATAACCAACCAAAATACGGATTTGGTTTTTTTTAAACGACGCCGATGTTGACGACAGCTCGTGCATGAGAACGAGAGGATGAGTTGGTCGCATTCAGCACAAGGTCAATATTGTTACGCCGCTCAGGAGTAGGAAGCCGTTTGTCTACAGCTCTTTCGCCGCACTATCACGAAAGTGCAACGAGGCCTATTACCTACTAGAAGGGATGCGCTGGCTGTTAGCACTCGCCTAATTGTTGCACCAGTTTAAGAGCACCACGTGTGTGCGAGGGTTGATTCAGCATCCAACACGGTCCCATCATTTTGAAACTACTCCTGCCGGAGATGCCAGAAGATCGACAGTATTACGTGCTTCGCTTTTATAACCTATCTTCTCGTATTTGCCAACTTCTGCACTCAGGTCAAGTAGCTCTTGCTCTCATAGGCACGTGAGGGTTTGTTTGTTCAACTCGAATGAAGGTACACAGGCGTCTGCAGAGTCATTTCTCCAAGAGGAGACACGATATCTGTGTTTGCTGTGGTGGCCCTGAGTTGACACATTTGGAAAAACGCCTTTCTCGTACATCAGAGGGACGAAGTTTGACATTGTTCGTGTGACTGCCCTTTTATCAAAGAGAGATGTGCATTTTCCCCGCGCGAAAACTTCAAGCTTAAAATGCTGAACAAATCATTTTAAACTTCACTCCAACCTTCCGTGCAAGCCCGGAATTGTTCGTCCTAGTTTATTTTTGCTAGCCATCGTAAGTACCTTTTTCAGCGATCAAAAGCATCTAGAAACCGACATCAGCCGGCACAATTGCTCCACAATGAGCTTCGAGATAGTTACCGTGTTCTCATTCTTTTTCAACCGTGATTGCGTTTTGATTGGCTGCAGTGCTCTATAATTGCGTTCTGGGCTTGACTTAGCCGAAGGCCTTGGATGCATGAGGTCGTTGGAACAATGAAGTTTTCAGTTACCATGTGAGACTCCATCGTTTCGTCAGGTTGATTTTCACCAGCTACTTTCGATTTGAAGTCGCTCTCGAGACTTCATTATTGTTAATGGAACGAGTTAAAGTTATCGTGAAGACACAAATTAGTTTCCCCTCAGACTTTCTCTTTTACTTTTCGAATTGTGGGGGTCCCGAATTAAAATGTATAACTACCCATCTAAGGACCGACATGGAACTGTGAAATCCCTAACGTTGGCCCTAGCTGTGCCGAACTAAATCTTGATAGTAGAAAACCAAAGGAGGATAACACCTTCCTTGACATGTTATGTTAAATGTCAAATGTGTTTTAATAGCCTAGGTTTGCCTAGGATTTCATTTCTCAACAAAAGGTGGTTTAAAAATATCTTTAAAAAATAATAATAATAAAAAAAAAAAATACAAAATTATTGTTGTAATTAAATAGGCCTATTCCGCCAGTTGACAAAGAGACAGTCTTTCCCACTTTTGGACAAAATTCCCAAGAAGATGAGATGATTGTTATCATTTTCGAATAGTTTACAGAACCCACACCGTATTCCCCCACCCGTTGCCCTGGAAATTGTTAAAAAATTTGAGCCGATTCGGAGAGGTTTACCATTTGCATGAAAACATAGGTTGATTATTCAAGGACTAACCAACCAAGAGTTGAAAAATCCGAAGAGCTTCTAATTGGATCGATTCTTCGAATTTATAGGTTTTTCAACATGATTTTTGTTGGTTATTCCTTGAATAATCAACCTATGTTTTCGTGCAAAAGGTCAACCTCTCCGATTCGGCTCAAAAAATTTTTCTGGACGTTTCATGATGTGTAGATCAAAAAAGGTCAGTGTCCGTCCGCCGTCCACCGTCCATTGTCCGCGCAATTTTCGGTAGTAGAAAATTTTCGAAAAATCTCAAATTTGGGCGGGGTAGGGGTCAAAATGGGTGTTTCCATCCATTGAAAAATGGATTTTCGAGATTTTGGGCGATCTAGGCGAGTAGGGTATCATTTTCCACTAAATTTTGGACGCTGAATTCAATTAAATGGGTCCCAGAACGATTGGCACCGACTGGTAGAAGCAACTCACCTCAGTCTAATTTTGCTGCCAACTCCGCCAGTTATTGAGCCAATTTGCCTTATATTATAATGTGTGCACGAGCAATGCGAACCGAAGCATTAAATTCACTTGGTTCCACCCTGTCCAGGTTTGTCGTGTTCTAGTGGATTTTTAGATATGGTCATCTCGATAATTTGCTCATTTGAAAAAAGGCCCAGCATCACGGGTGGTTCCTACGAACTGGAGTCTGCTCTCCAACACCTGTTACCCCCCCATCTCGGTGCGGCTAACAATGCTTCACAGTACGTTTGATTTGAATTAAAGTTCCCGGTTCTTTGTTTTTCTGATAAAGTAGAGCTTTTTTCAAAAAGTATGTTTGAACATGAATAGGCAATGACCGGATCTGAGATTTTGTTTGCAATGCACCTGTCCCTTTCGGAGCCTCAGCTGCGCCCCGTAATTCAACTTCCGCTCTGGACCAACTTCCTTTCCGAAGAGGGACCTACCCTTTCAGTGCCTTATCTTTTCTCATTAACGAAGATTCGACAAAACAAACCACCTTATCCTCTTATCGCTCGTCAGGGGGATAAGGAGGTTTGTTCTGGTCGTTTCGGGCCAGATTTTCTTTTACTAACCGATCAAATAACTGGCGGAGGTGGGTACCGGTGCGACCGCCGTGAAGGACTGCAATGCCATGTCTATTCCTTTCCGTTTCCGCCCATTGAACCGGTAAATGATTGCAACTTGGTTTTTGGTCGAGGCTTATCAAATTAAATAGTTCCTACCTAAAAAATTTAGCTACAAAAAACATTCGATGGTGACTTACTCTCATGAAATATCCACCAAATTCGACTTTTCGAGGACCGTAGAGCTTTTGTTCATATAATGAACATTATCGGATCAACTGATTTTACGATATGAGAAAAATCGGTGGGGTTGACAATATATATATTTTTTTCAGACCAATCAGTGCGCAGGCTCAAATGGAGTCTATGTGAGAAATTGCATGTTCTCAGGGCATTTCCAAGGCCTTTCCTCGCTCAGACAGCATACAGGAGAGAACGGATACGGATTCAGAGTGAACACACTTAGGGGAGTTTTTTTTTTTTTTTTTTTTTTTTTTTGTATTTTCTAAATAAGAGTAACTAACCAAAATGAAAAAAAAATCAATTAATTTTTTATAGACACATCAAAAGAAGGCAAGGGTTCAAAGGAGGTCATCATTGTGAGGTACCTTACAATTTACGTATTAGCTATACAAAAGGCTAACTGTGATCAGTCTTTGTTCTTAGCAAAAATATAAAGTCGTTCGGAGCAATGAAAAATTGGTCGAGATGATGACTTCGAGTGTGCGTAGGAATTAGGAATGACCACCCTGCGCCCTCCTCTGTGATGAATCACAGGATTTACCATATAAAAAGAGAGGTCCCTCCTTTCATGGTAACTTATTTATGCAAAACGACCCTGCAGTAGCGATCCGAAGGTCAACCTATTCAATTTTCAGAAAGACTTCTGTCTTCTATTCTCTTGAGTGCAGAGCCACCTCGAGTTTTTGAAGGATGTTGATCGTCTGAAGCGTTGATTTCTTGCGTTTCCAGGTTCTCTTTATGATCTTGAATTCCGCACTCAACAGATCGAAGATTTGTTGGGTTATTGCAGTCATTACGTTTCTAGTGTCCACGAGAATGAGTTTTTAAAAAATGAAAACATAGGTTGATTATTCAAGGAATAACCAACCAATACGTGTATAAAGTTCCTCCGCACAAATATGTTTACGAATTCAGCACCGGGCTGAATACATGGCGTTGAAGACGCTACATTTGATCAAAATAGGTCGCTAAACGTATTTTCGGGGCAAAAATTAGGAAAATCACTCAAAATTGACAACTTTTCACCTTATTTAGGAAACAACACCCCATTGATCCAAGATTCGAAATAGGGAATAACGGGGCCGAATATTGAAGAAACATCGATTGTGTTCAATCCGCATCGTACAAATGAGTTACGATTCAATTTAGCAATTGACCCAATAGTTCTGTAGACAAGCGATGGGGGATCAGAACCTGGAAGCTCGTTAAAAAGCTGCAAAACCTCCCACATTGATTTATTATTCTTTAGAGTAAGAGTTTAGTGAAAATAGTGAGTAGTGTCCCGTACTCATTCCAATCGATTCTACTTCCAAAATTTAGTGGAAAATCCCGAAATCTAATTTTAATGAACACATTTTTAACCATACCTACCTAAATTTTAGTCCGATCAGGCTGAAAAGATCCGAGGACCGACTAGATCTAGAACGAGGTTTTTGACCAAAATTTAATATTTTTATAAAGTTTTCTTCTTCCAAAATCGGCGTAGATAGCGGACAGATATTTCAATTTTGGTTTATTTCAATGTAGGGTGACATCTTGAAACGCAAACTGTCAAATTTTGGAGCAATTCGTGTCCGTGTCCAGTTGAAGTTTTGGTTGATTATTCCTTGAATAATCAACCTATGTTTTCATGCAAATGGTCAACCTCTCCGATTCGGCTCAAAATTTTTTTGTGGACGTTTCATGGTGTCTAGATAAAAAAAGGTCAATGTCCGTCCGCCGTACGCCGTCCACGCCGTTTTTGGTAGTAGACAAATTTCTAAAAATCAGAAATTTGGGTCAGGGGTCTGTTCCCGGCCTAGGACGGTCCTCGAAACTTTTCAGCCCGATTGGACCAAATTTGGGCGGGGTAGGGGTCAAAATGTCTTTTTTGAAAAATGGATGGTCTTAGAACGATTGGCACCCACCGGAAGAAGTTATGGGTCAAAATGGGTATGTATCTACCCATTTTGTATATGTGTCAAGATTTCTGGTGCCTAGGCGTGTGGGGTATCATTTTCCACTAAATTTGGGCCCTGAATCGATTGGAGTGGGTCTGGGACCCGTCACACCCACTGTTTCCCCCATTCGTGGAATAACCAACTCGTGTGAAGTTGAGGGATGAATCCAACCTACTCATTTATCGAAATTCCCAATATCACACTTTCTTCGAACAACCATACAGCGACGAAACCGCTCGGGGTCCTTATTTTGCCCGTCGGGCTTCCACAGTTCGTGTCAGTGTTGTCAACCCTTCTACTCGTATCATTTTTCTCGGGTAACCTGCGGGTGGTGGTGAATTGCCCGTGTCGAACACAGCGGATGTTCCTCTCCGGTGGTATTCGCTCCTATATCCGCTACCGGCATCCGCCCGCTGAAATCTCATTGTCGTCAACGTTGACAGTGTTTTAAGCCATTTACATTTCGATAACTGGAGGGATAATGTGCACCACAATGTCATTAAATAACTCAAAATAATAACTCAATTAAATCAGCTGGTCGAACAACCAAAGGATCACAAGATGTCAATAATAAAACAGGCAGCTCAAAAATGATGTAACAAATTCTGATGAAGGGACGCGTCTGCTCTCCGCCAATGCATTCCTCATCGTTCGAGAATATTGAGGTCTTGCCCAGTGGTGAACTAGGTCAAACTAATTCCACTCAATAGAAACGCTAAAATAAAGAGTCGCCTTCAGTTGAGAGCTGATGTCAAGACGAAACCCGAATAACAAATGTGGTTCGCTTAACGCCATCGCCTTAGTATTTTTTCGTGACATACAAATACAATTCAAAAGCTTATCTAATTTCTATCTAATATATCTATGTTTTCCGGATTTTGTTATTTTCAGCCCAATTTGTACAAACACTGTTAACGTAAATTTATATTCGTAATCTTGATTCTATAAAATTTAGAATCTCTGAACGGCTGTTTTCCTATTCAGGAACTCGTGAGATTAGAAATTAATCGAATGGGAAATTCAACTCTGAACCCCAAAATGTGCTCGAATGAAGATGGAAGTTGTTTTAAAAAAAGAAACTCGGTTTCAATTCAATAACACACTCAACTATATTCAAGAAAAAAAAAACGTAAAAATCGCTGCAGATTCTTTCACACAGGTTGGTTATTCGGACCAGGCGCAGGGAGACTCATTTCTTCAACATGGGGAAAATGGAAACAGTGGGTGTGGTGGATCCCGGGCCAATTCCAATCGATTCAGCGTCCAAAATTTAGTGGAAGATGATACCCCACACGCCTAGGTACCAGAAATCTCGAAAACACACATTCAAAATGTGTAAATAAGTACCCATTTTGACCCATAACCTCATCCAGAGAGCGCCAATCGTACCGGGACCCATTTCATTGGATTCAACGTCCAAAATTTAATGGAAAATGATATCCCACATGCCTAGGTACCAGAAATCTTGAAAACACATATAAACAATTCTTACACACGGGTTGGTTATTCCTCGAATGGGGGAAACAGTGGGTGTGGCGGGTCCCGGACCCATTCCAATCGATTCAGGGTCCAAAATTTAGTGGAATATGATACCCCACACGCCTAGGCACCAGAAATCCTGACACATACAAAATGGGTGGATACACACCCATTTTGACCCATAACTTCTTCCGGTGGGTGCCAATCGTTCTGGGACACACATCATTGAATTCAGCGTCCAAAATTTAGTGGAAAATGATACCCCACACGCCTAGGTAGCAGAAATACAGAAAACACATAATCAAATTGGGTAATAAATACCCAATTTGACCCATAACTTCTTCCAGTGGGTGCCAATTGTTCTGGGACCAATTTTATTGGATTCGGCGTCCAAAATTTAGTGGAAAACGACACCCTACTCGCCTAGGTAGCAGAAATCCCGAAAACACATATTCAAAATGGGTAACAAATACCCAATTTGACCCATTACTTCTTCAAGTGGGTGCCAATTGTTCTGGGACCCATTTTATTGGATTCAGCGTCCAAAATTTAGTGGAAAATGACACCCCACTCGCCTAAATTACCCAAAATCTCGAAAATCCATTTTTTAAAAAACCCTTACCTCTCCAAATTTGGTCCGATCGGGCTGAAAAGTTTCGAGGACCCATCTCGGCTGGGAACAGACCCCTGACCCAAATTTCAGATTTTTAGAAATTTTTCTACTACCAAAAACGGCGTGGACAATGGACGGCGGACGGACATTGGCCTTTTTTGATCAGGACATCATGAAACGTCCAGAAAAAATTTTTGAGCCGAATCGGAGAGGTTGACCATTATCATAAAAACATAGGTTGATTATTCAAGGAATAACCAACCAAAAATGGGTGGATAGATACCCAATTTGACCCATGACTTCTTGCGGTGGGTTCAAATCGGGACCCATTCCATTGGATTCAGCGTCCAATATTTAATGGAAAATGATACCCCACACGCCTAGATTGCCTAAAATCTCGAAAATCCATTTTCGAAATACACTTTTTGACTCCTACTCCTCCCAAATTTGGTCCGATCGGGCTGAAAACTTTCGAGGACTGACCTAGGCCCGGAACAGACGCCTGACTCATATTTCATATTTTTAGAAAATTTTCTACTACCAAAAAAACCCCGGACGGCGGAAGGACATTTGACTTCTTTGATCTAGACACCTTGAAAGGTCCAGCAATTTTTTTTAGCCGAATCGGAGAGGTTGACCTTTTGCATGAAAACATAGGTTGATTATTCAAGGAATAACCAACTAAAATCTCAAAAACGAATTAAGATTGAAAAAAAAAATTACTTTGACTTGATTAGGGCTCTAGTTTGTCAAATCGATTGCCGACTCATTTACAGGCTCTATTAAAAAGTGGGTCTAAAACTGATTTTCGGCAACCAAAACACTACACCCGTTCTACCAGCATTTAACGCACGACAAACCTTGAAAATCAATCCCGATACAACCAACGCGACTTTCAGTGGTATGCAAGTGTTTTGAAAAGTGATATCTAGTCGGCGATTTGATTTAGATGTACATGACCTACTCGGTCCACCTTACTCCGGATATACCTTAACTTTGTGCCGATCCATGTTAGATCGTCATGTTACAACAAGTGAACGGATCATCCTACGGCCAGCCGAAATCGCATGATCGATCCTCATTTCTGCTCGAGATGCCGCGTGATCATTACGGTCCAAGTAACGTGCCCACCGTCTCCGGGATCATTACTCCTGGTAAGTCTCGCCCAAAAATATTCTACGCGTTCATACAATATAATAGTATCTCAAATATGACTTTATAGATAGACCAGACGTTGAGACATTGAATGGAAAGAAAATGACTTGAAAACAAGGGTCTAGAGAATATCGTCCCGAAGTTTGCTCATTCCTCACAACAAAGCTACAACATTCAATACTTCTCTCGTCAAATTAACTATTCATTAAGATATTTCGAAGTAACATGTGGATTCCATTCTCCAGAGAATATTGTATCATTGAATCAATTTTCACGAAGGAAGTAGGTTCGAAAATAAGCCTATTATCCCTTGAACGGTCACCCTATACGTTCTCGCCACTCAGATTTGTCCCCCACATTTTACATGCGTTTTAAGATGCCCTGATCAAAAAATCGATATGCACTTATACCACTTATAACTTAAAGAGGATGAATGAAAAAGGGAAGACACATGTTGAATGAATTACTTTGAGTTCAGGAGTCGACGGTTCTTTGTGATGTTGTGGTTTCGTTATCAGTCTATTTCGCAACCGTGTATGGTTCTATCGGCTGTCCGAATGTCATTTTCTCCCGTCAACTTTGCGATTTTCTTAATTTACAGCTAAATAGGTGACTCATCCCCTCGCCCACTACTTCTGATTAAAATGACTTAGTTAAATTTTACAACTGAATAGTTACTTTGTTCATTCCACGCCTACATTTCTACGATAAAATAATTAATTTTTCTCAAATATTTACCCATATATGAAGAACCATAAACGACTACTTGTGCTACATCTATCTAAGATTCCCATTTCTAGACCAAAGGGCGTACAAAATAACGTACGATAGTTTGTACTTATTTCCAAAACCCAAACGATACACATTCTGACCGAACATGGATCAAACTAAAACGAAAAACCATAATGTAATAATTCTCACCAGCTTGTAATCAACACAAGGGGACGCTTGTTTTGTTAAATTCTCTTCCTAAAGTTATGCTTCGGGAGGGATACACCAAAAGGTCGTTGAAGGATCGTAACGGGTGTGTTTAGCTTAAAATGGGTATTTAAAAACAACTCGTTATTACTAAAATATTGAATGCTGAATAGATTAAGATGATCGATCAGATTTCCGCTCCCAGCACGATGAATATTTTGAAAATACGTACTTTTGTGAAGGAATAAATATTTTGTCTGCTTATAGTTTATTGTCACGTAAACAATAAATGATTTCATGCCAGAGGCCAAACTCGGATTAGCGTCAAATTTTTACAGTTCGCGTTTCATGATATCAAGATCAAATCACAGGGGTTGGTATTCCTCGGACCAGAAGCATGGAAAAACGATTTGGTAACTATATACAACAATGATACCCTACATGCCTGGTCTTGAGAAATGTGGAAAATGATACCCCACACGCTTACCTACCTAGGGACATAGGGGGGTAGGTACCCATTTTGACAAATACCCACTCCCAGTAGCATCATGGACACTCACTGTTTTCCCTATACTCTTGTTTAAAGAATTGCAAACCATTTTGGATGAATTTGCTGCGTTTTGGTTGGTTATTCCTTGAATAATCAACCCATGTTTTCATGCAGAAAGTCAATCTCTCCGATTCAGCCCATTTTTTTCTGGGCGTATCAAGGTGTCTAGATCAATATAAGAAAATGTGTGTCCGCCGTCCGCGTCCATGCCGACATTGGTAGTAGACAATTTTCTAGAAATCTGAAATTATGGTCAAGGACCCGTTTATGGGTCTGGTTGGTCCTCAAAACCTTTCCAAAATGGGTATAATATCTACTCATTTAGAATGTGCGTTTTCAAGATTTCTGGTGCCTAGGCGTGTGGGGTATCATTTTCAACTAAATTTTGGACCCTGAATAGTTTGCATCTGGTCCAGGACCCAACATGCCCTGTTTTCCCCATTTTCCCCATGTTCGATATTTTCGACGACTTAGGCGTGTGGGGTATCGTTTTCCACTATTTCTTGGACGCCGAATTGATTCGAATGAGTCTCCGTGCTGCTGATCCGAGGAATAACAAACCACTGTGATTTCATTTTCTTAATAGGTACGCCCTTACCCCAATCACCCCTCTGTTGAGTGCTCATTCCCACGTATGTAAGATTATCATTCAATGATTAACTGTTGTGGGCTAACTTGTTGCGTTTTGGAATTAATATTGTGTTTTGTTTCATATTTTCCGAAGATGACAGGTCTCGTAGGAGAACCAGGAACGAGTCATCGGCGGAGGGTGGACCTTCTACATCTAACAGGGAACGTTTGGGTTGGTTATTCCTTGTTTTCATGTTTTTCAAATGTTTTCATGCAAAAAGTCAATCCCTCCGATAGAGCCATTTTTTTTCTGGGTGTTTCAAGGTGTCTTGATCAAAATAAGAAAATGTGTCTAGTTGATCATCGAAACTTTTCAGCTCAATCGGACCAATTCGGATGGTGGGGGTAGGGGTCAAAATGTGTATCTTGAAAAATGGATTATTGCAATTTTCAACGATCTAGACGTGTGGGGTATCATTTTTAACTAAATTTTGGACCCTGAATCGATTGGATCGGGTCCGGGACACTACATGCCCTTTGTTATCCTCATATTCGATATTTTCGACAACTCAGGCGTGTGGGGTATCGTTTTCCACTATTTGTTGGACGCTGAATCGATTCGAATGAGTCTCCATGCTGCTGATCCGAGATATAATGAACCACTGTGATTTCATATTCTAAATAGGTAGGCCCATACCCCAATCACCCCTCTGTTGATTGCTCATGTCCACGCATGCAAGATCATCATTCAATGATTAACTGTTGAGGGCTAACTTGTTGCGTTTTGGAACTAATATTATGTTTTGTTTCATGTTTTCCGAAGCTGGCATGCCTCGTAGGGGAACCAGAAACGAGTCATCAGCGGAGGGTGGACCTTCTCCTTCTATCTGGGAACGTTTTGGTTGGTTATTCCTTGTTTTCTTGTTTTGAAATGTTCTCATGCAAAAACTCAATCTCTCCGATTCAGCCCATATTTTTCTGGGAGTTTCAAGGTGTCTAGAAAAGAAAATGTATGTCCGCTTTCACGTCCATTGGTAGTGGAAAAATATCGAAAAATCTGAAATTTTGGTCAGGGACCCATTTTTGGGTCTAATTGGTCCTCAAAACATTTCAGCTCAATCGGACCAAGTTCCATGGTGAACGTAGGGGTCAAAATGTGTATTTTGAATAATGGATCATCGAGATTTTTAGCGATCTAGGCGTGTGGGGTATCATTTTCAACTAAACCATGGACTGGTTTTCCCCATTTTCCTCATATTCGATATTTTTGACAACTCGGGCGTGTGGGGTATCGTTTTCCACTATTTCTTGGACGCTGAATCGATTCGAATGAGTCTCCATGCTGCTGATCCGAGATATAACAAACCACTGTGATTTTATATTCTAAATAGGTAGGCCCTTACCCCAATCACCCCTCTGTTGAGTGATCATTCCCACGCATGCATGATGATCATTCAATGATAAACTGTTGTGGGCTAACTGGTTGCGTTTTTGAACTAATATTACGTTTTGTTTCATGTTTTTCGAAGCTGGCATGCCTCGTTGGAGAACCAGAAACGAGTCATCAGCGGAGGGTGGACCTTCTCCTTCTATCTGGGAACGTTTTGGTTGGTTATTCCTTGTTTTCTTGTTTTGAAATGTTCTCATGCAAAAACTCAATCTCTCCGGATCAGCCCTTTTATTCTGGGCGTTTCAACGTGTCTAGATCAAAATAAGAAAATGTGTGACCGCGTTCGCGTCCATGCCGACATTGTTGGTAGAAATATTCAGGAAATCAGAAATTCTGGTCAGGGACCCGTTTTTGGGTCTAGTTGGTCCTCAAAACATTTCAGCTGAATCGGACCAAGTTGGAAGGTGGAGGTAGAGGTCAAAATGTGTATTCTGAAAAATATATTATCGAGGTTTTCAGCGATATAGGCGTGTGGGGTATCGTTTCCCACTATTTGTTGGACGCCGAATTGATTCGAATGAGTCTCCGTGCTGCTGATCCGATAAATAACAAACCACTGTGATTTCATGTTCTAAATAGGTAGGCCCATACCCCAATCACCCCTCTGTTGAGTGCTCATGTCCGCGCATGCAAGATCATCATTCAATGATTAACTGTTGAGGGCTAACTTGTTGCGTTTTGGAATTAATATTATTTTTTGTGTTTTTTGTTTTATGAATTAATATTACTTTTATATTTATTTTTGTTTCATATTTTCCGAAGCAGGCTCGTCTCTCAGGAGAACCAGAAACCAGTCATCGGCGGAGGGTAGATCTTCTACATCTTTGAGGGAACGTTTTGGTTGGTTACTCCTTGTTTTTATGTTTTTCAAATGTTTTCATGCGAAATGTCAATCTCTCCGATTCAGCCCATTTTTTTCTGTGCGTTTCAGGGTGTCTAGATCAAAATAAAAAAATGTGTGTCCGCGTTCGCGTCCATGCCGACATTGGTAGTAGAAAAATTTCGATAAATCTGAAATTCTGGTCAGGTACCCGTTTTTGGGTCTAGTTGGTCCTCAAAACATTTCAGCTCAATCAAACCAAATTAGGGGTGGGGTGCGGGTAAAAATGTGTATTTTGAAAAATGGATTATCGAGATTTTCAGCGATCTAGGCGTGTGGGGTATCATTTTCAGCAGAATTTTGGATGCAGCATCTAATGAGACGGGTCCTGGGACGGTTGGTGCCCACTTGAAGAGGTTACAGGCCAAAATGGGTATATGTCTACTCATTTCGAATGTGCGTTTTCGGGATTTTTGGTACCTAGGCGTAGACGTATCTCTTTCAACTAAATTTTGAACCTTGAATCGATTGGATCGGGTCTGGGACACGACATATCGCATGCGAGATGATCATTCAATGATAAACTGTTGTGGGCTAACTTGTTGCGTTTTGGAATTAATATTATGTTTTGTTTCATATTTTCCGAAGCTGGCTGGTCCAGTTGGAGAACCAGAAACGAGCCATCGACGGAGGGTGGACCTTCTACATCTACCCAGGAACGTCAGGGTGAAGAGCATGAGAATCAGAGAGGTGAGTTTCAGCCACCTCCTGGCTCCACTTTTTCCACTGCCCCTTTTTAATGATCTCACTAGGGTTCTTCTAATCTGACAAAATTTAGATTGTCGTTAACAACGTACTGTATACGGGCTAGGGTCTCCAAGGCAAGACATACGATTTTTTATGCCTTTAAAAACAAACTCATTATTGACTTAATTTTCTTTACGTTATTTATTTTATTTTATTTTATTTTCTGAAGATCGTCAACCTGAGGAGAGGCAGGAGCAAGAGCCTCAGCCTAGAGTGGCTCATCACTTTCATCACTTTCATCGTTTTCGAGGGGTCAACCCGTTTATACCACTCAATTTCGGATACGCCAGGCGGCTACCACCGCCCTACGAGCGCCAACGTGGTGGTAGAATTAGACTTCGGCAACGTCACCTGCGTCGACTTGTCCTACGGCCGCAACGGCGACAACATATCTTCAGGATGCCGCGTTGGTTTCCAAATTTACCTCCAGCATCCTATGAAATGGAGTATAACCACGTTCGAGGTGAGATGGTTATTACCATGCGTAATATGGGCTCTGAATATCCCGATCAGAATTGATGCAGTTAAAACAACTCGCTTACTGATAAGTTCATTACTTTATCAATAAAAAGCTTTTTTTTTATTATCAACTTTTAATCCTTCTCCTTAAATTACCAAAACATCAATTAAAAAAAAAAAAAAATGATCAATCACTTGTACAGGATGCAAAGGTTATGATTGCACCGCCGATCAGATACGTATTATACAACTTGTATGCAAGTTTTTTTTTTTTTTGTTTCTTAGATTTTATAAGGCTTCGTTTCCGAATAATTCATGATTCAAGATATTGTGCTCCTTAATTGGGCCATCAGTCCCTTAGATCACAAGTTAGCACAGATATGAAGAAACCTTTGGAAAAAGCATATTTTATAACTCATCAGTGCTAAATTTGGTTTATTAAAACTTTGCCTCCAGATGAGATGACCTTGGAACTGCATCAACTTGATTTTTAATCCACAAAACCCCCTGCCACTCTAAAAGAGTTTGCTATTTGGGCCTAACTATTGGCAATTTGTTGACATGGGATGTACACATTATTTCTCTCCAGAACGGGCTATATCAAAATTGGATATTAGAGCTCCGCCTAAAGCTCCGCGATATATACTCTAAACAAATTGTTATTTTCCACTAGAGACATAGAAGATAATATATAACGTTCTTCAACGGTTACTTCTGATCTCAGATATCTTGTGAACTAAGGTTGCTGATGCCAAATTAGTGATTATGGTCGAAAACACGCAATAATTTATAAATAGGGGGGACAGTTGTACCTAGGGACTGGGGTAATATCTCTTAAAGTAAGTGAGGTAAAATTCATTTACTGATGGTGGCAGCCCAGTCCAGCCATTTTCTTCTAGTGTTGATGATTTGTGGTGGGAAGATATCATAGCTTTCAAAAAGATGGATTGTTGTTTTCAGCTGTTGAAAGTAAGTTTTTCTCCTCTGATATTTTGTTTTTATATGTAATAAGTATCCCATTTTCATACAATTCAATCATTTGGTTACAAAGCTCAGGAAATAAGCTAATACTTTTTATATAGAAATCAACCAAAAATATAACCTCAAAATTTCCACAACAGTTCAAACAAAATGGCGTGCTGTGATGTACCTAGGGACAGAATTTTTGATGTACCTAGGGACGTCCCTAGGTACATCAATGAATGAACATTTAGGATTTTTTATAGTGAAATATCTGAAAAAATGTCTTGATTCAAATAAATTCAAAATAGAAAAGATGCAAAACTATATGAAGTGACAGGTGAAGACATCATACTCAAGCTTCCTGGCCCAATTACTGTAGGTGGAACTGAAAGACGAGAAAACCAGTTGTCATTCCCAGTGTCATTTGCTGGATTCCTTATGGGATAAGCCTGAACATTTTCCAATGTGCAATGTGGCCTGAGAAGCCATTCCTTAAATCAGATTTTCAGTTTTTTTTTTTTTTTGTCATATGATTTTAGATGTGCTTTTTTTTTTGTATTAAAAGAGAATGTTCATAAGTTCAGAAAGTTCATAAACTAATTATTCAATAAACTGATTTAAACAAAAATGTGAAAAGAGTAAATCACTGATTCCTTTACACACTGTCCCTAGGTACATCACAGCCAGTCCCTAGGTACATCAAGGTGATGTACCTAGGGACACGGAGCATGGTTTTGAAAAACCTGTTGTGGAATGTAGAATATATAATCAAGAGATTTACAAAAAAAAAAGGTAGATTACTAAGGGTTTAGAGAGATAAATTACTCGAAAAAAACAAAGTGAAAATCTTTCAGGAAGCCCCAAAAAATCAAAATCTGAATTTTGTCCCTAGGTACAGCACTCTCCCCTAACAAATAATTCCCGAAAAAGGCCTCTAAAAAAACTTTCCCAAGACAAAATACTTGCAAATCAATAAGCACTCCTCCACACCGCACTTGGAAACATGAACTATTGCGAAATAATTAGCAGCATTTCCCTCGACTCGAGGCCCAACAGGAATGACGGTTATCCGGATGCCGGCTGTAATCAACCGATGAGAACTGCCCGCACGCGTAGGGTTCTCCCCTCCTCATATACAGATTGTATCGCTGTTGATATTCATGACCCTGAGGACCACAGAAGCGCTATCGTCACGCGCGGAAGCATGACTGTTGACGAGTTGTCATCTCAACGTATACTCTGGAATGGAATTCCTTCAAATGTAATCCAATCTTCGGAGGATGTAGCGAACTCAGGAAATCTCTAAGATGTCCCTGTCGTGGGAGTTTTCTAATTCACGATTATCGAATTCACTTGCTGAACGAAATTACTCCTGGTATCTGAAATCAAAACTCGGAGATGCTTGTCAACAGGATGTCCTCTGTCAGCGTCAACGGGCTGGAATTCCCACGACGGGAGCAGGTGGCAGTTAAGATTTGATTCTCTCGTATATCAAAACCATCTTCTCTAGGCCGTGAGAATGTCACATTATGAAAATCTCGTTCTAATTAAATCAACGTTTCCGCTTCTGTACCTTGACCGGCATCTTCCCACGGTTCCTGTCAACTCATGCAACCCCAATGCTCCTGTGCCTAGGGATAGGGCACTTTCTTCCAATCATGCCGGCAGCATCGAAAACTCGACTTGCCTATTAGACAAAATAACATATAAAATCAAACAATCACCATTTTTAACCCCCCTCCCCCTCCCACATATACACACACACATTCTCGCTATTCATGATTTCTTAATCCAATGTAGAGAACCTGGGAACTGCCGCCAGTGCGCTTCCTTCCGGTCTGTACCGTTTGCAGTCACCTACTTTTCGACGGATGTAGAAAGTCAGGGGTGTGAGCTGAAGAACGCTAGGCTGACGACAGGATGACACCCAAGTGCACTATTCCCTCGGGTAACTCAAGACCCGGGGAGGGGCTTCAGACCGCACTCAACCGCATCCCTTCTGACGTGAGACTTGCTTCTCACCGAAACTCTCATCGAAGTATGTGTCGTCTCATGCGGTCGACTGTCCCGCGGGATTTCGTTGATCTCACTTGCGTTATTGTCTTGCCACGGTGGACGTTACGTGTCTTGGATCGTAGTATGCAGACATTTCGCCACCATCGTGACAAGGATACGCTATCCCCATTGTACTTGGTTTCACGTTGCTTGGGTAAATAAGATGGAGTTCGAACCCTAAGACACTGAAAATAGATTCTGTCTTCACCATAATTCGATCAATACGTGGAGCAGAAGATTTTTTCCCGTTCAACATGTTTCTGTATCACCAATAGTGGAACATATAAAATATCAGGCCTCTTATGGCTGAATTCGTCCATCAGGCTTCAAATGATAGGAGCTCCAAGTCAGGTCTTATACGCCCGTCCGACTTCCATGTTTCCTCGCTAACATATATTATATACCACCAATGTTTGATTCGACCAATATACAACTGTGAACTGGGCTCGTTCCCGTGTATCGTAAATAAATAAATAAATAAACATGATCTTTCATATTATAGAACAATTTTTACAAATAATATAACTTCTCGTGTGAAATGCTAAGGCTCCCTTAAACTTGTGATGAGAGCCGGAGCATCATTTTTACTGTTAGTAGTGTTAGGCACATGCATATCTTAAATTTATAACATCAATTCACAGTCGATCATTCCAAAAATATACAAAGGTGCCAAATGAAAGTGTTAGATGTCCTCCCATTTTCCCAGTTGACTTCTCACAATTGGGAATGGCGTGAATAGCCAAACTCGTGTTCATAATTATACTACCCAGTATATTGTGAATATTGAGTTGACACTCGGAGTTTATTACTAGCCCTCACTACCCATCAGGAAGACAGTGGTTTCAGCTGATTCGACTTCTACTTGAACACACGCCATCTTGGGACGCCGCTTCTTGTTCTTGTCTTCTTGGCTCTCCTCTGAAATTCTACACTTTGCTAATAACTCATCTTCTGAATTCATCCTGTTTCGAATACTTGGTTTCCTCGCCTCTACTGAAGAAATACATCCCGTGTTGAGAACAAAGTAGTTTACTTCAGTATGAAGTAACGTAGACACCAGATTATTGGGTGAGTTACTATTGGAAAGTTGAATTCCCGCTCCACCATAGTATTAAGTATGTGCACTAGGCAGCGCTGATATCGACCCCTTTTGGGGCGAACTGCGCAGTTGACGAGAGTCTTTGTTCTGGTACTAGGTTATGAAGTGAATCGTGATGATGTAATAAGTTAAAGAGCTACGACGATTATTAAGAAAAGAGGAATTATAGTTTATTACAAATTGAAGGAGTGACTCATTCAACAAACCTCGATGAGAAGGTAAGGATCGGTATAAATGATAATGAGAAGGTAAGGATCGGTATAAATGCTATAAGTAATTTCTATAGAAGAGAAAACCAATGACGCTGTCCGTCTGTAGACAAAGGGAAACTGATGGGGGCTTGATTGAAATGAATCGCACAATACGAAGATCATTTTAGTTAACTAGAAATACTGAAAATTCCGACAGTTACTTCAGTATTCTTGATTTCGTACATACCCAGGAACCTAGGGGCACTAGGTGGTAGGAATTTGATTTATCAAGGAATACTCGCGAGAAAATATAATTCTACACTGCTTTACGGCGACAAAAGGTATATCTGTAGATGTCCCGTAATGATTCGATGGCCACATTGTTATAAAAGAAAATCAATATTATGTGTTGATAGGAAGGTATTAGTTCTATGTGGATCTTAATAGTGGAGTGGTTGCGTCTTCGAGCGAACATTTCAAATTTCACATTGTTGTGGCATCAATAACCGCATTCCTATTTACTGGGCGTATTGCTCTTTTCAATAATCCCCCCAAGTCGCAATTAGGGATCACCCACGTTTCGTAAAGCATGGAGGGGGTGCGTAGGTACCTCCTGTTTGCGGCCCAGCTGTGGGGTAATCGGCGGGGGCCTAGGTTTCATATTTAGGACATAATTGGAGGTGTATAGTTCACGACGTTTATCACATATTACAAGCCCAGTTCTTATTTTCAGGTGGGGAGGGGGGACGTTTTTGTTTGGCAGCGCGCCAGTTTAGCCTTTTTTGTTCGCTTTGGATTTTTTTCTTTAACATCTGCCGGTGGTGGACGTAACGTCGGCCAATTACTTGTCGATAACCCTCTGAACCCTATCAAACCTCCCGGTGGTATTGTTTTTGTGTCCCTCCCACAATCATTCTCCACTCTATTGATCATCCGTACGAGCGGCGACGGTTTTTTTAATCAATTTGACGTTTTCTTCAGTGACGAGATTTCTCTTGTCTTTCTCAATTTTCGAAAATAACGATGGAGTTCTTAACTTCAAATTGGTTCAAGAGGTTCACCGAGATCCATTACTAGACGAAGGGATCCTAAATTTTGGTATTTCTGACAAAATCATTCTTCTTTTAGAACATCACGTCTCTACATTGAGACCTATCTACTGGTTTTTCTTCCTCCACCCTACCTTTTTTGACCAAAGAATTCAATACATTTCCAGTTTGTGCTTCAAATCTAATTAAAATTCTCTCACCTCCAAATGACCCTAGATCCTTTTTTCCAATCGTATTATCAAACTAGTCTCACACCAAGTGGGCTGATAGTATTTGACAGCACATAAAACTGTGTTTATGTTCTCCCTCACATTGGGTATTTCATGCATTATTCATCGCCCGGAGAGTATCTTTAAGGGCTGATAACCCTTACTTAGCAAATAAAAACAATCAGTTGAACCGTGTTGTGTGAGTCCGTCCTCACCTAATGCCGTCTTCCAAATGTAAATAAAAGCCGTGCCCATAAAAATATTTTTTTCTCCTCCGGTTCACACAATAGGCACCTACCTACTTCAAAAGGTTTCACTCTCGAACGTTTTGGTTGGTTATTCCCTGAATAATCAACCTATGTTTTCATGCAAATGGTCAACCTCTCCGATTCAGCTCAAAATTTTTTTCTGGACGTTTCATGGTGTCTGGATCAAAACCCGGCAAATTCTTACACACGGGTTGGTTATTCCTCGAATGGGGGAAATAGTGGGTGTGGCGGGTCCCGGACCCATTCCAATCGATTCAGGGTCCAAAATTTACTGGAAAATTATACCCCACACGCCTAGGTACCAGAAATCCCGAAAACACATATTCAAAATGGGTAATAAATACCCAATTTGACCCATAACTTCTTCCAGTGGGTGTCAACCCCTCCTTACTCCATCTCATCTTGAAAACAGGTTGAGTCCAATCGATGGGCCCATAGGGCGTTGCAACTATTGAAGGTTTTTGAGATTCTTGTTTTCATAACTTAGGAATTCCATTGAACAGTATTCTTGTCGACGGTCTGCCCGTACCGTGAGCCCTTACAGCCCAATTACAACGACCGGCAGACTATGAAGACGGACGAGTCTCCAAAGGGTTCCGGCTTTCATCTTTAAACGCGACTGGGACAAAAGCGTATTTTTTCTCTTCTCCCAGCTCGGACTTGAGGTCCTCTTCACACAACTATTAGTCAGGCCTAGAGCGATTTCAAGCCTTTGATCCCCGAGCTAGACGACCAAGTCGTTTTTCAAGGGCTGGGAAACCAGACGACTCAAATGGAACATGCAACGAGCTTAGGAGATATTGTTTTCAGGTTATTGGCCATTAAGGGAACGGGCATTCATGTTTCTGAGCCACGTCATTGTTTGGAACTAGAGAATAGTTTACTCTCCAGGGTCGGTAGCAACCAAGTTGAGGGAAAAAGCTGGTTTGAAAATTAGGCACCCGTTTTCTCAATAATAGAAAAGCACGTCCTGCAACGTTCTCTAAGCCCCCCCCCCCTTCCCTTCTCCCACCACTGCGTCCATAATGTCCATCAAGATATATGCACGGCACAAATCGAACATACTCTCTACTATCTGCCACTCGCTATCATAGACCTATTCGGTCCATTTTTGGGTTGACTTGGAAAAACGGATTGCTATTTCATCATCAACGCTAACTCGAACTCACAACATTCTGATTGCCACTCATATTCAATGAACTGCTTGAATTACGTATGAACTGTTGCTCTTGATGAAGTTTTTCTGCAAGGTAAAAGACGCTGAACAACAGAGTATGTAAAATTAAATGAGGAGTAGTAATCATCTACGTGGTTTTTCTGGGTGGGCCGCAATTGGGAACTTATCTTAATTGTTTAAAATACAAGATCTCGTGAACTATAAATCAATAAAATGCTCGTCTCCAATGTTGACTTCTTGACAATGTTGCGAGCGCTATCGGGAGGACCCAATTATGGGATCTGTATGCGCAGTAGAATCTGCCTGAGTTTCAATAGTATTGACATCCTTAAAATTGCTATGCTTTTACGTACCCCTTTTCATCTTAGTCCTAAAGAACGAGAAGTTATTTGTCACAGGCTTATAGATGCATTTACTTCTATGAACGTCGTTCTCTGTGGGGGAGCTTTGGAGCCAAGAAAAAATGAAGATTATAATAAAACGTAAAAGCAGTTTGGTGGAAGTGGGAGAAGCATCGTCCAAGAGATTAGTAGTCGTGCTTCCTCGGGAAGTCGGAGTATTAAGTCAGTGCCCGAGATCTCTGGGCTGTTCCCTTTTGGGAGAGTCACGACTCTCCTAAGCTGTTCGACCTGCCTTTTTTGAAACCCTTCGATCTCTTCGTCGAGCAGAATAGGTTAGGGCGGGTCTCCAGGAATTCTTCGGATACAGACGGCCCTCGAGGCATAGGTGAAGGGCGAAGGCGACAAGAAGAGATTTAGGGACTTGCCCGGCATGGGTGGCCATCTCGGGAACGATGAATGATGAGTGTTGCTCCTCCCACGAGGAGGAAGGTGGTACTCAGCTCGAGAAACGTACCTTTGACTGAGTCCATTCGGAATATTAAAGACAGATTAAGAGGGAAATCGTGGCATAAAAGGAAAAACACCATGAATCCTCATCATCCAGTAAATCCATACAAAAACGTTTTTCAAGGAATAGTACACCAAAACGGCTCGACAGGCTAATTGAATGGTCAGACTCGACCAGTTCAAAAGCGCTGAAGAAATACTCTTTGTATATTTCACATTTATTTATTTATACCTCATTGTCTCGCAATCGAAAGGGCCCAAACAAACCCAAATTCAAGTTCGGTTAACCGAATTCAAGACCATTGGGATCATATTGCGCCCCACTTTATGGCATGGCATTCTCCTGCCCGGTGTACACTGCTATAAACGTCCCAGTCTAAACCCACAACAATTGTTGGCTCATTAATTGCAATGATTTGAAGGGAGCATAATACTTTAAATTAATCACTAAATGGTTTTTCGGTAGTTTTATAATCCTATGTTTTACGCATGCGAGAAGATTTCAGTTTTTCAAAAGTTTTTAGACCGACAAATTCTTGTGTGGCGTCGTTCTGTATCTCTTAGGAGGGAACATTTTTGTAACATAATTGCGTATTTCGGTATTTCGTCATTCATTTGGATGCTTCACCCACGTGTTGCTACAAAAATGTTTTGTTGAACATCATTTAACTGATTTTTACAATTATTAAACCTGAGAAGCCCAAGTTCCGATCAATTTGACAGTTGATTGACATGAAAATTGAAAATGATCAATATTCGAAATGACGGTGAAATAACAACAAAAAGTAACTTGAATGGAGGAAACAGTGGGTGTGGCGGGTCCTGGACCCATTCCAATCGATTCAGGGTCCAAAATTTAGAGGAAAATGATACCCCACACGCCTAGGTACCAGAAATCCCGAAAACACATATTCAAAATGGGTAATAAATACCCAATTTGACCCATAACTTCTTCCAGTGGGTGCCAAGTGTTCTGGGACCCATTTTATTGGATTCAGCATCCACAATTTAGTGGAAAATGACACCCCACTCGCCTAAATCACCCAAAATCTCGAAAATCCATTTTTCAAAAAACACATTTTGACCCCTACCCCCTCCAAATTTGGTCCGATAGGGCTGAAAAGTTTCGAGGACCCATCTCGGCTGGAAACAGACCCCTGACCCAAATTTCAGATTTTTAGAAAATTTTCTACTACCAAAAACGGCGCAGACGATGGACGGCGTACGTTTTCCACTAAATTTTGAACGCTGAATCCAATGAAACGGGTCCCAGAACGATTGGCACCCACTGGAAGAAGTTATGGGTCAAATTGGGTATTTATTACCCATTTTGAATATGTGTTTTCGGGATTTCTGCTACCTAGGCGTGTGGGGTATAGTTTTCCACTAAATTTTGGACGCTGAATCCAATTAAATGGGTCCCAGAACGATTGGCACCCACTGGAAGATGTAATGGGATTGGGTAATAAATACCCAATTTGATTATGTGTTTTCGGGATTTCTGCTACCTAGGCGTGTGGGGTATCATTTTCCACTAAATTTTGGACGCTGAATTCAATGATGTGTGTCCCAGAACGGTTGGCACCCACCGGAAGAAGTTATGGGTCATAATGGGATGTATCCACCCATTTCGTATTTGTCAGGATTTCTGGTGCCTAGGCGTGTGGGGTATCATATATTCCACTAAATTTTGGACCCTGAATCGATTGGAATGGGTCTGGGACCCGCCACTCCCACTGTTTCCCCCATTCGAGGAATAACCAACCCGTGTGTAAGAATTTGCAGATTTTTTTGATCTAGACACCATGAAACGTCCAGAAAAAAATTTGAGCCGAATCGGAGAGGTTGACCATTTGCATGAAAACATAGGTTGATTATTCAAGGAAAAGGAGAAAAGAGACTCGAAATACGTTATGAGTTTCGAGCTGATCAAATTGCAAAAGACACTACTTAGCAGCTGGTAAGGACATTGAGCACGAGAGTCAAAAACAATTGAATGGACCCCGTGAATCCTCTTCTGTGAATGTGTCCTATTCATAGGAACGCGGGTTTCACGTCCTCAACGTCCTACAAGTTCGGGTGGCAGCTGTAAATGGCCTCGCGATTTAAATGGTCTCCTGTACCCGAGGACTCGACTGAATGGGACGTGAAGAAGAGGCCACATGGTGACCGTTGACGTGATATGAAGTGATAACGTGTACGAGGACCCCCCAGCGTATGAGAGGCTTCCTACAGTACGGTCCCGTAGACCCACATCTGCTCTGCAGTCGAAATATTCGGACTAGCGATCGCTGTCCTCCCTCGTTCCACGGCTTTTAAAGGGCGATGCCGAGAGATGTAGGCCTCCGCACGCGATCGATAGTGAACATCTGCATCAGCTTTTGTTTCACCGTACGACATTTGTAACGGCTCTTGCTGAACTCAGCCCCCTTCTCGCCGTCTATCTGAAGTGAGTTCGAATAAGCGACTGGCGCCACAAACGACTTCTGATACGATAATCCTCAGATTAGCACGTACGATCGGGGTATTTTTTTACACCGAAGCATGTCGTTGGACGTTTGACCACGAATAAGGCGTGTTATCAAGCGCGCATTCGATTTAATCAATTTGTGAGGCTGTGAAGAGAACATTCGCTGGCTCCACATTCTATCAACTCGCCACCATTTAGCTCAAGGTGAAAGTTAGCTCGCTCTTTTGGCGCCTGGTGACATAGCTTGTTTCCGCCCGAGATTCATTTAATCACTGGAGTATTTTACCAAGTTAAAGGTAATATCCACCCAGGAAAGCGGAAATATGTCTAGTAAGGATGAAATATTGACTGATTTTAATCAATTTCGCTGTTCAGGTCATTGCGCGGATCTAATTGGTTTTGGTTTCATGATATTCATAGGTTTTCTAATTATCAATTTATTTTGGTTGATGATTCAAGGAATAACAAACCAACAACAATAACAAACAAAAAAACAAGGAATGTTTCATGCAAAAAGTCAATCTCCCTGATTCGGCCCAAAACTTTTTTGTGCGTTTCAAGGTGTAGAGATCAAAATAAGCTAATGTCCGTCCACGCGTATTTTGGTAAATATAGGGTGTTCCAGAAGTAGCGCCTAATTTCAAAGTGCAATAAACAATTCAATTTTCGGTCAATTTGAAATTTTTTTATTGGAAATTGTAGGAAAACAACTCCGATTTATGTGTGAAAATGATATTGGGCATGTGCCCACCCAAACCAGCCGTACGGTGCACCAAACGGTCATTGAAATTTCAATCACTCGCTGGCAGACCTCCGGATCGATGGTGGCATTGACTTTTCGGATTTCTTCCTTCAATTGGCCAACCATCCGAGGTTTATTGGCGTACACCTTGGACTTAACGAACTTCCATAAGACAAAATCGAGTGGGGTCGAGTCACATGACCGTGCTGGCCACTCCTGAGTCCCTCAAAGCAATATGATGCGGTCGGGAAACTTTTCTCGCAGAAGTGCCATAGTCTCGAGCGAAGTCTGGCAAGTTGCCCCATCTTGCTGGTACGAAAATCCTTCGAAATCACCAATTTCCTCCAGTTTGGACCAAAACTATTCAGAAATAATTTCCCTGTACTGGCTCGAACTGCTTCGACGGCCACTTCGTCTCGCGATGAGCGCGGGCGTCCCGACCTCCTCTCGTTCAAAATTGAGCCCGTGGTTTCGAATTTTCGCACCAATATTCGAACAGTGGATTCGTTAGGTGCAACTTTACGTCCTAGAGGATCTTGAAGGACTCGAACCGTTGCCGTGGGGCTTTCATGACACTTTTAAAAGGATTTTAACACCAAAATTCGCTGTTCTTTGGAGAGTTGTTCCATCGTCAAGTACTCACGTAAACACCAAAAACTCAGCAACGAGCGGGTCGGTAACTCAAATCGGAATGGTAATAGATAACAAAAATCATAACGCCACGGCTTCCAACCTTGGAAAATTTTGTCAAAATGTCCTCCTGATGTTCGATCATGGAGATGCTCCAAAACCAAGGGAACCAACTTTTGTGGAACAATGATCTGCGTCCTTGTCTCAGTACCATCATTGTTCTCCAGGCGACGTTTCAGGATTCCTCCTTCCAGAATGATGGAGTTCCACTGCGCCCAATAGGTTTTTATAGTTGGACTACGATGTCTAATTTCTGGCCAACTGGGTCTCCTGTTGGTTCTCTTCCAATCCAGAAGATCCTTTAGCTCCTGGTCTTCTGCTTGCCGCTCCTGCAAGTGCTCTGGCTGCCACTCACCCAGGATAATTCTGGTCCTCCGTAGGTGTTCTTCCTGCTGGTCCGGTCTTGAGCTGTGGCCGCAGTTGTCCAGAATAGGTCTCCTCTTCTTGCCCGTCTTGTAACTGTGAGAGGACTCCCCCAATTGCCAGCATCTGAGTTGTCGTTTGAGGTCCTCCCAATCGGGCTCTTGCTTCAAACGCCTTAGTACCCTCTCAACGATGTCCTCTTCTTCTTCCACTACCTGTCTCAGACGTGCTCCGCTCCGGTGAGAGGCTTGCTTCGCAGCCTCAAATTCCAAAGCATGCGCCAGGGCATCGCACAGGGTCTTTGGGCGTGCGAGTCTCAATGCTTGCTGAGTTTCACTGTCCCTGATTCCATCTACGAAAGTCTGGACAGCGAGCTGCTCCAAAAAGTCATCAGGCGCTGTAGGGTAAGCCAGTCTCACCAGTCTTGCAATGTCCGCTTCAAATTCCTGTAGCGTCTCGGTGGCTCTCTGGTTCCTGTCATTTATCTGCACACGGTAGACTTGTTGAAGATGAGCATCTCCGTATCTCATATCCAGCCTGGCAGTCAACAATTCATAATTGTTCTGATGGCCAGCCGGTATTGTCTGGAGAATGTTCAAGGCTTCTCCACGCAATGCAACTATTAAAGCTGTTGCTTTATCCTGTTCGAGCCATCCATTTGCAACAGCTGCAGCTTCAAACTGTCTCTTGTATGTTGACCATGGTACCTTTCCATCAAATGTAGGTGGCTTAATTTTATTTCCTCGGGTTCCCATAAACCGCTCTTCGTTGCCACTGTTGAAGCTGGCTTCTGCTGGTATATCCATGTGCCTCAACTTTCCTTGATTGCTGCTCTCTAGTGCTCGAATTTTGCTTTCAATTTCGTCTCTAACCTGAGAGATCTTATCATCAACTGTAGAGATCTTATCATCAACTGTGTTGGACAATGATTTCAGATTGTCCTCCAGTCTGTCTACATCTGTTTTTATGTTGGCAACATCACTCACTATTTTATCCATATGACTCGCCAAATTCTCTTCCAGTTTTCTGGTGTTCTCTTCGATTCTTTTAGAAGTCTCTTCCATTTTTCTTGAGTTTTCTTCGAACAGTTGTCTAGAATTCTCTTCCATTTTTCGTGAGTTTTCTTCAATCAGTTGTCTAGAATTCTCTTCGATTCTTTTAGAATTCTCTTCCATTTTTCGTGAGTTTTCTTCAAACAGTTGTCTAGAATTCTCTTCAATTCTGGTGATATCATCCACAAAGTCAAAGTTGTCTGGGTCATGACCTTCTTCAACCAAGTTCTCCTTAAGTCGTAGGCGTAGATCTGCTTTTGTTCCACCGGTAGGTAAGCCGCGCTCTTCCAGCTCTTCCTTCAGCTGTTTAACTTTCAAATCGGTCAACTTCATTTTGTTCGTTTTTAAGAATTCAAACGCGCAGTAACACACTAAAGTCACTATAACACTTTATAACTACTGTAAAACACTGTAACACTTTAACACTAACTATTGTCCAACACTATAACACTAATTTGTAATCTCACTTCTGACACCAATTGTAACGATTTATGTTCTTAGTAAATAATTTATTAACAATTGTTCACGTGAGTACATACACTGTTCACATTCGCGCACTTACACAATGACAGAATCACAATACACGATTGTAAGCGGTAGTCGCACTATTTATAACGCGGCACGGCACGATTTATAACCTGAGAAGCGTCTATATCCGGACTCCGAATTGAACTGAACTCGGCGGCGCTCGTGGGACTGTTTTTATACCTGATGCCCGGTCGAGAACGTTCAGGGACGAATGGGGAGGTTCTCGAATGTTGGGGAACAGTCCCTTAGCCTTCCACAGGTCGTTGACCTTGCCATGCCGGCAGCCCATTTGGCCGGCGCCGGTGCGAGCTCGCAACAGTATTTTTTTTCTCAATTCATCAAAGATGTGGTAAAGCCAGAAGCTCTCCAGGGAGGAATCATAATATCACGCTGAACATGCTCCATGTGGCATTGTAGGTTTGATGTGTTACCAATCTTTTTAATAATCTTACAAAAGAGGCGGCACCTAGATTTTGGGCGATCTAGGCGAGTAGGGTATCATTTTCCACTAAATTTTGGACGCTGAATCCAATGAAACGGGTCCCAGAACGATTGGCACCTACTGGAAGAAGTTATTGGTCAAATTGGGTATTTGTTACCCATTTTGAATATGTGTTTTCGGGATTTCTGCTACCTAGGCGTGTGGGGTATCATTTTTCACTAAATTTTGGACCCTGAATCGATTGGAATGGGTCTGGGACCCGCCACACTCACTGTTTCCCCCATTCGAGGAATAACCACCCCGTGTGTAATAATTTTTCTCGAAATGACTTCAAATTTTACTCTTGGGTGACATATTTAAATAAACAAATTAATAAAGCTAGTATGAACAACGTAAAACACAAACGCTGTAAAAACAAACTCTAGTAAACAGAACTTAAGTCTGAACGTTCTCCATTTCTTTCGCATATCGAGTTATCAACTCCTAAACAGTAACGATGCTGAAATGATCGATGTTTTTATAAACATTGAGAACTCGAAACCCATCCCTAATGCTCATCTTTAAAATTTGTTGTTACTTCTCGTACGAATTGAACTGCAACTTCCAAAATAAATTCATCAAGTCTCAGATCGCTGCAAACAATCGTCAAAACTGTGGTTTAATTCGAGTTGGATTGCAATACAGATCGCATGACTTGTCATGGAAAACGTAACGCATGCATCACGTCCCACCGAAAAACAATTACCGATTCCCTTAGTTGGCCTCAATATCCGGTCTACGACCTCTCGTTTCGCCTGTTCGAACAGGGACAATTACCTTCGTTCGATGCCATAACGGCTTCCGATTCAATTGGGTGCCGTTATATTATTCATATAGTTGGCAAGGTGTCCTCGGGACTTATGACACTGGCTGCCAATCAGACACGGTCTCTGATCGTAAAG
This sequence comes from Cyrtorhinus lividipennis, assembly GCA_019603395.1. NCBI lineage: Eukaryota > Metazoa > Arthropoda > Insecta > Hemiptera > Miridae > Cyrtorhinus > Cyrtorhinus lividipennis. The sequence goes on from CM034007.1 coordinate 4,734,303, forward strand.
CGAAATCAATTATGAACTACTTCCGAAGCGAAAAGTTGTGTCCACCTTGCGTCGACCTTGGTGATCCGAGCCGATCAACGATAACGGAGTCGGGTTCGCCTCAGCCTACACCAATGATTGTAAATGAATCTCCGCTTAAAATAGTCACGTTTTGTTCGACGAGAGGAAGATTTTTCCATCAAGTCACATGAGTGACTCTCCAAACAACAGCCTGAAAACCCATCAACTTAGCGCTAAAACTTTTTGAAAAATGTCGCTACCCTTGCTACGGTTTCGCACAGTAGTAAATTAATATATCCGGGGAACCCAAACGTACATTCGAATAGTATTGATATAGGTAGAGGATGTGTTTTTCCGTGGTAAAACAACAACTTAGTAAAATCAGCAAAATACGTCCTGTTTACTTTTATTTTTATATTTAGTTTCGAGAGACTTCTAAATAACTTTAGATCTTAATATTCAGGGTGCTAACCTACAACGTCGGGGCTGATTCCACAATTCATTTGCAACAATAAATGTCTCTTAGGACTTTTTAGAGGCCTCGATTTCGAGTTATTCACGATTGAAGATTTTGTTTGTGTTTTCAACCTGACGTCAAGTTAATCTCAAATCTGAGTAAACCGTTGGAATGAACGTCAAATTTCCCTTCCGATGGGTTTCTCGATCTCTCCAATAAATGAGTACTGGTATTCACGAATTTAGCTCAAGTTCCGCGTTCTTTCTTGGAAAAACTTTCCTGAAATAGGTACTAGCTTTCCAACGGTAAATTAAAATTTATTTTTGTGGCGAAATTGAGGGGTGAAAATGATTGAAATGTTCACCAAAATCGTGGTTTTTCATGTAAGTACCAAATTCCACAATCTTGAAAGGTAAGTGCTTACTATTGAACTTATTTGAGGCTGAATTGCATGTTGACACTCCCAATCCCTTAAATGTTAGTAGCTAAGGTGCTATTTGTAACCTTTTTTGTTTGCAAGCTCTTGCTTGTTTTCTAAGCTAAGGTTCGAACTCTCGAACAAGATTCGAGGTGGGGAGTGAAAACATGACTGGTAAAATTTGAACGATGTTTTCGTTCTATAATAAATTCTTTCAGTAGGCGGAGACGAGTCGACAGCGCGGGAAAATTCAAGGTCCGCCAGTTTCAAACGTTCTGGTTTACCCATTAACACAAATACCCTCATGGCCAAGGTCAATGTGACAGAATCACTCGACGCCAACAGTCGGGACAAACATGATGTGAGAGCGAGTATCGAGGCTGGCGCGAACCTAAAACCAGTCGAATGGTGAGGTAGCTTTGTCAGACGAAGACACAATAACACCGCCCAAACGTCCAGGAATTTTTTTTTCATTTTGGGATGTATATAAATGGCCAACGACTTTCAGTCGATGGAAAATGGCTCTTGCAGGCAACTGCTTTGAGCCTTCCGACCCCCCATAAGCAGACTTTCGTAAAGTTGAATTCAACTCCAATACCGAGAACAGCCCAATAAAAGTTTTTATGTGAACCTTTAGCGCTTTCCTGACTCACCTAACACGGCTGGAACACATCATTCGCGCATTTTAACTGAAATAACCTGCGTTTTTATTTTTATGTGCTGCGTGATCGGTATGGCCATTGAAAGGTACTGCCCTCCTATCTCCACCGACTTGAATCTAAGATAAAAATAAATAGTTACGTGCTCAGCTCGTGCATGCCATTAAAAGAGTTGGACTCCTCGGTTCATGCAAAACAGAAAATTTTCGGATTCCTCACGTTTTCACGACATGGTCTTAGGTATCCGAGCCTCTCGACACGGTATCGTTTGCCATCACCCTTCATAATCCGGCCCCAAATCGCATGAAATATAGTTTTCTGCTGTCATATAATAATCATTGATCGTAAGGGCCAGATGAGACAGTTGAATTGTGATTTTCTACTACGTTTGACTTTGATTCCTTAGTTACATAAGGTAAAAAATTTACAATTCCGTAAAACGTTTTATCGAACGGGATCAACATCAATATCGATTTTCAAGAAGCGAAGCGGTGCGCGGGAGAAGCTGAAAAAAGAATGTGAAGGGCGCCTGCTTCGGAGGCGCCTATACTTTGAACACACTTGAGTCCGAGGAATTTCAATATTATTTCAATGTTACATATTTCGAATTTCAAGACTCTGAAATAGTGGGCTGGTGAAAAATGTTTTTTTCCCTTAACAACAATTTCAAATGAAGGAAAAAAAAAAGAATACAAGTCATTTGCAACAAAAAGTGCCTCCAGGATTTTGGTTGGTTATTTTCATGCAAATGGTCAACCTCTCCGATTCAGCTCAATTTTTTTTTTTCTGGACGTTTCATGCTGTCTAGATCAAATATTCAAAATGGATAATAAATACCCACTTTGACCTATAACTTCTTCCAGTGGGTGCCGATCGTTCTGGGACCCATTTCATTGGATTCAGCGTCCAAAATTTACTGGAAAATGATACCCTACTCGCCTAGATCGCCCAAAATCTCGAAAAATCCATTTTTCAAACCCTGCAAATTATTGCACACGGGTTGGTTATTCCTCAAATGGGTAGGTAAACGATTTTGCACAAAAAAATCTGAATTTTCCTGGAAAGATTCCCGCAACTCCTGTGTATACACTAACGTCAAAATAGCGTTAAATGGGTTAAAAAACTAGTAATTTTACAACTAGACTGTCAAAAATTTCCGCGGGAGGGCCCCTGGACCCCCCTTCAGCATGCGGGGTATTCCGTACCCCCCAGTGTCCCAAAGTGGCCCAAAAAAAGTGACGGCCTGCCTACTTCAGTGGAAGTTGGAGACTTCAGTTCACCTCGTCGATACTCGTCGTAGCAATGAGGTGCTTGGTAGCAATCCATCTCAACGGCTGTCAGCATGAAATCTCTCCACTCTGCACATTGTCGTTTTCAAGTGAATTTGAGAATTCGCCAATTGCTCCCTTGATCATGTCTGGAATTGCTAATAGTTGCTCTAACCATCGCAGGGTTCGTATTCCACGTCAGTCCAGTAACGGCTTTAAAGACTTCGTGCCGCTGGATTAGTGTGCGTGCGTGCCGCGGGAAAATCGATGAGGGGAGGATTGTTTTGTCGAGTATTGACGCGTGAGTCAGACGCATCTGCCGCCTTTCCACCCTCCGTACCAGCATTACAACGGCCAACAAACTGGGTTCTGTTGATTGTTTTAAATGGCACCCATGAATCGACTTGTGACGGAAGGCCCTGACAAACACTGTGATCAACACTCACCAAATGCACAGTACAAGTCGGTTCAAGGGCATAAATAGTTCCTCAATAAATAGAACGCCTAGTCATTCGGAGGCCAAATTGCTGCCAGTCATCAAGTTCTCCAAAACTCAGTATATATAGTAATTCTGTATGTTTATATAGGGTGCAGGTGCCGTAAACCACTCGAAATGTCTACTTTCAGATTAAAAAACTTGAATTCTACAAAAATGTAACGCTCCTTTTTGCATTTTTTTTAACCGAAATTCAACCATACAATATACGTTTTTCAATCAAATTAATTTAAAAAAACACTGCAAATTCTTACACAGGGGTTGGTTATTCGTCAGACCAGGCGCATGGAAACTTATTTAAAACATGGGGGAAATGGGGAAAACGGTGGGTGCGACGGGTCCCAGACCCATTCCAATCGATTCAGGATCCAAGATTTAGTGGAAAATGATACCCCACACGCCTAGGTACCGGAAATTTCGAAAACGCATATTCAAAATGGGTAATATATACCCAACTTGGCCCATAACTTCTTCCAGTGGGTCCCAATCGTTCCGGGGCCCACTTCATTGGAATTAGCGTCCAAAATTTAGTGGAAAATGATACCCCACTCGCCTAGATCGCCCAAAATCTCAAAATTCATTCTTCAAAAAACACATTTTGACCCCTACCCCGCCCAAATTTGGTCCGATCGGGCTGAAAAGCTTGGAGGATCGTTCTAGGCCGGGAACAGACCCCTGATCCAAATTTCAGATTTTTAGAAAATTTTCTACTACCAAAAACGGCGTGGACGGCGTACGGCGGACGGCGGACGGACATTGACTTTTTTTTTATCTAGACACCATGAAACGTCCAGAAAAAAATTTTGAGCCGAATCGGAGAGGTTGACCATTTGCATGAAAACATTTATGTCAAGTGATTATTCAAGGAATAACCAACCAAAAGAGCACGATACGAAAAAAATTCTCGAAAAAATGTGAGATTTTGCAAAACTGTGAGAAATTACCAACGTTTTGTAATAAGTAATAGAAAAATATGATTTTTTGATCGAATGTTTTTTGAGTGACTCGAATTTCAGTAAAACTTCTAACGAAATAGGAGAATTCCAAGAGAACAGGGTGTCCCACGAGTTGTAATCCACCCCACCCCCCTCCAATTATATAAATGTCCACATGGTAGGTAGTAAACAAAACAAAAAAAAATGTGCGCAAGTAATTCACTTTCACATTTAGAAAAGGAATCCCAATTTTTTATTACAGACTCGGATTCTATCCCAAATTTCATGAAAATTTGATCGCTTAACCATTTTGGTTGGTTATTCCTTGAATAATCAACCTATGTTTTCATGCAAATGGTCAACCTCTCCGATTCGGCTCAAATTTTTTTTCTGGACGTTTCATGATGTCTAGATCAAAAAAGATCAATGTCCGTCCGCCGTCCGCCGTCAGCCGTCCACGCCGTTTTTGGTAGTAGAAAATTTTCTAAAAATCTGAAATTTGGGTCAGGGGTCTGTTCCCGGCCTAGGACGGTCCTCCAAGCTTTTCAGCCCGATCGGACCAAATTTGGGCGGGGTAGGGGTCAAAATGTGATTTTTGAAAAATGGATTTTCGAGATTTTGGGCGATCTGGGTGAGTGGGGTATCATTTTCCACTAAATTTTGGACGCTGAATCAAATGAAATGGGTCCCTGAACGATCGGCACCCACTGGAAGAAGTTAGGGGTCAAATTGGGTATATATTACCCATTTTGAATATGCGTTTTCGAGATTTCCGGTACCTGAGCGTGTGGGGTATCATTTTCTACTAAATTTTGGATCCTGAATCGATTGGAATGGGTCTGGGACCCCCCGCACCCACTGTTTCCCCATTTCCCCCATGTTGAAGAAATGAGTCTCCATGCGCCTGGTCCGAGGAATAACCAACCCCTGTGTAAGAATTTGCAGCGTTTTTTTTTTTAATTTCGCTCAACCGTACATAACATTTTATTGGTTTTTTTAAAAATTATTTATTCATTTTTATTTTTTCCTACATTTTTATGGGAACCAGCTATAGTGGAGTTGAAAAGAAATGAAAACGAACCCTCGCGCTGAAAAAGACACGAAATAAACAGCCAGTCAGACACTACTCCACAAAAATTTAGTCGAATCAAGAAACGTAAAAAAGCGTTTAAAAAAACAATGAAACATCATGTGCCTTACTTTAAAGTTCACAAATATCTACTGTTTGAGTGTTTTGGGGTTGCGCAACATTGCGTGATCACTGAACCAGTGACGCGTGATTAATAAAATTGGTTGAGGGATCAAATATTCCTTTTAGATAGAATCCGAATCTCCAATAAACAATTGGAGTTCCTAAGTCAAATAAGAAAGTATGTGTCAATTGCGCACAGTTACGCAGTTTTGCAGAATGCGAATATATGATATTTGTATTCTTTGCAAAGAAACATGAAGATTGAAAAAATTTTTGTTTGCTCTCATTTGCACGGTTTTAAGAGGATGAGGGACTCAACCCATTGATATAACCTTGAATTTTTTACGATGAAATGAACAACAATGTGGTTACGTTTTCATAATTTGTTTAAAATTCATATTTATTTCCTATTTCCTACATTTTTTTGTACATTTAACAACTCTATGAGCGATCAACAATTCTCATGAGCGTTACCTAAAATCACACCCAATTCCGATCATCTCTTGCCATGAGAAAAATTAGAGATTTTCGTGATTTTGGTTGGTAATGTCTTGAATAATCAACCTATGCTTTCATGCAAAAAGTCGATCTCTCCGACTCGGCCCACATTTTGGGAGGGTTAGGGGTCATAATTTGTTTTTCGAGATTTTTGGCGATCAAGGGAGTATGGGGTATCATTTTCGACAACATTTTGGACGCTGAATCCAATAAAATGGGTCCCGGAACGATTGGTGACCGCTGGAAGCAGTTATGTGTCAAAATCTACCCATTTCGAAAGTGGGTTTTCGGGATTTCTGGTTCCTTGGCGTGTGGAATATCATTTTCCACTAAATTTAGGACGCTGAATCGATTGAAATGAGTCTCCATGCGCTTAGTCCGAGGAATAACCAACCTGTGTGAAAGAGTTTGCAGCGTTTTAAGATTGTGACCTGATGCCTGCACAGAAAACCCATGAAGGGTCCTAATCGTAAAAATACTCTGAACCGCAACAAAAAGGGCGTCCGAGTTTGAAGTAAAAAAGTCAGACGGATTTTTTTATCATTATTTTTTTATTTTTACTTGGCTGCTCGTACTACAATTGTGTATATAAAAGACCTGGGAACATTTTATTAGCTCACGGGTTTGAAAATCGCAGAGAGACGTTTTCACGGAGATGTTATTGCTCATTCGTGCCTTGGCATCGGCTTTCAGTTGACTTTGTAGCAATGCCGCTTGATAAAGTTATGACCGGGGTATTTCCAACTTTTGAGTCAGCAGTTTGTAAAAAATGAATGCCTTACAGCGTTGAAAAAAATGTCCTCGCGAGGTTTGACGAGGAGGTATTGATAAAGTGTTTAAAAAAAATGTCTCGAGTCGGAATATGACCCACGTATTCACTCTTTCTCGGGCGACAGGGCTTTATGTGGAAATTCTCAGGTGTGGTCGTTAAAAGCGTTTCTTGTCTGGCCCCCTTGCTCAAACTCACACTTTGGGTCTCTATCGCATTTATAAAATCGGAGTATATTCTGCGCATGAATCCTTCTCCGCCTGACGTCTCATCGAAACGAATATAAGCTGCATAATTCATTTTATTCACGTCTCTTATACTTTCAAAATGAATTTTTCAACAAATTGAGCTCCATGGGTGTAGATTTTATACCCACTCAAACTTTTATTCTTTCACATAGGCTAAGTTTTTCTAATAATTCTCATCGCACCTAAATATCTGTATTTCAATGGCCGTTACCCTGAAATTGTATTTATGGGCAAATACATATTATAAATCGCACCCGTCGTGGAATACTGTCACATCGCGAAAAAGACCAGACGGGTTCAAGGTTATGACTGGAGTGAAGAATGTTACAGTATTCAGCAAATGCAGCAGGCGAAACTGTAACTACCGCCGTCTGGCGGCCAACTACTGGACTGCGCTTGGTGCTCTATTCTACGAACAAATTGGACGCTTTTTATAGTTGAACGCCGTCACAAACAGAAAAATGCATTTATTGGGATGTGAAAGTATTCCACGACGGGTGCGATATATTATGGGTGTCCAGGACGTCCGAATGCAGTCTGTTCCGTTAAATTTTGGACGCAGAATTAATCTAGATGGATCCTGAACCAACTACTGGCATGGGTCATATTATGTATTCTGAGAACGATTCTAGTAATCATGCGCTTTGCCACATGCAAGAGATCCACGTAGCATAATAAACCCCTTATGGGAAAATTAGCAACGATTCACATTCGAATCGATAGCGTTTCCAGTTCTTCGCCCAGAAGAAATTTACGAATACAGTCCATTTAATGAAATGCAGAGATACATTCTACAGTTCTAGATTCAACGAATATTCTATTTGTCTCGATCATGAGGTAATTAAATAACATGTTCCGTGTAGAATCCAATGTTTTCACCGGGCGTCCGCTGAAAAGAAACTGTTCCCTCAAACCGTAGGTATCTAGGGCACGGTAGTTTCAAGGTTATCTGAGGCAGGTTGCACAATATCAGTAGGAGGGAAAGGTGTTCAACGATGTACGTTGAAACAGGTGAAATGCCAAATATTCGGAGGGGTACCTACAGGTGCAGGCGACACTTATGATGTCGTGTTTCCTCTTTCTCTTTCGCGCGTACAACTCGTCATCCCCTCGCTTATTTCCTGCCTTTTTATTCAAAAAAGAATATAATATAGGTCGCAGTAATCAACGCACTCCGATCTCACCTCATTAAATAACCGATAACACCCGAACGATCGAGGGATCATTAGGGAAGTTGAATTTACCATTTTTGACATTCAACGGTCTTCAAAACGTTCTGAAACCGACCCTCATGCCCATTATATTGACTGTGGTTCTTCCGTTAGCTCGTAAAATGGCGAAATTGTGTTTTAGGTGCCAAGAGGTAGTAACTTTTAAAACCCAGTCAAAAACGCATGCCGTGGAAGCAATTCAGTGGCGAAATAATGATCAGCGTTTGGATAAACTTACGCATCCAAAAATGTGCGAGTATTTTAGACAATCCAAAATGTAAAAGAAAAAGAGAGAAAGAAAACCAGCTATTACCTATTGATTCTCAAAATTCTCAGCGGTTCGGAAAACCACAATTGACTGCATTCGTCTCTAATCAACAACTCTTAAAATTACAAAAATTTCAACGTACTTTACAAAAATATTTTTCAAAAACACTATATATTGACCCGATACCTATCTCAATCGGCGTCTGAGCTTTATAGAAGTCACCAAAAATTGCAGCACAACACGCAGCAAATTATTCTACAACAGTTTATTGCACTAGGTGGATCTCGCACTCAATTTTCTTTAGTCGATACGAATACGTTGTATACCGAAAGTGAAAGCATGGGGAGGAATTATTCCGCACGTGTATACAGTGGTATATCGTACCAACAAGAAAATTTAGAAAAACATTATCTCATCTTCAACGAAATATTCGCAGTTATTCAATCGGGAGGTGGGATGGATACTCAACAACTGCCGTACAATTTCATGAATAGGATAAAAGGTTAGTTCTTAATAACTTTTAGTTTTCTAAGGATGTCACTTCTTTAGGCCTTTTATTACTGCAGAAGATGCAATGAAACTCGAGGCTTTCAATCATAAATGTAATGTTGACTGGGTACCGCAGTAGCCGCCTAAGCATTAATGATGACCTCCTAAATCTGGGTGGTCTTCCTTCTCACATAATTAGGTACGATCTCCATTTTGTAATCACTTGGACAATCCAATGGTTCATTCGACGAGGACTTGTCATCGAAGGTAACCATACAAAGCTAAGTCGTAATATTCAACTACCACTGTCCATTCTGAGCCTGGCTTCAGATAGACAATCACATTACATCAAAATGCTGAAAGCTCTTCCACAATGGTTTATCACTCAAATTCGCTGGAGTAAGTACCTCCTACCATTCATAATAATTATACGAAATCACAGGAATGGGTCCATCTCGATAATCCGATTTTTGAAAACACATATTAGCTGCTATAACCCCCCCCCCCCCCCCCTAACCAAATTTGGTCCGATCAGGCTGAACAATTTTGAAGACCAACTGAAGCCGGATACGAGTCTCTAACCAAAATTTCAGATTTGTAGAAAATCGGCGTGAACGGCGGACGGCGTATGGCGAACGGAAATTTGCGAATATCATCTAGTCAAAAAACCCTGCAAATTATTACACTCGGGTTGGTTATTCCTCGAATGGGGGAAACAGTGGGTGTGGCGGGTCCCGAACCCATTCCAATCGATTCAGGGTCCAAAATTTAGAGGAAAATGATACCCCACACGCCATTCATTCTAGATGCATAAGAAATTATAAAATTCATGGTGTCTAGATCAAACCGTGGCGCAAATGGCTGGCGCGTTCGGCAGTATATCGATAGGTTGGTGGTTCAAGCCCACCCCGTGAGCGAATTTTTTTGTTTTCTGATTTAGTTTTTTTTTACCCATAAATTGAACGATAAATTGACCCATAACTTCTTCCAGTGGGTGCCAATCGTTCTGGGACCAATTTCAATGGATTCAGCGTCCAAAATTTAGTGGAAAAAGATACCCTACTCGCCTAGATCGCCCAAAGTCTCAAAAAATCCATTTTTCGAAAAACACATTTTGACCCCTACCCCGCCCAAATTTGGTCCGATCGGGCTGAAAAGTTTCGAGGACCGTTCTACGCCGGGAACAGACCCCTGACCCAAATTTCAAATTTTTAAAAAAATTTCTACTACCGAAAACAGCGCGGACAATGGACGGCGTACGGCGGACGGACATTGAGCTTTTTGGTTGGTTATTCCTTGAATAATCAACCTATGTTTTCATGCAAAAGGTCAACCTCTCCGATTCGGCTCAAAATTTTTTTCTGGACGTTTCATGGTGTCTAGATCAAAAAAGGTCAATGTCCGTCCGCCGCATTGCAGCGCGTGATGGATAAAACAAAGAAGAACAAGGCGCCAGGAAAGGATGGGGTACCGTTTGAATTTTACAAGTTCGCTACATCGGAACTTCTGGAGTATATGCTGGGCTTCTTTAACTCAATCTACGAGACTGGTGAGGTACCTGATTCCTTTCGGGAATCTCTGATATTCCCGTTATTCAAGAAGGGTGATCCAGGTGATGCAGGCTGTTACAGAGGGCTATCCTTTATCAACTGCATCGGAAAGTTATTCGCGTGCCTTTTGTCAAATCGCCTGACGGCCTTTGTCCAGGCAGAGGAGGCCTTGTCAGAGTTTCAGTCGGGCTTTCGCCAAGGGTACTCCACCATTGACTCCATATTCGCCCTGACTGGAATTGTGGAGCTCCAATTAAGGCGTCCCCGGGGTAAAGTTTACGCCTTTTTTGTGGATCTTAAGGTGGCGTTCGACACAGTCAACAGGTCCTTCCTTTTCTACAAGCTCTTCTGCTGCGGTGTCTCGAGGAAGTTCGTGCACGCCATTCAACAACTCTACAGCGGGGTCTCAGCGGCCGTTTGGACCAAGGAAGGTATCTCTGAGCAGTTTGGCGTCGGGTCTGGAGTGAAGCAGGGCTGCCCACTAAGCCCCATTCTTTTTGCCCTTTTCATCGATGACTTGGTACGAGAGCTCGACTTTGGAATTCGGGTTGGCGGTGTGGACATTCGGGTGCTTATGTACGCTGACGATTTAGTGATGCTAGATACTGACCCAGCAACTTTACAGGCTAACATTAACAAGCTGAGAAAGTACTGTGAGAGGTGGGGCCTCACATTGAATTTGGCAAAGTCAAAAATCCTGATCATCCAGAATGGAGGCCGCCGTCGCAGATCTGAGAGATGGAAGTTCGGTAAGGAGGACATAGAAATTGTCAATAATTACGTTTACCTCGGAGTTACTTTGACGCCAAGGCTGTCATTCACACGGCACCTGAGGTCGAAGTCCAGCACTGCCAGGTTTGCCATGAACTATATATGGGGTGCCCTTTTCTCCGACGCCAGCGTTCCTCTGCAATCAAAGCTCCATGTTTTCCAGGCAATAGTTCGTTCTATTTTATGCTACGCTTCTGAGTGCTGGGGGTTCCTTGAGTACTCGTCTGCAGAGAGTGTCCTAATGGTCTGGCTGAAGCGATTATTCGGTTTGCCCACTTATGCTCCGAACTACATTATTCATTTGGAGACCGAGCTCGACACCATTCATACGTTCACCCTAGGAGCCCACCTTAAATACATCACTAAGGTAATGAACATGCCGGACCATCGGTTGCCCAAGATCGTCGCAAGAGAGGTGGCTCGGAGGGGCATCTCCTGGGCGGAGGAATATGGGATCATGGCGATGAAGTACGGTGTGGAAAACTCCCTGCACTCATTCAATGGCGCGAGTTTCAAGAAAGAGGCTGGAGAGGTCCTGGACAGATTCCGTCGGGAGAAACATGACCAGTGGTGGGCCCGGGCTCGTTCTTCGGAAAACTTCACCCTGTACAGGGAGCTGTGCCCTGGGGTTAAGTGTGCCAGCTTCAGTAGATGCGCAGGAAATTAGGGTTGTCAAATGGATGTTCAGGATTCGTTGTGAGCTGGTCAATCTGAATCGTAAGCCATACGCTACAGACTCGTCAGAAGAGTGTCCTCTGTGCAGTCTTCATGCGAAGGAAGATCTTCATAATTTCCTCTGCATCTGTCCCACCCTCTCACAGATCCGCTTGGAGGTGTTCGGAACTTATGACCTCTCCAGAGATCATGCAATCAGGTTGTTAGACAGTGTTGATCAGTGGAGGAGGGTGGTCAGGTACTGCGAACTGGCGTGGCAATATCGGTTGCCCTTTCTCACATAGAGGTCCTAGGTTTGAAGCAAATAAAGCCCCCTCAACTCCGCCACCTATTCAAATTTCAAATTTAATTTTTTGCCCTTTTTTTATTTATTCTACACACACTGTATGATTAGAGAAATCATTATTATTTTGTTCTAATTTTAAATGTCCTACAAATACTAAGGCCCGTACTTCCGGCTGACGGTTCATACCAAGCCGTATTGTTTATTTATTTTTTCCAAGAATTATTATGATTTATATATGTACTGCATTTAACTGGAATAAACTTCTTTTCTTCTTCTTCATCTCATGCTTCGATCCAAATCCGAGTTGCAGCGTGAAAGTTAGCCTCGTTCAATTTCCAATTTCTGGCTGAGGCAGAGGTTTCTTCCTTCCTGGGACTCATTCTTCCATAGCCAATGAAGACCCCCGTAATTACTAACTATCAACCTATCTGATCAAGCTGGCTTTGACACGCACCAATGTGGTGAGCACCCATTCCAATCCTCCGAGGATTTTTTTTTTTTTTAATAATTGAAGTTGCCTAAGGTGAGCAAAAATCCCAAAATTATCATATAACCAAGCTGAGGCGCGCTAAAGGTTGGAAAACACGCGTTTGGTCCGTCATTACAACCAGGTGCGAGAGAGAAATCGAAGAGTTTAGGCGATCTTTTATAAGCTTACACAAAAAAGAAGATGGTACCTAATCGAGCGGAGTTACGGCCTAACGACAACCTCCGTCCAATTGAAAACTTCCGGGTATGAAAAAAAGAACGCCCCGCAGCTTCTACTCTAACCATGTAAGCTTATTATAACGACCAACTTTCTTCAAGAAGTGAACGAATCGAGTTTGGCGGATCACTTGCGGGGTCAGCTGAAGTTCTGCACCTCAATGAGTTTCATATTAAACAAAACATGGGTTAATGGCTCCCTTGAGGGAACAGAATATTTCGTTTTATTATTGGAAGGGAGAATATGGATATTGACACGACAAGAGAACCATTAAACCATTATGATCATTTCAATATTGAAGTATTTGCAAGAAACATTCTTCGTTCTTGTGTAAGACTACGTAACACAAGATGTAACGCTGAATAAGGAGAATATTGTCGTATTATGATTGCCGCGCAGAAATACTCATCTCTACGATAACATGAAACTAAAACGCTGCTAATCCCTTCACAGGGGTTGGTTATTCCTCGAACCAAGAGCATGGAGACTCATTCCAATCGATTCAGCGTCCAAAACTCGGCTGAAAATGATACCCCACACGCCTAGGTACGTTAAATCTCGAAAACACACATTCAAAATGGGCCATCCCCCCAGTATTGGCCCATTTTGGCCGATAACCTCTTCCGGTGGACTCCAATCGTTCCGGGACCAGTCTACATGGAAAATGATCCCTCACACGCCTAGATCGCGTAAGATCAATTTATCAAACCACTGCAAATTCTTACACACGGGTTGGTTATTCCTCGAACCAGGCGCATGGAGATTCATTTCTTCAGCATGGGGAAATCAGCGTCAAAATGTAGTGGAAAATGATACCCCACACGCCTCCTGGATCGTGTAAATCTCGAAAATCCATTTATTCAAAATACACATTTTGACCCCTACCCCCATCTCCCAATTTGGTTCGATTGGGCTGAAAAGTTTTGAAGACCAACTAGACCCGGAAATGGGGTCCTTGACTAAAATTTTTATAGATTTTTAAAAAATTGTCTACCACCAATGTCAGGCATGGACGACGAACGGACATTTGCAGATGATCTAGACACCTTGAAACGCTCAGAAATTTTTTTTGGGCCGAATTGGAGTGATGGTCATTTTTGCATAAAAACATAGGTTGATTATTTAAGGAATAACCAACCAAAAGTCATCGAGATTTTCCGACACCGTGTTGCATCTGCATGAATTATACTCTTATATTCGAACGCTGGATTGATTTAGGGGGTCTCTGACTCATTATACGTAGGTATTGGAGCAGAGTATGCATCTAAAGGTGTATTTTAAAAATCATTTGTTTGTACTTAAATTATTACAAATTATTTCATAATTAATTATTTCATTTTCCTATGTTTCTAGTTAGATATTTATTCCAGCTAGCGTGATAATGCAGTGTGAGTAGCTTTAATCAATTTCAATTGTGTTATCTCATCCCCATTTAATTTTTATTACCCATAAGCTGTGTTCAGAGTTACCAATTTTGGTTGGTTATTCCTTGAATAATCAACCTATGTTTTCATGAAAATGGTCAGCCTCTCCGATTCGGCTCAAAACATTTTTTTTGTCTAGATCAAAAAAGGTCAATGACCGTCCGCCGTACGCCGTCCGCCGTCCGCGCTGTTTTCGGTAGTAAAAAATTTTCTAAAAATCTGAAATCTGGGTCAGGGGTCTGATCCCGGCCTGGGACGATCCTCCTAACTTTTCAGCCCGATCGGACCAAATTTGGGTGAGGTAGGGGTCAAAATGTGTTTGTTGAAAATTGGATTTTCGAAATTTTGGGCAATCTAGGCGAGTGGGGTATCATCTTCCACTAAATTTTGGACGCTGAATCCAATGAAGTGGGTCTCAGAACGATTCACACCCACTGGAAGAAGTTATGGGTCAAAATGGGTATGTATCCTCCCATTTTGTATGTGTCAAGATTTCTGGTGCCTAGGCGTGTGGGGTATCATATTCCACTAAATTTTGGACCCTGAATCGATCGGAATTGGTTCGGGACCCGCCACGCTCACTGTTTCCCTTGGTCCGAGGTTTTTAATTCAAGTTACGATGCATGGCAATTCACCATAAGTACCCACCTGGTCTCATAACCGCGACCTATTTTGCGTGTCGTCTGAATCGATAGTCTGAAAAATTATTTGCCTCCGCTTATCCTCATCTCGAATGAAGATTCGAAAGGGAAGAAAAACACCGGAAATTCTTCGTGCCTTGGGGCTATTAAAGCGATCGATTTTAGGTTTCGTGAAGCAGTTCATCGGATAGTAACACCAATTTCAGTCAATATTAATCAGTCGGAAGCTGCAAACGAATCTTAATTGCCCGTATCCTCTTACAGGGGAACTGAGAAGAAATTTGTCTAAGGAAACTTAATTGTCCTTTCACCATTCAATAATCGAGTGATTTCTGATGCCACCTGTGGGACCAGGATCTCGGCCTTTCAGTTTAAGGAATAACCACCGACTGGCTCAAATTATAGGTCCTCCACCGAACTGGATTGTTGAGGCAAAGCTCACTGAAAACAGCAGAAAATAAGAGTTTTGCATCGAAACAATTTACGACTATGTATGGTGATGAAACGTTTGAAATTACTGCGTGCAAATGAAGCGATGGCTATCGACCGACCATTTAAAATTTGGTTCTCTGGGATTGTATTTCATCAACATTCAAAGTATGATCTATTCGTTTGTCTCGTATTTTCTATACTGATTCCGCACATTGATAACCAGAAATGCATTCTAATTCCTCACGGTTGATAAGAATGGGAATCTGGGCCATAGAATCGCGTCGCTGTGGCCGATGATTTTTGTCGGTCAAAAACTACAGCCCCACCAAAATTATGTCTCTAGCTGAATGTGACATGAGTACCTTCTCAGAGGGCGCATCAGGTCGTCACATTTACGAGTTTAACCCTTTGGTGGAAGCACGGCCGCACCGCGTGTGGCATTTTTAGACAAGCTTGAATTTTGTAGGGAAACGATGGCACCAAGTGTAATCCTCGTTAACGTTAATCCCCGCTAGATTTGCGTGAAGAAAGGTAGCAAAGCTAACGTTTTACAGCCTTATTCGGTCATTAAGGTGAGCTCATCGAACTCTCTGCAGATGGAACGGCGCTAGTCCGCTCTCGTAACACATTGGACCCTCAGCATATTTGTGTGAAGACATTGGTGGGGGTCATAAATGGAATTTCAC
The DNA here is from genome assembly GCA_019603395.1 of Cyrtorhinus lividipennis. NCBI lineage: Eukaryota > Metazoa > Arthropoda > Insecta > Hemiptera > Miridae > Cyrtorhinus > Cyrtorhinus lividipennis. The sequence continues at coordinate 4,750,382 of CM034007.1, forward strand.
TTCCTTCCACTGCAAAAACCATTTGGTGCGGTAAGTTCTCTGCCAAGCCTGTGATTATGCACCTATAGAAGACACTGAAATGATTACGGATGAAAATTGATCCGTTTTAGTTGGTTTTGGTAGTTGGTTGGTTTTATTCCTTGGGTAATCAACCTATATGTTATCATGGTCAGATATCAATGAACGCAACAAAATGCACAAAATGATAATAACAGGCAATTAAATGAGAGCAGTCTTCCTACGCATCCGATTGAAATAAGGGTAATGTCATACTGAAATTGGATGACGATGTGTCACGGGCCGGGAATAATGTCCGTTACAGGCAGGGGACGCGTCATATAGTAAGTACCTTGTCCTATAGACCAATCCCGGTGTGAGTATCATAATAAAACAAGGAAAGAAAAAATATTACCTTCAATAGCTGTTAAGGTAGGCAAAGGATCTGCAACGACTCGACCAGAATCGGAAACTGGTTGGCGGTAGAGCAACGAAATACGACGGCTAATCACGAACGGAAGACACGAAATACCGAGTTTTAATAGAGGATGTAACACTCGGTAAGATAGCTGACTAAGCATCAAGTTGGCCGAGAACGGAGCATGGAGAAGACGGTGTTCACGAATCATGGTGGTGGTTGTTGGTTTCCACCAATGTATGGATACCCTCTGAATTTTTGACGCTGAATCCATTGTGAGGGGTCCAGAACCGGTACCTAACTACATATATATTATCTATCTAAACGTGGTTTTCAAGGTTGTTTAGTTCCTAGGCAGGCGGGGTATAATTTACCATTAAATATTGGACACTGAATTGATTAAAATGAGTCTGGGACACTCTGCGCTCACTGTTTGCCGAATACTCCTGCTCCAAGAAGTAACCGACCTTCTGAAAGAATTTGCAGCATTTTTGGTTGGTTATTCCTTGAATAATCAACCTATTTGAATAATCAACCTATATTGTTTTCATGATAATGGTCAACCTCACCGATTCGGCTCAAAATTTTTTTCTGGACGTTTCATGATGTCCTGATCAAAAAAGGTCAATGTCCGTCCGCCGTACGCCGTCCGCCGTACGCCGTCCGCCGTACGCCGTCCGCCGTCCGCCGTCCATTGTCCACGCCGTTTTTGGTAGTAGAAAATTTTCTAAAAATCTGAAATTTGGGTCAGGGGTCTGTTCCCAACCTAGGACGGTCCTCCAAGCTTTTCAGCCCAATCGGACCAAATTTGGGCGGGGTAGGGGTCAAAATGTGTTTTTTGAAAAATGGATTTTCGAGATTTTGGGCGATCTAGGCGAGTAGGGTATCATTTTCCACTAAATTTTGGACGCTGAATCAAATGAAATGGGTCCCAGAACGATTGGCGCCCACTGGAAGAAGTTATGGGTCAAATTGGGTATATATTACCCATTTTGAATATGTGTTTTTGAGATTTCTGGAACCTAGGCGTGTGGGGTATCATTTCCCGCTAAATCTTGGAAGCTGAATCCAATGAAGTGGGTCCCAGGACGATTGGCACCCACTGGAAGAAGTAATGGGTCAAATTGGGTATATATTACTCATTTTAAATATGTGTTTTCGAGATTTCTGGAACCTGGGCGTGTGGGGTATCATTTTCCACTAAATTTTGGATCCTGAATCGATTGGAATGGGTCTGGGACCCACCGCACCCACTTTTTTCCCCATTTCTCCCATGTTGAAGAAATGAGTCTCCATGCGCCTGGTCCAAGGAATAACCAACCCCTGTGTAAGAATTTGCAGCGTTTTGTATATGTGTTTTCGGGATTTCTGCTACCTAGGCGTGTGGGGTATCATATTCCACTAAATTTTGGACCCTAAATCGATTGGAATGGGTCTGGGACCCGCCACACCCACTGTTTCCCCCATTGGAGGAATAACCAACCCGTGTATAAGAATTTTTTTTCTTTCCAATCCAGTGCTCGTTCTAATTTTCATTTCTCAATAATCTTGAAGTCGGTTTAGAAAGAATTTGTTACATTCCTATGAGTTCCCTTTTGTGTTGTTTACGAGTTTCTATTTCAAATGTAACGACACCCCATAATTTCTGTACGATTGGTACATGGAATGCTGGAACTGGATCTTCATTGAGTACCAAAACCTCGCTAGTGACATCGGGTGGGAATTGAGAACTCATACTAAGAACGATAAAGTTTGGCCCCTCTTCTGAAAGCCTCTTTTTCATCTTCACCTTGAAGATCAAACTTCGCGGGAAAAGGTAACCCCGATAACAGCCAAAACGAGGTTTGGTCTACCTACCCTAAAAACCTCTATCCATCTTCGCTTGAAAAAAAATCATGCGATGATTCTCAGTTTTTCAATCGCTCCTTCAAACTGGATACTAGAATATGTCTTGTCCCGTATAGTTTGGTCCTATTATACCTTGGGTTGCCTGTTGAGCAATCTAGAAAATTTCTGAGCCTTTCACCTTTAGGCTCGCTCTGGTACGTCAATAGGATCGACTCAGCTCTCACGACATGTGGGAAGAATTGAGCTGAAAGTCGTGCTTCTGTCTGAGGTGACTTGCTCGCGAGCGGAGGACCGCGAAAAACTCCAACGCGAGGACCCCCACCTGGGCTCCGAGGGAGGTCATCATCCTTGGGTGATCGAGGGTGCACCTGCCACCCTTCCGGGACCTTCGTATGGCAACATCATGAAGAGAGAAAATTAGCGTAATGTAAGGGTTCATTGTCCTCCTCGTCTTAGTAGGTCAGCGCACACTGTACCATGAAACAGGCGAAACAACACCTGTTGAGAGGAAACATACTCCTAGCGATCCGATCTGCAAAAAAGCAAATGTTTAATGGGGTTAGTTGGATTGGGTAGATAATGTAAATACACTAGACATGGGAGGTGGCAAAATGCAATTCCTAATGAGCAGCAGTCGCTGTTCCTCGACGCATGCAGGTCTACCCACCTAACCAATATATCGCTAGCTGTGAGCAGAAATGACATGGGCATACTTTTCGAAAATGAGTTAGACCCAATGACCTAATAATGGCTTTTGGAATAATACACCATGGTATGTATTCGTATAGGCCAAAAAAAAAAGTGCTTCCCCCAAACATTCAACTATTACATTTTAATGTGTCTAGATTATCCAAATCCGCCCGCCGTCCCGGACAAAAAATGCCCCAAAAATTCTGCGAATTTTCACATAAGTCCCTTAAACTGCTAATTGTGCTTACTAGTTTTTGTCCCCCTGTCGCCCCGATGGGTGAAAATAGGAGGTGAAATGTTTGCGAGCTCACACTATCATCACCATTTTACTTTAAAAATCTGCAAATTCATACACACGGGTTGGTTATTCCTCGAACCAGGCGCATGGAGACTAATTTGAACCTCAGACATGGGGGAAACCGCGGGTGTGGCGGGTCCCGGATATCCCAATCGATTCAGGATCCAAAATTTACTGGAAAATGATACCCCACACGCCTAGGTACCAGAAATCTCATAAATACATATTTAAAATGAGTAATATATACCAAATTTGACCCATAACTTCTTCCAGTGGGTGCCAGTCGTTCTGGGACCCACTTCATTTGATTCAGCGTCCAATATTTAGTGGAAAATGATACCCCACTCACCTAGATCGCCCAAAATCTCGAAAATCCATTTTTCAAAAAAACACATTTAGACCCCTACCCCGCCCAAATTTAGTCCGATCGGGCTGAAAAGTTTCGAGGACCGTCCCAGGCCGGGAACAGACCCCTGACCCAAATTTCAGATTTTTAGAAAATTTTCTACTACCGAAAACGGTGCTGACGGACATTGACCTTTTTTGATCCAGACACCATGAAACGTCCAGAAAAAAATGTTTGAGACGAATCGGAGAGGTTGACCTTTTGCATGGAAACATAGATTGATAATTCAAAAAATAACCACAAAAAAAAAAAAAAAAAAAAAAAAAAATACTGCCGGAAGCGGGTAACTAAGGGGTAAGAATGATATTTTAGATCTACCTGGTGGTAAGTTGGATGAATTCGCACCCTTTTCATTCTTCATTTAGGATAATTCGTTCTTCTTAGAATCTAGCTACCTAGTAAAACCCGGCAAATTATTACACTTGGGTTGGTTATTCCTCGAATGGGGGAAACAGTGGATGTGGCGGGTCCCAGACCCATTCCAATCGATTCAGGGTCCAAAATTTAGTGGAAAATGATATCCCACACGCCATTCGTTCTAGGCTAGATCAAACCGCGGCGCAGGTGGCTAGCGCGTTCGGTAGTAATCAAAATGTTTTGGGTTCGAGCCTTAGTGGGAGCGAACATTTTTGTTTTCTGATTTAGTTTATTTTACCCATAAATTGACCAATTACCTCTTCCAGTGGGTGCCAATCGTTCTGGGACCAATTTCAATGGATTCAGCGTCCAAAATTTAGTGGAAAATGATACCCTACTCGACTAGATCGCCCAAAATCTCGAAAATCCATTTTTCAAAAAACCTATTTTGACCCCTACCCCGCCCAAATTTGGTCCGATTGGGCTGAAAAGTTTCGAGGACCCGTCTCGGCCGGGAACAGACCCCTGACCCAAATTTCAGATTTTTAGAAAATTTTCTACTACTAAAAACGGCGTGGACAATGGACGGCGGACGGCGGACGGACATCGACCTTTTTTGATCAGGACATCATGAAACGTCCAGAAAAAATTTTTGAGCCGAATCGGAGAGGTTGACCATTATCATGAAAACATAGGTTGATTATTCAAGGAATAACCAACCAAAATTTCCATGACTTTGACTATTGTAAACTGCGCAGTTCATGATGGCGGCCTCATCGTACGCTAGTCGAACTTCGAAGGCTGAACTGCATGCATTAGTCACAGTGGTGGGCGCTTACGTTAGGGCAACGCTCCTTTGAGATTGGCCTTTGATTGTTTCTGTTCCGCCCTGCTGGAGTTTGTAACGTTCATTCCAACAACGGCTCACGTCGTTTCATTTGACTCATCATTCACTCAAATGAAACAAAAACCTTTGACATCTCGCTTCATTCGAGAATTCGTTTTTTAAATCAAAACATTATTTTTATTTCTATTATATTATTCTATAATAGCTCCACGCGTTCACATTACAAAAGTGGTATTATATTTCTTTAGCAGGTACTGAGGTATTAGATCAGCTAAGGAATACAGAGGGGTTAGGGGATAACACGAATTTATGAAAGAAGAACGCGGGAACCACAAGTACTATGAGCTTGAGTTCTCGTTCAGATTGCTACCTGTGTGCCACGTATTCTCTTGTACTATTTATTCTTCACTATCCTCGATTTGTCTCTTTCAAGCTCAAAAAACCCATATCAATCGAGTCAGCAAATGAAATTCAGTGAAAAATTATATCCCGCCCCCATAGGCCATTAAAAGTTTAAAACCTCGTCGGGCAGGAATTGAATCAGGGCCAACAAGGAAATCTATGTGCAAAAAATTATATTTTTCAGAGCGTTTTGAAGGCAACTCCCCGGACAACGGACGGAGGACAGACATTCGGTTTGGGTTGGTAATTCCTTCAATAATTTGTCTAATAATAATCGTCCGGAAATTTCCAATTTCAGTTCAAGGAAATTTTAGTTGTAGGTGTCTATATCAGGGACCCGTTTCCGGCTTTTGTTGGCCCTCGAATCTTTTCAGCCCGATCCGACAGGGGGGGGGGGGGGGGGGGGTCAAAAATGTGTATTTCGATAAAATTGGATTTTTGAGATTTTTTTTCAGGTACCAGAACGATTGGCACCCACCGGAAGTGCTTATGGGTCAAAATGTGTTTTTATCTACCCATTTCAAACGTGTGTTTTCGAGATTTCTGGTACCTAGGCGTGTGGGGTATCATTTTCCACTAAATTATAAACGCTGAATCGATTGGAATGAGTTTGCATGCTCCAGGTCCGAGGAATAACCAACCCCCGTGAAATTTCCCAATGTGAACAAACAAAATTCGCAGTCGGATAACTTGACAATCACTGCAAATAATAAAACGATGACACTCGTCGTGATATTTTGCCTACTCTCCATTGTTGGACGTCATCATCATTGAATTCATCTATCGGTATTGATATACCTATGAATAAATCTCTGCAGCCAATATCTAACCACAAATGAGTCTCCCGAACAATTGTGGCTCATCGTGCACTATAGCACAATTTCACAGGTTGTCGAAATTGAATTGCCCGTTTGGGAGAATGTAATGACCAAGATGTATCGTACGGTTGAATGAAGGTTACAACTTTGAATTAACAATCTGATTGATACCGAGTTGAGAAGACTATTATAATGAGAAAGAAACAGGAACAGTGCGAATAAAAAAAAGTCTCCTCTTAGAATAATAACATAGCAAGAGGAAATAAAAAATCTGCAAATTCTTACACACGGGTTGGTTATTCCTCGAATGGGGGAAACAGTGGGTGTGGCGGGTCCCAGACCCATTCCAATCGATTCAGGGTCCAAAATTTAGTGGAATATGATACCCCACAAGCCTAGGCACCGGAAATCCCGAAAACACATAATCAAATTGAGTAATAAATACCCAATTTGACCCATAACTTCTTCCAGTGGGTGCCAAACGTTCTGGGACCCATTTTATTGGATTCAGCGTCCAAACTTTAGTGGAAAACTATACCCCACACGCCTAGGTAGCAGAAATCCCGAAAACACATTCAAAATGGGTAATAAATACCCAATTTGACCCACAACTTCTTCCAGTGGGTGCCAATCGTTCTGGGACCCGTTTCATTGGATTCAGCGTCCAAAATTTAGTGGAAAATGACTCCCTACTCGCCTAGATCGCCCAAAATCTCGAAAATCCATTTTTAAAAAACACATTTTGACCCCTACCCCCCCCAAATTTGGTCCGATCGGGCTGAAAAGTTTCGAGGACCCGTCTCGGCTGGGAACAGACACCTGACCCAAATTTCAGATTTTTAGAAAATTTTCTACTACCAAAAAGGGCGCGGACGATGGACGGCGTACGGCGTACGGGGTACGGCGTACGGCGGACGGACATCGACCTTTTTTGATCAGGGCATCATGAAACGTCCAGAAAAAAATTTTGAGCCAAATCGGAGAGGTTGACCATTATCATGAAAACATAGGTTGATTATTCGAGGAATAACCAACCAAAACCACAACGGTTGAATATTGGATGCAGTGATGCGTATGAAGTAGCGTTCCACGGTAGCAGGCAATCAGTTCCTAACCTCCCTCGTTACAGTCTTAAGAAGAAATGAGCAACGAATAAAAGTGGCTTTGCCTCCATCCTCCGATCCCGTCTTTCTTCAAATGACGCGCGGTGGTAGGACTCATGCTCAGAAACCACAGGCAGTGAAATGAAACTTCCGAACTCAGACATACAGACGAATAGTCGCCTTTGTACTTCACCTCCCCCATGTATCACGGTGATCTTGTATTGGGTGGGCGTGAACGCACCCAATAAAAATAATAAAAAATCAAAGCATTTTCCCACGTTATGGTCGCCATCTCTACACTACCTCTCGTCAATGTTTTCAAATTTAGTTCCGACTTAGGATCTAGAAGACTTATCCGTGCAGAGGAATTCATAATGATTCAGGAGTCATAAAATTACAGGAGCATCGTCTCAATATTCCGTTGATTAGTTCAATATTCAGATGAGATGGCATCAGGTGCCCACCAAGGAGATACGAAGAAAGACAACCCAGTTGTCGTTGGCCTATTCGGCGCCATCATTTTGTGGTTGCCCACACGATTTACAGACCAGCACACCCGAAAAATACTCGTACTTGTTGTAATTTGCCATCTGGCTTCTCGTAGTAGACATGGTTGTTCATTCGTATTAAACACATTCAAGGAGAAGATACTAATGACTGCCAGCTTGTGAATTGGACCTCTAATAAACTGTTCTAGTATGATAGAAACGAGGATGAAGTGTTGTTCAATAAATCGGTTTCGGCTATAGCATGAAGAAGCAATTTAATGATTTCACATTCCGTTAAATAATTCCGGGGAGATGAGGGAAGAAAGTTTGTTGAAAATACATTAAATGCATGAAATCCGAATTCCTGTTATTACTGCTCTGAATCCAGGGAAGCTCCTCAATCTCGTCGATTTACTCTTCGCATAAATCTTCAATTCTGTCTTACGATAAAAATGAACGAGTGATCCGAGGAGACTACAGAGTATTGTGAGAAAAGGAACCATTCTATTAATTAATTTATTTTTCGAAATAAATCGGCCGAGATGGGGACAACATTCAAGGAAGAATGCCATGCGAATGTGGAGCGTAATAGGCGGCAGATTAGATTCTGTGGCCTCAGCCTCGGAGACTTTTGTGAGCAATTGTCGAGATATTGAAGGCGTAAAGCTCTCGTACGCTAGGTCAGGAGTAATGAAAAAACCAAATCACCGAAGTATAAAAGAGGGTAGACGACGAGGTCCTGCAATGTTGGGGGAGGAAGCCCGTATCCGGGTGGATCCGAGCCCGACGGCGGTGAGTTTTCGGACCGTGAAATGTATGGTAAATAGAAGCGACCTCCTGCTCTTTTCAGCTCCCAGTCCTGACGCCAACTGTAGCATCTTCATGACGCATCAATATGGCTCCAGGAGTGGGCCAAAGGGCATGAGCATGAATTTACATAAATTTGGAATGGAATGGCCAACTGGTGACCGGTGCACGTGCTCAAGCTCATTGCTCGACCATATCTTGACGAATTCTCGTACCATATGGATCACATAGTGAGCCATATGTGCGTCCAGGGCATCGGGCGAGGTAAGGGCTCGTATGGCCCTTATTTTATACCTATGGAGCGAGCTTTTCAGCGTTTTGATTTCTCCATCAGCTGCGAGAATTGTTCGTCGAGTGGTATCCGTTGCTCAAGATGAAATCTTTGACTAACTTTGACGGCTGTCTGAGAAATGATCAATGAATGTGGATACATTGAAAGAAAGGTTCCACAGAATGTAGTGAGCATTTATCTCTAGACAAGGACTTCCGAAGGATTCCAATTACGTAAGCTCATACACTCTCTTTCTCTCCTACGGCGAACAAAGGTGACGGTTATTATATTAGCACATAGTTAGTTGTAATGATGAAGAGGTACGTATAAAAAAAAATAATAACATAATCCCAAAAAGGTTTTTTTTTTCAATGTTGTTCCCGATGGTCATATGCTCGGGAGCACCAAAATTTACGTTCATGTAAGCACATTTTTCTGAGTTGAGATTAAGCAAGGAACGGAGGCTTGGTCCCCGATTTTATGGGAGAAGTGTTACTGTCGGAGGGTGACATAGGAAACTCGAGTCAACCCTGAAATAAATAACCCAGGCAAAAAGGGCGAATGGGGGTAAGGAACTGCCTTGAGTGTTACACGTGCGGTCATATCCGCTTCCTTGGCTAAATATAGACGGAAGACTTTTTCTCCTTGCTGCGACATGAAAATCCGTAAGCACCTGGAGCACGTCCCCTCTGGGTTTCCTGACTTCCTGGAGTGACAAATGATCCACGACGCCGAGACCATATGCGACCGTTTACTGCGGGAAGGAAATCGTAGCGGCTGTGATTGGGAGTGGATTTTTTATTCTAAAAGGATCGTTGGCCGAACTCACAATAATGAATTCTAGATTAATCCTGGCTTATTTGTGATGTTATATTGGCCAATCCCACCCATGAATAAGAAGACTCCGATTTGGGACCTATTCTGCCTAACTCATTCTATGCCCGATCCTCACAAACGTGGGCAGGTCGTGGTAAACTTGGGTATTTCTAAAGTGTTGTGTGGAGATTACTGGATACCTTGACCTAAGGGGCATCGTTTATCGTTTTCAATGATATTCTGAAGCGTGTAAGGTTTTACGTTAAATCTGATTATAGGAAGCTGAATCGATTAAGATCAGGTTCCGATTAATTTCCAGGAGGGTGGTACCTATAAATCCAGATGTGTATTTTGAAAATGCTTTCTACAGAGAAAAATAACTCCTTGCACTATACTAAATCTACTTTGGTGCTAAAGATGCGCGTTCCATATGCTAGATTCACCTAAAATAGTAAAATATGTTGAGTAAAATGCAGTCTGAGCGATCCTGACCTGTAACTTCTAATGTGACATCTCAATTATTACACAGTTCTCTTATCCGCTTTCTTCACAACACTGAGTAGGACGATAATGACATGGAGAGTGATGCAAAAAAGAAATACGTTTTATCTCGATTACTCGAGGTGCAGACTGAGCTGGTGACAATGACTTCGCTTGCATCCGTTATCTGAGTGCTCACAAGTGACGCGATAAGCAGGGAAAAAACATTTTATCGTTGGAAAAACTGCAAAGGTCGTTCTCATTTTGATATCATAAATTATATTCGTCAAGTGTTTGCTTTTCTTCGAGTAATGAAATTTAGTTTTTAATAGTTAGCAATCGTTCTCGTTTTGCAATCTGGACACATTCCAAATAATACTTATGAAGGTGCAACTAGAGAACCCCGAATGACATAGTAAGAGATGTTTCCGATCGACAACGGATGGGAACAATACATTAGGAAGGGATTTCGAAAACCAAATGAAGTAAATATGGGTTGACATGGGTACGGTTTTTCAATACATTGTCATTCACTCTGCCACGCCATTGGCTACCCTGAGACGGAGGGGCCTGCTGGAGGACCGCTTCTGTCTGTACTATTTATAAAAATTAGGTACGGCAAGTGGATGGTGGAGTGGGAACAAAGCTTGCCGATCTGGATGTGGTAGTTCTCAATAATATTAGCTTATACGATACACGAGTGGAGAGAATAGTTTATGCTCATCATTTATGCCCTACGTGCTGCCACGGTCATTTGGGTAGCCGATGGGGTGACGGCGCTGATGACCATACATATCCATGTGAGCCCAGTTATATTCGCCGTACTTTCGGACGACCATAGCGCAGCGGAAAAGCTATCTTCCAGCAGTTCATCCAAGGGACTCCGTGTTTTCGCATCCATGTGAATGGGTGGGATGGCGAACCTTCGAATCCCAGCCCTTATGTCACACAATTGAACAGACATCATAGGACCACCTGACCCTTTATTGAGCCTAGCTTAAAGCTACTGAGACTATACCTTTATCATTGGTTTAAATGAGTTATGCAAGATAAGAGCAGCACATTTGGCTCAATCATTCGAGCAGGAAGTCAAACAGGAACATAATTTTTGTCCCAACTTTACTAACGCCCAACGCTAAAGGGTAGACGAACCAACATTCAATTTCGAGAACCAACTAGTCTCAGCGTTGATTCCTCCTATGGTATACTTCGAAAAACTCTCCCGGGAATCAGAAAAAACTCTGTGGCACAAAGCAATGTCCCGAGGAGTGAGATTCTTCCTTCCCGAGTCCAACTTTTATTTCCTTTTTCCACTGTGAGAGATGATGGTCATTAGGTTGATGGTGGTTTTGTTGGTAGGGGTCGTGACCGCAATTAGATCCGTGTCGCCCATTTAGAAAAAAGCATCTCACGGGAAAAACAGGCGTCACGATCACGACTTCATTCCTTCGGCTCTAAACCCGCGGCCCTTTAAATCCCAACGTATGGGACGAGCAGAGATGAACCAGTATACACAAAATACCAGCCGCGACCTCCCACCCATTTAAGGATTTTTTTAGGGAGCCAAATTAGTTTCTCATTCCTTCTCATAATCGAGTTTAAATAACGCCCCGGAAATATCATAATGGAGCTAAGTAAGGTTTTTAGTTCAATCGCGGAGGAATCATGGCTCCGTGGGCGTGCCTAATCGAAGGAATGTTTTCTTGATGTACGTCGTATTAATAACGTCCGGACGTGGTATATCCTTCTAGGAACTCCCTAGTCGAGTTGAAGCAATCTAGTGAACCTTAGTATGATAATGATAGACAATCAAGTTTTTATTTATCGAATCGTTTCTTGAAGAAAGGAATTCCTAGAGTAACCAGATTGATTGATTGAAGCGTTTATTTATTGACCAGGGGGGAGGTAGGGCCATAAAGCGTGAGCCTCCTGCGCTGAGTAAATTTTTGTGTGCATTTTTAGGGTAATTGCCCAAAAAAAAAAAAAAAAAAAAAAAAAAAAAAAAAAAAACCCTCTGAAGTGTAAAGGCCAGAAACCTCGTTAGCGCTAATGTCACAGAGTATTGTCATCGGTTTCGCTAAACATTTTTTGTGCAACCGTTATTACAGTTTCATCATGTGGTGACATTGAATTTCCCAACCCCATCATCATCTTACGGTTTCAGGTAAAAGAATAAACGGTGAATTTACCGGACATTAATGCGTCTTCTCTCATCACAAAGTGTTGGTATTAGGAATTTTTGTCTAATCAAGTGAGTTATATTAATTAACCTAGAACAAAATACCAGGCTAGCCACGTCGGTCAGATTTCGTAAGAAACCGCCACCCTAACCAAAGCATTAATTCCCTAGATCACCTTCGTGGAGAAAAATCAAACTCCGTACCTAAATTACAGAAAATTGGTCAACATTTTCTTATCATTCCCACTAATCCAGTCACGAATTCGCCTTGAAAATGTTTACCCAACGATAATGGCGCGGTCCAAAACGAAAATTGGCCTAACTACGGCCATCATTGGAGATCTATACGGTATCCATGGAGTTGCACTATAACAGCGGAGATGATCGACGGGAAGCCCAATTGAATGGAGGTGAAATCACCTGATCTTTCTGCAGATTTCGTTTTGAAATGCGATGAGAAAGACTTCGATTGCAGGTACGGCGGCGCCATACCAGGGTAACATCAATAATTCCTGTTTAACGATCGTATTGGAACCTAAAAAAACCTTTGTAGAACATAGTACCCGTGTTCGAAAGACAAATACATAGGCAGATACGTCAAAAATTTGATAAATTTCGCATATAAACTTAACTTGTGTCCTACTTGTGCCAAACCGATCCTCAGCTAAATTGGCGCTCGGGCTGTTGGGTTGTTTACAAACTCGTTTCTTACTGCATCAAATTTTGTGGAACACTGACCTGGAATGTATGGGAGGTTATATCCTATACAACGCAACTTTGAATCAACACAGTCGACTTCTGGGGATTCAATCTAATGTGAATTTCTTCCCTGAATAGGATGGTTAACGAAAGAACTGTGTAGTATGTGGTTCCATTACTGATAATTTTTCCCATCCGCTTTACTTACTGATACGCTTTTTCTCAGCATGGAATCTGAGATCTGGTTGTCTGTTCCGAAGCAGGGAATCGTGTCAATTAATGATTGGCAGGGCTCATCAGTGTACGAGCTAGGAGCGTACCATGAGAGCAGACTCGAAGTGGAAGTGGAGGGTGTGCTAAGCATATTCGGGCTGTCGGACCAGCTCGCTACATCTACCGGCGAAACACTCAAACTCCTGGTGGAGGTCCCCCTCGCCAGCAGCCCGCTAAACTCGACGGCCGAAATTCATCATTGCAATGGTTCGTCCCTCAATCAAGGTCCAATTGAAAACGCCTTCGCGATTTTATTCTCAGCGTTCGCCTAGCAGTCTATTGGCCATAATGGATCATTGAGCACCTCTAGCTAAACATATATCGTGCTTAAGCGAAACATTTGACACCCCTCGCTGATGAAGTACATGCACCAACCGACAAGACGACATTGTATCCTCTCTGGTTGCTTTATGGCATTCTACCGCCATGGTGAGCGATTTCCACAGGAATAGGGACGCCTCCTCAAATTCGCTGACACAAATTACAAACTCTTATGTGGTGAAAACTGAGGTCTATTGGATTCAGTAATACGCTGAATTAAACTATTTTCCTTACAAGTAAGACAGTTCATCGATGCCAGTGAACTTGAGGGGAACCTCGGAAAAAAAATTAAGAAAAGTGAGCGGTCTGCTCAATCAAGTCAACTATCAAGTGAGGCTTGATAAAGGCTAACGTCAAACGAGCGCTGATTTGCACGTCCGTATAGGGATCCGCTTAAAATGACGGACATGCATAAACTGTCCGGGCACCATACGTCCGCTATTCTTCGCGTACGTGCCTTTTCCCACTGTGTCTAAGCAATCGCAAGCCATTTCATGATTAGTTTCTCTCAAGTAAAGTGCAGAATGGAAGTGCAGGCTGGCAACGAGTTTTGGATGGATTTGAATCACGAATTACCAAACTTCTTATAACGTTTTATTATTTATTAAGAATCATCAAATTAGGAGTAGGTCCATGTTCTTCAACTGCAAACATTATCTATTTATTGCACTTATAGCTCTGATCCAGACTCACAATAGCGTTTTACTTATGTGCAGATTGTGTCTTATGTTAAAGAAGCTGATTGTAACATATTTAATTATTCGCTGCTGTGGAACGGTTTAGTACAACAAACTTTAGAGGTACTGCATGCACAATCCTTCAATGAAGTGCCTATGCCCCATGCCCATACACGTTGGTTGGTGATGAAGCTTTTGGACTGACGAATTTTCTTCAATTTTTGATTAAGTATTTATTGCAAGAAGATTAGTAAAGTGCACGATTGGCATCTTAGCAAACGTCCGATAGATTTAAGTGTAGATTTTACAGACGACGTTGTGCATCACAAACACAATATCGTCCAAGATCGTGACAAACTTGGAGGATTTTTTTTTTTTTTTTTGAAGATTCAATTATTGTTGAAGGGTCAGCAATAACGAGTTATGAGGAAGGCAGATGGAATGTGGCCAGCAATTCAAATGTTCAATCTATTTGTATTGTTGCAGACTACTTTGTCAGTGATATTGGAAAGGTAACATGGCATGTAGGCCTGTTCTAATAACTACGATCCTGTTTATAAAAGAGGATTATGTAAACCGTGTAAATATGATACGTAGATAGTTTCATAATGCATAAGGTTATAATTTATCTTACCACAATTCAGCTGATCAGCTTTAGCCATCTCCTCAATACCTGCAAATACTTCACAACAAACTTGGTTTCATTCTTCCCTTTTCTTGTACTTGTCTTTGTACAACTCATAGCTGATATCCCATAATTTGGGTCGCCTTTCCACTGTTGGAATAATTATCAAATCTATAGAAAGCTCCATTTTCAAGATGAACCTTTTGCAACGCGTGCAACACGGACGGTATCACGTCCGCTGTGAGGGAATCACGCACCTACTTTTGCCACGTCCGGGCTCTGTCCCTTCGCACGTACGTCCTCGTGTGACATCATCCTACACGTCCGCCCGAATCCCCGTATCACGCTTGTTCGAAATTAGCCCAAGGGACATTCCTTTTTCGTAGAATTTTCTACTTGTAGTTTATCGAGGGCGTGGAGAGACGACCTCAAGTCAAGACAGGTAGCTTTTGACGTCGCTTCCTGATAAAGCTTTCTAAGGCGCGTTGCTCGGCACCCATGCACCTTTACGGGTCATTGAAAAAAACGTCTGGGAACTGAGCGGTCTCCGATATGGCACCTTACTTCCAGCACTGTCTGATACTCGATTCCATTATCTCTGCTCCACCTTATGGGCGGTGGTCCTGCGATTTCTACGCTTTTTGTTAGCCCTCGGACTTGATGGGTTTATGGGACGACTGTTTCGGATCGATTCCGAGGGGTTTCCTGCGTAAGGTGACTGACTACACATAAAAATGTGGTACTCAATGCGGTGGTAGCACTCAATAGGACGGGCCTGACGGTCAACTTAACATATTTATCAAGCTCTTGCATCTTCCATACTTGGACTGCAAAAAACTGCAACCTCATCCGTACTACGAAAGGAAGAGCTCATATGCAGACAAGTCGCTCCAGGAACGAACTCACAGGAAAAAAGCCTGATCACTGCTGTATGTTACCTGCTACCTATACACTCCAGACTCCATGATAATAGTAATCATCAAATACACAATCTATCGGCCTCACAGGACCGACACACAAATCTGTTCCAGAGTTTCCGCCCAATAAAACGTCTTCGGTGAACGTCCAGACGTGTCCTCGCGTGTTTCTGCCGAAGGTAGGTAAGTGGATAGTTGCGGACGGACTGGACGGTTCGTGATGAGTTGAAGATAATTTCACCGACGTCCGAAAGCCGTGTAATGATATGCAACTAGCAGATG
This sequence comes from Cyrtorhinus lividipennis, assembly GCA_019603395.1. Lineage (NCBI taxonomy): Eukaryota > Metazoa > Arthropoda > Insecta > Hemiptera > Miridae > Cyrtorhinus > Cyrtorhinus lividipennis. The sequence goes on from CM034007.1 coordinate 4,766,401, forward strand.
GTTCGAACACGCGTCTGACGGCCTCTTTTCGAAGCGGATTACCGGAACTTCGGGCCACAACCCCGAAAATGTTCGTCTGCGGTCGCAGTGATTGCTCAGTTGGGAAGTCTAACCCATGCATTTTCGACTCGTTTTAGGCGCTTGGTCGGAAACTTCCCGAGTATGTACAGAAGGTTCAGCTTAGCTTCAGAAGAACGCTTGCCATCGTAATTCAAATTTCTTTTGAAAACTAAGACATTGTTTCTGCATACAGGAAATTCCTATTGGAAGAATGATTCCAATACCACAGAGTTCACTTCAAACCAGTTCGTTATTAAATTGTTCAATACTGAACTTAAAACCCATGGGTCAAGCAGATGAGAGCGCATCCCTTAAGATAACGTTTATATAAATGAGTGCCTCACTTTCTTGAACAGTCATATTTTTGGGAATTTACGGAAATTCGCTCTCGAATACCATTATAAATATTCTTGGAGCACTGTCGGCAAAATTTACTTTGGTAAACCTTCCCTTCGTCAGGATACTAAAGAGCTCAGAAGTTACAATGACCAACCGCAGCGTTCTCAGTCTTTAAAGCCCCTGACTGAGAAAATTTGATCAAATTTCTTAATGGCGAATTGGCGTTGAATGTGTAAGCGATTATTTTGAAGGACCTTCAAAAGATGGTGCCGGTTCTATCTTCATGACGCTTACTGAATAGGACAAAAATGTGATGAGTCGTCGGGGCGTCGCAGTTGGGTGCGAACGTTTAAATCCATCTAGAGATTCAGAGGGCCGTATGAATAAATAATATGCGGCATCTAAGCGCCCGAATGAATTCTCCTTAATTCCCCACCGGCATTGAGACGAGGTTCGAATACACTCACCAGTCCGTTGACCGGTTGTTCTGTCGACCTCGATAGGACCCGTAAAATGTCTCATTTTAATATTGACCTTTTGTGACCTCGCTTTTTTTTTTTTTTCTTTTACTGACTTCAGAGAGTTTTTAGCTTGACCTGTTTATGTCATTTTTCGTGTTTGTGATATTGAATGTTGCATTTTGGTTTCATTGTTCGAGAAAGTTAGGCGAAGTCACACGCGAAAAGAAGAACAAATCCTCGAATGGGGGAAACAGTGGGTGTGGCGGGTCCCGGACTCATTCCAATCGATTCACGGTCCAAAATTTAGTGGAAAATGATACCCCACACGCCTAGGTACCAGAAATCCCGAAAACACATATTAAAATTGGGTAATAAATACCCAATTTGACCCATACCTTCTTCCAGTGGGTGCCAATCGTTCTGGGACCCATTTACTTGGATTCAGCGTCTAAAATTTAGTGGAAAATGATACCCTACTCGCCTAAATCACCCAAAATCTCGAAAAATCCATTTTTCAAAAAACCCATTTGGACCCCTACCCAGCCCAAATTTGGTCCGATCGGGCTGAAAAGTTTTGAGGACCGTCCTAGGCCGGGAACAGACCCTTGACCCAAATTTCAGATTTTTAGAAAACTTTCTACTACCGAAGACGGCGCGGACAATGAACGGCGTACGGCGTACGGCGGACGGAGGACGGACATTGACCTTTTTTAATCTAGACACCATGAAACGTCCAGAAAAAAATTTTGAGCCGAATTGGAGGGGTTGACCGTTTGAATGAAAACAGGTTGATTATTCAAGGAATAACCAACCAAAATACGCGAAAAAAATTGTACACATTGACGATAACGATGAAGGCAATATAGAATTGACATGTATGAGTGGAAAAAATATCTTCATTACTATTGAGAAACTGGCTCGAATACATACCCCTAATTAATGCTTTCCAGCCTTGTAACGTTTACAACAATTTTTTACCGGATCGCTCATCAAATATTTGCTCAATCATACATTGACAACATTCAAATATGCTTTGTTAGTATCTGAAATGTTGATGCTGCTTCATTATTGACTAAATCGATTGAAATAGATTTTTGACCAATCCCTCTCAAGTGCTGGCAAAATGTAAGTGAAAATAATTTTATAAATAGATACCAAATTTTTACCATTTTTATAATAAGGAACGCATCCCTGCACAAGCAAGATCCAATTAGAACCATAAACCACTGGGAAAAAATTTGCAGCGTATTTTCAAGCTAGGTATTTGACAGATATACGATACCTCGTAGCAATGATTGTATGATAATTTAGAGCTATTTCATATCTCCTGTCATTATGAATTTTTCCCTCAAATCCTAACGGTTTAAAAAACTGATTTTTTTAATGTTTCGATAACCATGACCCACCAAATGAAGTTGGCATGCATAACGTAACTATTCACAATATTCATATAAAAGAAGGGATCAACGGAAATGGAGGGTATCACAGTGAGGCTGTCACTCATATTCGTCAAGGCACCTCCATATTTTTGTGGCTGGCGAGTGAGGGTCGCGTGTTCTGGACGAGTGCTTCAAACCAGGAAAGTTGACCTCCCGTGCTTGATCTTGGATTTCTCAAGTGAGGGCTCTCATGTAGTATCGTTTGGGGGACCACCTTCCGAAGACGAGCTGTTGTTTTCCGTATCAGTTTCTCTGTTCCGTCAACCAAATTGTCGAAGAAAACTTGATGAGGAAAAAGCCAGAGGTCCCTTCGTTCCAGTCGACGGGTCGTTTTTGTGAGTTATCCATCCTGGAGGCCCTGAACGGGTCGTGTCCGACTCGGATTACGTCGAGTGCATCTACCTATACATTTTGACGCCCATATGCCACGTCTGAGCCTCCATGGCTCGACATATGTTGCTCCTCCGTTTTACCGAGTGATTGTGGAGGCCTCAAAATAATGCGGTGCCATATGTCAAGGTCCCTGGTGAGGTGCAGCTTAACACCGAAAGGTTTAGAGCTTCATAATATTATATGATCAAATCTAAGACACAGAACATCCTCAGGTGATATTCGTACAATTGGGCGAAGTTTTTATAAAGAAACCGCACGATCCGTATTCATATTCATCGGAATTAATGGGTTGAGGGTAATGAATTATTGACCGTAGATGAGTTAATTTATGGGGGATGCTCGATCAAGAAAGTCCAGATCTAGCCAACATTTCTGACAATTTATTTGTCCACCGTCAGAGCCTACAAATACGTGTGGCAGGTCTTAGGTTTTTCATACAAAGCGATAAAGTAATAGTACGCATTACATACCATACAACTATAATCTGATACAATAGTCCGAAATTTAGGGGTGAGTAGTGAATGTATGTTTTATTTACATAAAACAAACGTTGACTAAGTCTGGACTTTCTTGACCGAACCTCAACCTCCTTCATCAATTAAGGAATGATTTGATGAGGGATGTTTTTTGACGAACAAACGAGGATTCTGTCACATTAAGTTACACTAGAATAGTGTTTTTTCACAATCGAACAAACCTCGGCAATTTTGTTGGCCACGATCGAACGTAGTGCTCACGTTTCATACAATATTGAATTTTGAAGAACTCATTTTTAACATCGAATATCAAACTTTGGATATAACCGTTACTATTATCAACTATTAAGCAACCGCGATCCTAATAGCCGTTAAATACATCGATAGATCAGGAAGAAATTATGAATACTTAATATGCACCGACTCTCTTAGTACATTAC
>CM034007.1:4770108-4972200 GCA_019603395.1 Cyrtorhinus lividipennis
ACTTCAGGCAAGAAACAGGAAAAAAAAAAAAAAACAAAAGTCCTAGACCTACCCTGTCCAGCAGTTATGCGGGACACTTATCCGGAACTGGAGAGTGGACAGGGAACTATCGTTGTCAGACCACAGGTATAACGCTTTGAACTGAGGGCTGCGCAAAGAAACCAGGTGCCTCGGAAACCCCGACTGACAGACTGGGACAAGTACAGCCCCCTGCTCACAGCTAGCTGGAAGGGATGGACCCTACATCCCTAATAAGATAGGACTAGAGGGGGCCGCCGACACTGTCCAAGCGGCCATAATGTCCTCCTATGAGGAATGCTGCCCGAGTCCAGGGTGAGATCACACGGGAGGTGCCCTGGTGGACTGCAAGCCTGGACAGGCAGCGAGTAGAGTTGCGACGCATGTTCAACCGCTGCAAGAGAGGGAGGGCTGGTTGGGATACCTACTATACCCTCCTTTCGGAATACAAAAAGCGGGTCCGCAATGCGAAGAGGAATCTTGGAGAAACTTCTGTCAGAGGTGACGGGGGTGGGGGAGACAGCGAGGGTCCATAAGATTCTCGCACGGATCCCCTCCCCCCAGGGGGGACACTTATGAAACCCTCTGGGGATTTCACACAGAATCAGAGGAACCCTAGAGCATCTATTAGATGCACACTTCCCGGAGCCATAAGAGTGACCGGAGAGAGAGGGCCCGGCACTGGATTGGGGGAGGGTGCCGCGCGGCGGTGCTGGGAGGTGGCCAAGAAGTGTGTCACCTTCGACCTGGTCCAGTGGGCAGTGGGGGAGTTTCTTCCCTACAAATCCCCTGGTCCAGATGGGATATACCCTATTCTGTTACAGAAAGGAGGGGCTACCCTGATCCGGACGCTGGTTAGAATTTTCAGGGCCAGTCTGGCCCTTCGACATATTCCAGAGCCTGGAGGGGGGTGAAGTGGTCTTTATTCCCAAACCGGGGAGATCGACCACCTGAAGGCCGGGGACTTGAGACCCATTACCCTCACCTCCTTCCTGGTCAAAACCCTGGAGAACTGATCTGCAGATATGTGGGGGAGTTTCCTTGTTAGAATACCCCCTGCACAGGCGGCAGATGGCGTACCAGCCGGGCAAGTCATGCGACACGGCTCTTCACCACCTGACTGGTAGATTGAAAGAGCCTTGGACTGCAAAGACATAGCTCTAGGGGTGTTATGGACATAGAAGGTGCATTTAATTACCAGGATTCGAGTCTGTAATGTTGCTGCCAGGGATCATGGGATTGATGATACAGTTATACAATGGACAAGACCATGCTCGAAGTAGACGAGTCACTGCGTCCCTCGCGGGGGAGCGGATGGTGGTGCAAACAACCAGGGGGTGTCCTCAGGGGGGTGGCTGTCCCCCTCCTGTGGAACATGGTTGCGGATGGTCTCCTGAGACGACTGGAGGACAATGGATTCTGGTGCCAGGCCTACGCAGACGACTTTGTTCTCGTAGTGTCGGGCAGGTTTCAGGATACAATCAGAGACCTCATGCAGACGGCCATGGGGGTGGTGGAAGGGTGGTGCAGAGAGGTGGGACTCAGTGTGAACCCCTCAAAGACCACCCTAATACCCTTCACCAGGAGGAGAATTCCAGACAATTTCTGGAAAGTCACACTCTTCGGGAAGGAACTGGAGACAGTGAGGGTGGTCAAGTACTGGGGGTAACGTTGGACTCCAAGCTTACCTGGAACACCCACCTTAAGAAGACATGCGAGAAGGCAAAAAAGACGTTCGTACTTGTGCGAAGGCATGCGGGAAAACGTGGGGGCTGACCCCCAAAACAGTTTCCTGCTATACACGACTAGTTTCGCCCTGGAATCACACATGGCGCTGTTGTCTGGTGGAATAAAACGGAGCAGGTGACTGCAACCAGGGCCCTGGAAACCATCCAAAGGATGGCCTGTTTGGCAATCACTGGGGCCATTGGGACAGCACCTACAGCTGGGATGGAGACACTCCTCGATCTCCCCCCGCTGACATCTGGGTGACCTCGGTGGCGGTTGGGACCGCATACCGCCTCCAATGGGACGGACTGCGCCCCTTCAAGGGGAAGGGGCACGCAACGGTTTTGGACAGGGTAAGGGAGTGCCCTTTGTGCACATGCCCTCTGACTCTGTCAAGAGGAAACCTCTAACTGGGGAAGAGATTCAACGTGGTCATCCCAGAGAGAGTCTGGACCCAGGGACCCCCCGGGGTGCTGCCAGGGGATCTGGTATGGTACACGAGGGTCCAAGATGGGAAACGGATCCGGCCTGGGGTGTACGCCCGGCGCCAGAATGGGAGCTCTCGCTCTCCCTTGGTAGCTGGGTCACAGTATACCAGGCTGAGCTGCTCGCAATAAAGGAATGTGCTGAGGAGAACATGAGGAGGGCCTATCGAGTAGGCGGATCCACATCTTCTCTGACAGCCAAGCAGCACTCAAGGCCTTAATGGGATCGAGCTCTGACTCGAGACTGGTGCTTGAGTGCTGGAAGCCCTCCAACTGCTGAGTGGAACGAATAAGGTTGTCCTCGCATGGGTCCCGGGCCACTCAGGGGTTGAGGGTAACGACCGAGCTGACGCTCTGGCTAGGCGTGGGTCGGGGACTGCCTTTACGGGACCTGAACCATGCCTAGGAACTTCCCGCACCCTGCTATCGGGATGGGTGGCAAACTGGGTTCGCTCCCAGCACCAGAAGCGCTGGGACGCAACACCGCGGCAAGAGCACGGTCATATTATGATGACTGGTCCTAACAAAGTAGGGCTACGAGATGCCTAAACCTTAATAGAACTTCCCTGAGACTCACCGTTGGCTTATCACAGGACACGGGGACTTCAGGAGGCATCTCTGCAGAATTGGGGTGCGCAATGGTACCCCTGACTGCAGACTCTGTGCGAGGACGAGGAGACAGCGTCTCACATCGTCTTCAATTGTCCTGCCCTGGACACCAGGCGTCTCAGAACCTTCGGGACTTTGGACCGAGGGGACTTCCTCAACCAGGAAACCTGGTCGGAGCTCTGCTGGACCTAGTCGGGAACACGGAGCTTCGGCCTAGATGAGCTCCGGGGGTTAGCACAATGGGCCACTAGGTCTAGGTGCGGGGGGCGGGCACGATGATGGACGCCCCCTCTACCCCTGTGTAATTAATCTAATCTAATCTAATCTAGGTCCATATCACTACTATGAGTCAGTTTGACATACATAAATCATCCCAGTATCACTAATATGAGTCAGCAAGACCTACTAAAATTTACGTCACTAATGTTAGTCAAACTGACTCACTAAATATATATACAAGGTATCATTACTCCCTCTAATAGCCAGCAGGGGGACTTTTCTCCACAGAGTCTTTCTGGCAACTGACCAAAGAGAGTTGGCACCCGTGGAAAGCCTTCCATGGCGAACTCTCGCTGAGAAATAGTGAATTACAATTTTTCGGTGGGTCAAGATGACGCACATTAGTGTTCCCGGGTTAACTACATAATATACCTATACCTTCTCCACCTCCCCCTCGGTAATATTTTCCAAGATTTAGAAATATGTTTATTCCGCCTGGGTCGGCGGAAATTCCCTGTCTGATAACAGTCTTTGGTTGTGGATGGATGGGAGAAGGTTAAGTGAAGTGCGCCCAGTGAATGCAAATTAAATAATGATGAATTCTAACTAGGATTATTATTTTATGAAATGAAAATTACCTAACACTCGGAGTGTCTTGAACAATAAGACATTTAACCAGCTTCCCGCACTTATTTATTCGGACTCCCATGACGAGCGAATTGATGAGTGCCGGCGAACGAATGTATTGATAAGGTAATTCCCACGAACGGTATAGAAATATATATAAACTCATCTTGGTCCCGCTCCCCTCTCTCAGACTCAAGTAGAGAGACCTTGGAGCGATTTGAGACTCTCCAGGTAGGAGTATCATGACAGGTACCTACCGATATGCCACTTCAGTTCGCTGATAACCGACTTAGTGATGCGAGCCCGAGCCGCGTTGCGCGCCATCCCCGACGACTAACGACAGGAACTGCTGAAGTGCCATGGGTACGACGACGGTATCCCTCAGCATACTTGCGGGTCTCACTTTCGGCTTCCTCTACCTCCTCATCACGGGAATCAAATGGGCCAGGTAAGGGAGTCAAGGAATTGGCTCGTTCGCAGCTCTCCTCGGCTAATAGAACGTAATTATTGACGTCGATAGTATTTTCAGTCAAGACAAGTCATATTATGAATACAAACGACTCAGGGCCACGGAACGGCACGGAATTATTACGCCAAACGAGGACGCCCTGACACGAATATTTTTCCAAACACGAGCAGTTTCAAGTGTCCCTTACCAAATACGTAAAAGAAACAGATCGTGGACCATTTTAAAGTTTTCAAAATAATGAACTCATTCTACCTGTCTATAGACGTTTTCGGCCCAAAAATTTTTTTTCTAGGCGTTTTAAGGTGTCTAGATCAAAATTAGCAAATGTCCGTCCGCCGTCCTCGCCAATTTTACTACCTAGTAGAAAATTTTTTAAAAATCTGAAATTTGGGTCAGGGGCCCGTTCTTGGCTCTATTTGGTCCTCGAAACTTTTGGGTGGGATAGGGGTCAAAATGTGCATTTTGAAAAATGGATTTTTCGAGATTTTGGGCAATTTAGGCGAGTAGGGTTTCATTTTCCACTAAATTTTGGACGCTGAATCCAATGAAATGGGTCCCAGAACGACTGACACCCACTGAAAGAAGTTATGGGTCAAATTGGGTATATCCTATTACCCATTTTGAATATGTGTTTTCGGAATTTCTGGTACCTAGGCGTGTGGGGTATAATTTTCCCGTAAATCTTGGACGTTGAATTCAATGAAGTGGGTCCCAGAACGATTAGCACCCACCGGAAGAAGTTATGAGGCAAAATGGGTATGTATCCACCCATTTTGTATATGTCAAGATTTCTGGTGCCTAAGCGTGTGGGGTATAATTTTCCACTAAATTTTGGGCCCTGAATCGATTGGAATGGAACCGGGACCCGCCACACCCACTGTTTCCCACATTCGAGGAATAACCAACCGGTGTGCAAGAATTCGCAGGGTTTTTACCGAAGGCAATTGTGTTCCTACAGTAATAAATTCGACCGCGGTTGATTCGCAAACATAAGAGAAACCCAACCTATAGTTGATTTTTTTCTTTTCCAAATAGAAAATTTGTTGAAATTATGTTGAATCGATCAAAGAATCTCAATTTCAGCTCTGTCAGCTCTGCTTTAATTTCGGAAATAACGAACGTAGACTGGAAAGTGAGGTCAAAATTTATGAAAAACCAGTGGTGTTCTCATTGTTATTAGTTTACATTCCAGAACAGTTTTACAACGATCAATACCAATCCAGTGATATTCGAACGAAACGTTATTTTTCACACCTGGGCGTTCGATGATTTATATTAAATGCGATTAGACCACAGTCCTGAAACTGGATCAACCGTAATTGAGGAACCCGAACGATAATGTTTTCACCTGTTATCTGACAGTGTTAGCCGGGTCGAGTGTCCTGTTGATTATCCATTAGTTATTCGGAGAAACGTGAAGAATATGGGAGATTGGCGGCCATATGAATTTAATTGAACGTTCCTATGTTTTCGTCGTAACTGTTAATATTATACCACATTAGTTGTAATTTCTTCACATTGTGGAATATAAAAGTGGATTACGTTGGGAAATTTGTAATATCAATAGGTACATCCAAACCGTGCAAACAGTCTCTCTTCTCATAGCTCCATAGTGATGAACTTGTGTCAACGATTCTACAGCGTTATCATATATCTCTCCGTACAATATCTCTGCATACTTGAATCTTGTGTACTTGTATATTATCTTAATGGATGGTGTCGACACGATCTCTAATCAGAAAACACGGGCGTGAATACTCAGAAGAGAACACCCTTGTTGGCCCCGCCGGTAACAATCCTCGGGTATTGCGAGCGTTAACGCGTTTAGTAGTCTGTCGCTGTCAAGGCAAAGGCGGTAGTTTGTGGATGTTGAGTGCCGCTAATGAATTTACGTTGATTATGCGTGACCTCCCGTGTTCAAACCGTTTGAATTAAAGGGGATATAAAATGGAAAATTTTGAGTATGGGCTAGGTTGGCCTGAACTCTAGCTATTCTGAAATGTATGTTTTCATTTCGAATTTCAGTCTCTCTGATCTGCCTGGAAATTCGACGCGAATATCGCGTCCAGAAAACAAAACCATAATGTCCATCTGCCGTACGCCTGCCACACTCTCCTTTGCAGTTTTTGGTTGGTTATTCCTCGAATAATAACCTATGTTTTCATGCAAAAAGTAAATCCTTCCGATTCGGTCGGCACACAATTTTTTTCTGGACGTTTCAAGATGACTAGATCAAAATTAGCAAATGTCCGTCCGCCGTCCGCCGTCCACGCCGACATTGGTAGTAAAAATTATTCAAAATCTTAAATTTTGGTCAGGGGTCTCTTCATAGCTCTAGTTGGTCCTCAAAAGTTTTCAACCCGATCGGACCAAATTTGTGTGGGGTAGGGGTCAAAATGTGATTTTTTGAAAAATGGATTTTTGAGATTTGTTTGCAATCTGGGCCATTGGAGTTTCATTTTCCACTAAATTTTGTACAGTGATTCCAATGAGGACGGGTCCCGGAACGATTGGCGCCCTCTGGATGATATTATGGGACAAAATGGGTGCCTATCTACCCATTTCGAATGTGTATTTTCGAGATTTCTGTAACCTAGGCGTGTGGGGTATTTCTTTTTATTTTATTTTATTTTTTATTTTATTTTATTTTTTTTAAATTTATTATTTTTTTATTTTTTATTCATTTTTTTTTATCTGTAATTTTTAATAGTAATTCCCTTCCGGCGACTGAGAGTCTTCAAAACTGTGCATATCGATTGCCCCAAATGGAGACTTATCTGGGTGTTGGACCGATCGCAAACGAAGGTTGATTATAGGTGAAAATAGGGTACTTCTTGTTTGGAAATAATCTTGGTCCACTTCTGTTTTGAAAAGAGTAAATACTTACTTTGTAGACCTTCAAGATACCCCTTCTCACACGAGAAACACACAGAATAATCAACCTTTGTGTAATAACCTACAGCGTTTCGATCACGTTTTACCCAAATTACTAGGTTGCTTCTGGTGACAATGTGGTCTTCTCACACGGGTAAAATTAGTTTGACCACGCTGTGAGTGTTGTGGAAGATGAAATAAGTTTAAATTGAACTGTTACTCGAAATTTGTTACGTCCAGTTGACTCAAGCCTAACGTTCAATTGCTGTCAAGTTAGACATTCAGGTTCAGAAAAATCTATCTAAAATCAGTTTCTGAACGTCATTCGTTGTTTGTAAACTCACAAACGATCACAAAAATAAGTATGCTACATGTTCCCAAGGCCTACATATTATGTGTCCCGCTAACAATCAGCAATGGGACAGCGTTGCTCGCCAAAGATTCGTCTGTCAGCCAATGCTCCGAATATGTATGACCTGTTGATGAAGATGAGCTCACCAGTTGGTCTCAAATTCATGTTAAGAATAATCTGACCGATACAAACAAGACGCAATAAATACTCGGTTATGGGAGGATTCAAAATCTCAAACACGGATTGCGCAGACCAGAGCCGATGCTCAAGGTCATACGTCAGCGATTAAGAACCAGTGGCCACGAGAGCTATGACTTTGGTACGAGAAAATCTCTTCTTCATTATGATGGAGAATAAAGGTCATAATGATACTTGGAAGATGAAGTTGAAGCAAATTGCTTTTGAAGATCACTACATGGAACTGGACTCTTCCTACGTTTACTGTAATGTGTGATTGAATTCTGAATCACTTGGAGAAACACCTAATACTCTCTGATAGAGGATGACGTTGCTTTATAAAAAATATGAAATAATCAAACTATGTTTTCATGCAGAAAGACAACCTCTCCGATTTGCCTCAAACATTTTTTCTAGGCGTTTCAAGGTGTCTGGATCAAAATAAGCAAAGGTCCGTCCGCTGTCCACGCCATTTTTGGTACAAGACAATTTTCTAAAAACGCTGCAAATATTTACACACTGGTTGATTATTCCTCGGACCAGGCGCATAGAGACTCATTTCTTCAACATGGGGAAATGGGGAAAACAGTGCGTGCGGCGGGTCCCAGACCCATTCCAATCGATTCAGGATCCAAAATTTAGTGGAAAATTATACCCCACACGCCCAGGTTACAGAAATCTCGAAAACACATATTCAAAATGGGTATACTAAAAAGGTATACACCCATTTTGACCCATAACTTCTTTCAGTGGGTGCCAATCGTTCTGGGACCCACTTCATTGGATTCAGCGTCCAAGATTTAGTGGAAATTGATACCCCACTTGCCTAGATCGCCCAAAATCTCGAAAATCCATTTTTCAAAAAACACGTTTTGACCCCTACCCCGCCCAAATTTCGTCCAATCGGGCTGAAAAGTTTCGAGGACCGTCCTAGGCCGGGAACAGACCCCTGATCAAAATTTCAAATTTTTAGAAAATGTTCTACTACCAAAAACGGCGCGTTGATTATTCAAGGAATAACCAACCAAAATCTGAAATTATGGATGACACAATGTATATCTATTTACCTATTCAGAATGTGGGTTTTCGAGATTTCTGGTACCTAGACGTGTAGAATATACAAGTATCATTTTTCAGTAAATTTTGGACGCTAAATCTATTTAAATGAGTCCCGTGCACTCCAAACTCACTGTTTTCCCCCCGCTCCTTGTCCGAGGAATAACCAACCAAATTTGTTTATATTTGGTTTGACTAAAAAATGCAATACGTTCAATTCAATTAATATGAACATATTCAACCAAAAATTTCAAAAAGACGCGATGTTGAGCAATAGGTTGACAATGAAGATAAGCTTATCTGGTATACTACATGCGATTCCTACCAAAGATAGCATGAAGTTATCCCTCCTCAACTAATTAATTGCGCCGTCGTTCATTGATTGAAATACGAGTTTAGTCGGTTCCGTATCAATAACTTATTTCCCTCTATCAAAACGTTCAAGAAGACTCCGCGGCAATGTGGCGCTTCCTATGAGGAAGCAGGAATTGAAATTGAGAAACTTGAACTTATGACATGGTTCGGCCTCAAGTTTCAAGGGGAAGCTGCTCATCATCGGCCGATCCACGAGGAAGTTCACACGATCTCTTCTTTACAATTGAGAGTTCTTAGCCCGAAAGGGATAATAAAAAAGTAGGTAACTCACGTGTTTGCTTGGACGCGGATATCACCCGGGCCTGAGATTCTGACGGCATCGTGGCCTTCTCCACCCAGGCCCTGAACTTCGTCGTTCATTCAATTGTATTGTGTTCCATTCATTAGAAACCCATTACCTCAACGACTCAGCCGCGAAAACCAACCGCACGTATTTTTCCTATCCTTTAGTCAACAAGACATCACGTTCACATGAGGAAATTTTAACAGTTCTTCCTCAGCTGTACCTGTGCGCCATGCGTCCATAAGACTCTTCAGATGGTCCAAATCACTACCAAAATGAATAAATGGAATAACATCCTTCACATTCCACCACCAATCCATTTCACAGCCATAGTCAAAATTGTTAAGAGGTAAAGAGTTTTCAGTGGGTAAGGGTAGTCAAAACCAAAAAGCGACTTGAAAAACATAACTTGTTCTAAATGTATCAATTTTTGAACGCACCTCTTTCTTGAACGATCCAATGTGTTCCTATGAGGTTTCAAAGTTGACTACTGCCAGGCTAGATCTACGCTGATCAGCGCAGGACTCTGCCTCTGACACACACCACACCCAATGTATTATTTTCTTGAAATAAATAGAATGCTTCATCTCATATTCGTACGCTGAATACTTGAAGTAAAATTTTAAAAATTGTGATTCACACATAAAAAGAGGATAGTATCCGTCTGCTCTCAACGGCAACTGTGGGGCACACATTTTCTCGTGCAGAAAACTTTTTTCGTTTACGGAAAGTCTTGATTTTATGCACCGGGATCACACAGAACGTAGTACGAGAAACAATGTAGAAACAAAATCACTATGGAGCACAAAAAATAATCAGAAATCGAAGTAAAGATGAGAGAGAGATAGAATTGGAGTGAAAGCAAACAAGCAATGTCACATCTGAAGAAAGGACAGCAAAACAGCAAAATTTTAATCAGCGGATCCTACCACTCTTATGATTATGACAAGAAAACTAAGACGCTCACTTTTAAGTAGATCTATCCACAGATGAAACTAAATAAGAAGAACGGAATTTGGTCAACGGGGCGAAGTACAAAACGAACCGGAAGTTGGTTCCGACTCTCCAATAAGGCAATTCTTGTACCTAAATCCATGGAAGCACTATCAACCAGATACTTAATATATGCACCTCATTCTGAACGGTCTGATAAGTTGCAGTTGCATTGATCAATAATCGCCTCCTAATTATTCTCTCCAAAATAAAGTGACCTCGAAGGTACAGTTTCCTCGACAATCAACATTTTACTAATGGCTGATATAATCGTGGAACAATAGGCGTTTTTTTGGTTGGTTATTCCTTGAATAATCAACCTATGTTTTCATGATAATGGTCAACCTCTCCGATTCGGCTCAAAATTTTTTTTCTGGACGTTTCATGGTGACTGGATCAAAAAAGGTCGATGTCCGTCCGCCATACGCCGTACGCCGTCCATTGTCCGCGCCGTTTTTGGTAGTAGAAAATTTTCTAAAAATCTGAAATTTGGGTCAGGGGTCTATTCTCGGCCGAGAACGGTCCTCGAAACTTATCAGCCCGATCGGACCGAATTTGGGCGGGGTAGGGGTCAAAATGTGTTTTTTGAAAAATGGATTTTTCGAGATTTTGTGTGATCTAGGCGAGTAGGGTATCTTATCTAAATTTTGGACGCTGAATTCATTGAAGTGGGCCCCAGAACGATTGGCACCCACCGGAAGAAGTTATGGGTCAAATTGGGTATGCCCATTTTGAATATGTGTTATCAGGATTTCTTGTACCTAGGCATGTGGGGTATCATTTTCCACTAAATTGTGGACCCTGAATCGATTGGAATGGGTCTGGGACCCGCCACACCCACTGTTTCCCCCATTCGAGGAATAACCAACCCGTGTGTAAGAATTTGCAGATTTTTATTGTCAGTTTCTGAAATGTCCACCAAAGTAGCTCAGTTATTAGTTTGGGGATTCGGTGGAAGGTATTAATCCGTAGTATGGGGTTTCAAGACGTACCCAAGTGCCCGTATTTTACCGAAGCAACGACGATTGAATCGTACGTTGAGGTAGGTAGGATTGAAACGTACGTTGAGGTAGGTAGGATGCTGTCAATCGTTGTACTCGTTTGTGCCCGATACGCTCACGGTCCAACTTGAATTGCTTTTCTCCTCATCGGAAATAACCTCAGTCGCAATCGTAGCACAACGAGGGAATTCGATTTCATATTTCTTCCGCTTTGTTTCGGGACGGCCGGTCGAGAGGGGGTTCACATTATGAGCGGAGGGACAACGGAAATGGGCTTGGTACCTTGACCACTATTTGAGGGAACCGGTAGTCGAGTGATGGACAAGTTCGAAATGTGTTGTCGGCGGTTCGGAAAGACGTGAGGGACGGCCAGATTTTCGGGCAAGGTGGAGACAACTCACGGTTGCTGGTACGTGTAGGATAGTCAAATATTGAGGCGTTTCGTGTTCACATTTGAATTGAGTATTTCAGTCGACCATTTGTCTCAAGCTGTGGGTAAACCCAGTGACCTGCTGAATTCCTGGCAGCAGCACTGCCATGCGAGGAGGCACACGTAAGGATTCTCAGAGACAGTATAATTGAGAGTGTGACTTTTTTTATTGACTTCAAGAAGTAGGACTAGATACAACACCCTTGTGAGCTTTCGGTTTCGACGAGATACATCTAATCCCTAAGCTCACTTGATATCTTTTTCCAATGACTGGCCAAGGTATCATAGTCCAGTCTGGACGGGACTTATCCAGAATCCCCGAAATTCTTAAGCCCTGATACATTTTTTTGAAACCCTGCAACACCAAAAGGACTCCAGGTTCGCACAAATCAAAACCAAACCAAGAATAAAATAGGTTTATTATCTTGTCGGGAGTTTGATATGACTTTTAATATGCCGAATGCAGTGGTACCTTGGAGTGGTTCGTGTTGGTGTTCGGGCTGCATTGAGATAGCTGGGTCTCATTGCAAAACAGTGCTCAGGCCAGGAGCTCTGCTGATTCCGGGACGATGTCGACGAGAATTAACAAAAATCTCCCGGAGGTTTTTCTCCCGGAGGTTTTTCAGGAACTTTTGTATTTTCCGGCGCAATGGTGGGGCTCGGATTCTTCACCGGAGGTGGGAGACGGTGGCACTTCCCGCGGTTCGGATCTGCTGAAGTCAGCGCTCCCGTTGTACTCCTTTATTTCCCGGACGGCCAGAATTCGGTCTCACAGTTCTGTCAACCATTTGCTTCGAGCTGTGGATAAACCCAGTGACCTGCAGAATTCCTGGCAGCAGCACCGCCACGCGAGGAGGCACACGCAAGGATTCTCAGAGACAGTATAACTGAGAGTGTGACTTTTCTTGGTGACTTCATGAAGTAGGACTAGATACAACACCTTTTTCCTGCTGCAGCAAAAATATAACTTTTGAAAACTCAACTTTACGAATGACACCAAAGAAATTCTGTAGTTTGTAACGCTGTTACATGGCTCTTCCTGAAGTACTACCCTTTACTCATACGTAAGGAAGAGAGTCCGTCTTACCTAGCATGTTTGGCGTGGGGGGCGAGCGCCAGACCCAGTAGTTGGGCTGGCAATGACGTCTTCACGTCGAAAGCGCTCGCCCACCACACCAAACATGCTAGGTAAGACGGACTCTTCCTTACATATCAGCATTACCTAACGGACCTAACCCCATACATTTAATTCCACTACCCTTTACTCCTCTGGACCAGCACCCCTGAACATACCCACTCCCATTTTTGAGTTTTCTCGGGCGTGGTTGGGGCACCCTCTAACTGCAACTCCAGCCGTGTGCATGAACTCCTGTTACAGCGAGAGGCTGGAAGGCGGCGCAGGGATCGTCGGAAAGGATCGCTGCGCGAGATGCGGAGTGACATTTGTTGACGTGGAAGACGGGACTTGCTCGATGTGTGGACTCACTGTCTGCACCCACTGTGCCATCCACTACCAGCGGTCTTGGCTCTGCACATCTTGCATCATTAAGACGTAAGTTACAAGTAGGTATAGTTGGGACAGCTTCAATGCTTTCCTACTGGCGACAAGTCTAACCTTCTCTGTACGCTTCTGCTTGCCCACAATCATTCTCACAACTGCACAAATACTCGTGTTTCAGTGATGACTCCTTGAACACCAACGAGTGGGTACTCTCTCACTTCAAGAAACGATTCCAGTCAACTGTGGCGGTCATGAGGAAGTACGGAAGTAAGTAAAATGAACGCCTATTAATGTCCAATTTTGACATCTTTATTCGCAAAGGGAGCAATATTCCAGATCTCGATGGTGTAAGCATTGACCAAACCTGCACATGCATGACGTGGGTAAATACAGGGTGTCCGATGACTTCTCGCACCCCCCCCCCCCCCCCCACTCGGAACCCCCTAAAATAATTTAGTCTAAATGGAAGTGAACAATTTTGCAGAGATCTCAAAGCGCACCCCACACAACTGCGCAACAATGCGCATGTGACGCTAACTATCTCATTTTAAATGGGAACTCCAATTTCTTATTTTACCCAAACTTGTGCAACCCCAAAACTGTCAAATAGTGGATGATGGTGAACTCTAGTGTGTGACATGTGAATTTTTATTGTTTTTTGACGTAATGCTGATTCACGTAATGCTATATTTTTCTTGATTCAACTCATTCTTTGCGAAATAATAATATAAATTTGTTTATTCCTCATGAAAAAAAAGTTTGTTTTCTCTCCTTTTTTCTCTAAACACCGGCACCTACAATTAAAATGAAGAGGAAAAAAAAATAATAAAAATAATAATAATAAAAATAAAAAACTGACGCAAAATGAACACATTATTTTGGTAATTGTCGCGAACATTGAGTCGAATCAAGAAACGGATAGCATCACGTGTCTCAGCGTTAAAAAAACAATGAAAATTCATGTGTCACACATTAGAGTTCACCATCATCCGCTATTCGACGATTTAGGGGTTGCGCAACTTAGCGTGGTTGCGCACAATAAAAAATTGGTTAGGAATCAAATTTTTATGAATTATGAATTGGAGTTCCCATTTAAAATAAGAATGTTCACTCACTTACGCATAGTTGGGCAGTTGCGTGGAATGCACAAATAATTGAGATCCCTGCAAAAAATTTGAAGGTTTTGGAGGGGGCGGGGGGGGGGGGGCTCAACTCGTGAAACCGCCTGTATATTGATGAATACACTCAATTTTTATCTTTGATTGCAATCTTGAGAAATTCAAAATATACATACACAGTCACTCACATCCCCAGCCAAATTTTGCATGTATGTTGCTGAACATGGATCTACAGCTCGACCAAAGCATTTATTATGGGTTACCCAGTGACCACATGATGACAGTGCATGCCAGCCTCAGCATTGATGTCACAAGGAGAAGAATATCCCCTAGAGCGAGAAATGGTTTTATTCAAATTTTGGTGTTTGCCTCCCTCACGCTAATAGCAGAAGACGTGACGAAAAATGAAAAAAATGAACATTCCCCAGAATCACAAAACAAAAAAATCAATGAGAACAGGAAGGAAAAATGATATGAGACAAGATGAAATTGGAATTGCAGTAGTAACCTTGAAATTTAGGATTTCCCAGTTTAATGATTTCACAGTTATGGCTGCTCCAAGATGGATCGCGAAAATGCTATAATTGAGTAATTCCATTTTGCGGTTCAGTTCTGGGTATTTCTCTAATCCTTATAGCGTACACCCTTCATGTTTTCATTTAATGGCATTCACGCGCTCTTTCGTACTACAAACATAATTCGCTATTTGCCACGTGCTTTGCCGCCATGATGACTCAACCGCGGTACAAAACGATTCTCACCACAATTCAAATACTGACAGCACATTACATCTTCAGCATGTTATGTGCTTTCAGGCTTCAGGCGAAATCGTTACATCAGAAATTTAATCGGATCGGGTTACTACTGCACATCATGGACTAGAGTGGATGCGCGCGATATGACCAACGAAAATCCTCAACAAATAGCTAGTAACATCATGCATGCAGGCCTTCCGGGTTTTCTTGGCGAGTCTGGTGAGCCCATTGCACGTTCAAGTTCTAAAGATCCGACTTCAGAGTAACAACACTCACCTTACTCAATTCAACGAACAATGGGGTGGTTCGGTCAGATTCCTTGAACCAGGCGCATGGGGACTCATATCTTCAAATGGGGGAAATGGGGAAAACAGTGGGTGTGGCGGGTCCCGGACCAATTCCAATCAATTCAGGGCCCAAAATTTAGTGGAAAATGATACCCCACACGCCTAGTTACCAGAAATCTCAAGAACCCACACTCTAAATGGGTCGATGGATACCCGTTTTGACCCATAACCTCTTCCGGTATGCACCAACCGTCCGGGGACCCGTCTCTTTGGGTTCAGTGTCCAAAAATTAGTGGAAAACGATACCGCACACGCCTAGGTACCAGAAATCTCGAAAACACATATTCAAAAATCTGCAAATTCGGTGTGGCGGGTCCCAGACCCATTCCAATCGATTCAGGGTCCAACATTTAGTGGAATATGATACCCCCACGCCTAGGCACCAGAAATCCAGACACATAAAAAATTGGTGGATACATGCCCATTTTGACCCATAACTTCTTCCGGTGGGTGCCAATCGTTCTGGGACACACATAATTGAATTCAGCGTCCAAAAATTAGTGAAAAATGATACCCCACACGCCTAGGTACCAGAAATCCCGAAAACACATATTCAAAATGGGTAATAAATACCCAATATGACCCATTACTTCTTCCAGTTGGTGCCAATCGTTCTGGGACCCGTTTCATTGGATTCAGCGGCCAAAATTTAGTGGAAAATGACACCCAACTCGCCTAAATCACCCAAAATCTCGAAAATCCATTTTTCAAAAAACACATTTTGACCCCTACCCCGCCCAAATTTGGTCCGATCGGGCTGAAAAGTTTCGAGGACCGTCCTAGGCCGGGAACAGGCCCCTGACCCACATTTCTTAGAAAATGTTCTACAACCAAAAACGGCGCGGACGATGGACGGCGTACAGCGTACGGCATACGGCGGACGGCGTACGGCGGACGGACATCGACCTTTTTTGATCAGGACATCATGAAACGTCCAGAAAGAAATTTTGATCCGAATCGGAGAGGTTGACCATTATCATGAAAACATAGGTTGATTATTCAAGGAATAACCAACCAAAAATGTTCCATCACAGAACGCTGTGTAGACGACATCAATTTCAGGTTCAAAATAAATTATTGTTAATCCTTCATTATTGCTTTCATCTGGGGTTCATACTAGTTTACATAACGTGAATAGAAGAGAAATAGCCAACCAATAAAACATTTTCAGTTGCTATCTATACCCTTTTCCCATCCTAGTGGCTGGATTTGTCTATCCAGATCGACTCAATTCGAAGGAAGGTGGAGGAGGGAAATGGAACTATAACCAATATCAGCTGGCCAAAAGGCAAAATTTCATTAGCAATACTAATCTAAAATCTAATGACTTAGCTTTGAGCATGGCTTTTTCTATGTAAGAAATTAGTTATGCTTGTCAAAGGAAGAGATTGTAATAAATGGAAGTGCAGAAAAATACTGATTTCATCTGAATCGGAGAAGTTCCAGTTTCATACAATTAATTTGTGCACTCTTGTTCTATTACAGCCCGAGAAACTGACGTGAGGGATTTTGTTGAGAAATTAACTGAACATTTAATTGGTGGACGACTCGATAACGTTAGAATTGATAAAATGTGCACCCATCCGAATTGTGAGTATCTACAAATACTACTACGGCTTGAACATAGAATAAATACCTAGACTCTTGACTATGACTCTTCGGAGTAGAAAAAAAAAAAAAAAAAAAAAAAAAAAAAAGATTATTCGTAAATACATGAATTGATTCATATCCATGCTAACACTGCACTAACTTATAAAATTATTTCCTTAGATATGCAATTTATGGACAAGTATGAAAAGGTGTTATCATTAACACTGTCAAGGCTCACATCCTCTATCCAAATGTTGATTGACGGTAAGTACCATGTCAATTTTGGAAAAAAATCTGATCAATCTGGCCAAACTGAATGATTTCACTGTCAATAAGGACTCAACAGTGTGCATTTCTTTCTAGGAGTAAACAATGAAAAGTTGCAGTCTCCCAGATTGGTACATCAACAACTGAGGGAGTTGATCAATGAGATCATCCAAGAGGCCAACAATCTGGACGTAAGTGTCATAGTTTGAAATGTAAAGTATCAAAATATGTCAATTAACCGCCAATTCCCATTCTGCTTTTGGCTACGACTAGAGAATAACACTTCAGATGGTCAGCTGACCAGATGGTGAGCTAATTATCAACACTGACAATTCTTTGCTGGATTACAGTTGAACAATGATGAAACTGACCAAATCAAAGAACTCAGAAGTAAGACATATGAAGACATTCTGGCAATCGCAGTTCTGAACAAGGTGAGCTCAGTAATGTTTAGCTTTATCAGACATCTTGCCAGAAAATGACAAAAAGAAAGACAAAACCGTAAGGAGGATTTTTTCTCCATAGCGATTTACAAATGATGATTCACAGGCCAGTGAGAAGTTTCTGCAACCCAAATCAAATGGTACATACGACAATTTGGAGTTACTGAACAATATCAAGTCGGGGATCTTCCCTGAGTTGGAATCCGAGTTTGAAGGTAAGCAGAGGGATTTGGTTGGGAGGAACAACATGTGAAATGAAGATGGGTGTTCAGAACTGGAGTAGAAGGGATAACCGATGTGGCCAGCAAAAGCACTATTGTGATAGGATGAACTCAGACATTTTTCTCGATATTTTGCATAGACAGCACAAAACACATTGTATGACCATTATAACCAGTGGAACATGATGTTGTGTTGAAGAATTGGTGAATGACCCAAACTACCCGGATTGGAATGACAACTGGCATCTGGAGAGGAAGTTGGATAGTGGTAGTTCATCTGTGACGATGCTCATACCATCTCCAAACGAAGAAGCGAAACCCAAAATCGGGGATGTTGAAGTGGATCAGCTCTCGGACTTATCGGACGTGGAAGTTGAACCTGTCCATGGTAAGTATGTGGTTAGATGGGGGACCTAACTGAGGGATCGTCTGAAGGGAGTGATATGAACCCTATGAATGAATGAATTGTAACTTGATCATGCTTCACATAATAATAATTATTTATGCAAAAACATCAATATTGGTGGCAACGGTGACACCTCAGGTTACCGAGCCCTATGGGGTAGTCAGTACGGGTGGCACTAAAAGTATAATCACGATTGTATTGGTGAACTAGTAAAAGCGATAAGGTTACAGCAGGTTTAGTCATAGGCAAACTGTGTCCAGAACTAAGGACCTAATCCAAATTCTCCTTTAAGAATATGTTTTTCGTTGCAGGAAACTGCAGGGTGGGAAGCATAACTTCCTTTTTTTCTTAATCTTATAAGACACATTGTGCGAATCAGAATATATTTTCATTTTGGTTGGTTATTCCTTGAATAATCAACTTATGTTATCATGCAAAAGATCAACCTCTCCGATTTGGCTACGCCGTCCGCTGTCCGCGCCGTTTTTGGTAGTAGACAGTTTTCTAAAAATCTGAAATTTGGGTCAGGGGTCTCTTCCCAGCTTAGGACGGTCCTCAAAACTTTTCAGCCCGATCGGACCAAATTTGGGCGGGATAGGGGTCAAATTTGTTTTTTGAAAAATGGATTTTCGAGATTTTGGCAGATCTAGGTGAGTGGGGTATAATTTTCCACTAAATTTTGGACGCTGAATCCAATGATGTGGGTCCCAGAGCGATTGGCACCCACTGGAAGAAGCCATGGGTGAATTGGCTATATATTACTCATTTTGAATATGTGTTTTTGAGATTTCCGGTACCTGGGCGTGTGGGGTATCATTTTCCTCTAAATTTTGGATCCTGAATCGATTGGCATGGGTCTGGGATCCGCTGCACCCACTGTTTTCCCAATTTTTTTTAAATATGATGTAGGTACAAACATGAAGTTTTCTTTTTATTTGTTTAAAAGATCAAATCAGTTAGGTGACGTCCCCCCTTCTCTA
Source organism: Cyrtorhinus lividipennis (assembly GCA_019603395.1). Classification (NCBI taxonomy): domain Eukaryota; kingdom Metazoa; phylum Arthropoda; class Insecta; order Hemiptera; family Miridae; genus Cyrtorhinus; species Cyrtorhinus lividipennis. The sequence goes on from CM034007.1 coordinate 4,789,433, forward strand.
TACACTGGGTGAAGTAGTCGCCTAATCTCAATCAGGGGTGACTTGGAATGGCTGGCCCAATTTTCCAATTTAGCCCCTCGCATTTTTTTTTTTTTTCTATGGAGTTTTTTGAAACTCCGTGCTGATGTAAACTGACCAAAGACCCTATAAGATTTGAAGGATAACATCCAGGAAAAATGGCCAACATATTGCCTGCTATCCTGGTAAGAATTTTAACAAACGACAGAAATTGGTTCAACCCAGTGTATAGAGAATGGGCGACGTCACCTAAATTATTTAATATTCAAAGCCTAGTAAAAAACATAGTTAAAAAATAAAAATTTTGTGATTAGTAAAATGTGTTTTATTGAGATTTGAAAAATGGAAGTTTTGCTGCCGCACCCAGTACGATTTGATTGTTTTATCGTATAATTTTTGAGAACTGTTTATAGTAGTAAGTAAGTAGTAAACAAGGACTTTCACCTTGGATTTTCGTCCGACTACCTTGGTCAGGTGTCGCGGACGTCGTCAGCCGTCCTCCAAAGAGGATCGTAAATTGATCTGACGATTTCGCTCGTGGCTACTTATTGCCTCACCCCCTTAAGTGAAGAGAACGAATATGAGGGTCAAGACAATTAATTAAGTTGCTCTAGCCAGGATTCGAACCCTGGCCACTCGGAGTACCACACCAGACCTTCGTCTATTCCACTAGACTACCGAGCTCCCTTAACTGCAAAAACATTGCAACGATATAACTGTTTATATATTATGTATACTTTCACCATTGTTTATGACATCAATATGATTCGTATAAAGTTAAAATTATTAGGTTAAAAGGTTAAATCATTTCTCAGTAGAAGAAAAGGCAATCGATTCTCTTTCACAAATTCATAAATGTAAATAAATGTAATCCAAACCCTTTAACTCTAACTGCGTGAACAGTGTCTGACAGACACACTAGCCTTGAAACAGTCGACAGCCCTTAAAACAGACAACAAACTGTTATTTAGAAGGAACATAGAGTAGGTACGTAAGTACAACCAACATTTTTCTAGTCCAACTCACTTCTCATCAATTACTTCGACGTCTCTTCGTAAAAGCGAGTGTGGTATCGTTTGCCATGTAACTAAAATTAACGAATCAATCAATCGAAAGCTAGATAGTTGAATTGAAGGGGAATTGATTGTTCCGCCGTACCTACTTGAAGTAGATGATAAGTAGTCATGGGAGTTGACTGTGGCGACTAGCAACGACCTAGCGGACTAAAATAGAAGTAGTCGCCTCAAAAGTCTACCAGTAGGTGCCGTTTGAGCACAAGACCTTGGATTCGACGGATTTCTACGTACGAGTTTTACGTAAATTCTTACTTATATGCCCAGTGGATTCGCTGTCAGACCTTCGTGTTATTATTCTAAACGTAAACGAGAATTAATCAAATCGTATCAGTTCAGAGTGACATCATCGCCGCAAAAGAAATTCCACAATTCCTACGATTCATCCTCGTACAAAAACTATTCAATTCATACTAGAGGGTTTTTGCGCAATTCTTCGGCGTTTCCTAACAGTGAATCGCCGATCGGAATCAGCGTTATTTTGACGAAAACAATTAATAAATGATTTTCTTATTATTATTAGGTTACATCAACAAAATATAAGTCTAGCACCACTTTATATTGTTTCAATATTGTTGTTGTTGTTTTTCTTCAAATAATTATCGCATATCAAAATATTATTTAAAAAATATAAGTTTAAGCTAAATTCCTCCAATTTGAGTGAACCGTCGTAATAAACCTTTCATTGCCCCTCAGATATTGAAGACAATTACCCAAGTCCAAGCGATGTGAATCGACTTTCTCCGATGACGAGAGGTAAAACTGGAGGATTTGAGGATTTAGATAGAAATGACCAAGAAAGAGATGAATTTCTCCACTACCGCGAGCCCGACATCCCATCCATTGTTGAGGCGAGAAACAACGTATTTAAATCGCTCGGCACGCAGTCTGGTGAGTCACAGTATTTTTTTTTTTTTCCCAATGAATTCTAATTGTGTTTGTATTCACCCTCCTAACTACAATTGAAAACTGTAGGTGAAGAATCAGACTATGAGAAAGATCGCGGCCTTGGAGAATTGACGCACAGAAATTCCACTAAAGTTAAGATCATAGAACAGGTAAATGAGCAGCAATTTTTTTATAATTGTTATATTGGGCTAATGCCACGCAGAAATAATAAATATTCTACAAAAGAATCATGCAAAAACGAATAGTAATTATAAATAATATTCAAAATGTTTAGGTAGCTACTCAAGTAGCTTATGATTCATTAGGTACTATTTCAGCCTAAGCCTTCACGTGTGTGTGTAAAACAAAGGATAACATCTAATTGACACCGTACGTAACTCGCAAACTCATTTTCAGGCGTACGCAGACAGATATTTGAACGGATTCTATGGAAGAGAATACGGGAACGTTTCTGTGAGGAGTTTGGCGAGGAATTTCTCCAAGGATGATTCATCGAACCACAAACACTCGGTAATTTATGTTTTTGGACGCAAGAACCAACGAGAAAGGGGAGGGGGGGATATCTACGAAAAATGTCATTACTTCTTGTCATTTCTGCAATATCCATTATCGAGATCATGGTGATGTCAAAAAGGATTCAGCAGAAACAGACAAAATCAGATAAAATTCATAAATTCTGGATCTCTCTGGAAGCGCTGTTTGCCTCACAGGAGTGTTTAATATCAATTTTAATAACTTAGTTTTTAGAATTTTAATCTGCTCAAAGAAATAAAAGTTTAGGTTAATAAGGTGTTTACCAGTTGGAGGGAGTGGGAATATGGTAAAGGAAAATACGATCCTGCCATCCTACGTACTATCAAGCTTTGCAAAAATTGAGTATTTTACACGAAATAGATTTTTTTCGACGATTACTCGTAGAATGACTTGTCGCCAGTATGCACAACTTCCTAAGGTCTCTTAGCGGTTTGCTACACTGCAATAAAAGATCAGTATGCATGGATGCGCAATCGAAATTTCGTAATTTCCAAGATCCTTTGGAATGAGTCGTGGAAAATTGTGTCTACGAGGACCCATTCCTAACGATTCAGCGTCCAATATTATGTGAAAAATGACACCCCACATGCCTATTTCCCCAAAATCGAGCATCAAGGAACTCACGTTCCCCATACTCGGTTCCAAATTTGGGCCGATTTGGCTCAAAATTATCGAGGACCAACCGGAGCTGGAAATGTGTATTTTGATCTAGACATTTTGTAACACCAAATGTAAATTTTGGGGCAATTGGAGAGATCAACCATTGGCAAGGTTGATAGGTTAATTATTCAAGGATAAATAAACCGTAATCGTTTGATTTGATTTGAATAGCCGGTCAACTGACAATTTTAACAGCAGTTCCTCTGTTAATTGGCAAAAACTCCGCCACAATAACGATTTTATTTATTTATTTTCAGGTGAACAGTTTGACGTGCCGAAATCCTGCTCGAGACCATTTCTACTAAATTGTGATTGTGTTGGGTGATAAGGGAAAACTTGAATGTTCTCATCCGTCACTCGTACATGGAGATTTTCTTAATTTATTCCGTACTGTTAGTTTCTATTTTGAAAAAGTTGTTACATAAAATGTTACCGATCTTGTATGTGAGGCGAATCATATAAATATTTGGTTATGTCAGAGGGAAATATAATTTGTGTATTCCTTTACTGTTAAAACTGGAGAACAAAATATCTATTAGCCAAGTGAGAAGACTAAGAGGAAGCAGCTAGCAGTTCTTGGTGGCTTCAAAAGAAATGAAGAAATGGGAAGAATCGTGGTGGGAGGTTCAATGCATGTGGCCGAAGGCTACTGCGTTATTTTCCATCGATTTTTCTAAATATAGTGGACTTTCTTCAATGAAAGACGAGAGATCAAATGAGGCGGCCAATTATCATCAGCTAGCTCAATCAATTTATCACCACTTCAAACAAGTTAGCTTTATTAGGCCGAACTACATTGGCTTATTGAATAGTGAGCCTCATACTGTTCTGTAATCGAGCTTGCGTAGTCGAAATAGTAAACGCCGTTTATTGTCCAATTGTGACGTTCGAAAACCGGTCAACCCATTTTTAGCGTATAAAGTTTGCTTTCTAAGTGAGCCCTCATTCGCTCGTCATAAGTTAACCACTTCACCACTAACCAGGAACGTAACCCAAGTCAGTAAAATATAATACTTGACAGCAATTGTATGCAGAATAATGAGCATGCTTATCATTAGCCAAACTGCTATTTCCAGGCTGGAGTGATTCCATGCAGGTATTGGGCATCTATCACCAACCAAATTTTTGGGGAGATCCTGTAGATTTGATTGGTAAGATCTGTACTTGCACTAAGCTGAATTTTCCCTGAACAAAATGCAAAAACGTCTAAAACACGCAGTTTTTCGAATAAGAGCTTCGATATTATTCCGAACAGGCGGTCTCATGGTACGCTAGTCAGGTTCAAAGCACCAGCTTCTCTCCCAGCAGAGCGTGTCCAATTGTGAAATTCGCTCCGTAGATTTCTCTTGGCGCAAAAAAGAAAAATAAATAATAGCGACGGAAATCCAACATCAGATAAGTCTGTTCACGGAGAGCAGAGCGACTCATTAGCATTCTGATGGTTGGATTCAGAGGGTGGCGGAAGGTCGCGTGGATGTACTCCAACCAACTACGAAGCGGATGTTAGCTGAGTCCTTGAAGCTCCGCCATCAACTTTCTGTTGATGAATTGGCGAAGCTGTCTGAACTCAGTAAGTTCACTAACCACTTCGAATTTTTTTTTTTTTTTTTTTTTTTTTTTTTTTTTCGATTGACAATTTTATTGCAACGAGTTGTCTCATTAACAATATTGCGCTGACTTAAATTACTACAACTGTTTATTAGGACAGAGTTCAATGTGTTTCACACCCCAATGCAACGAAATGAGCCACAATTATAAGGAGAGCTCACCCCACGGGTTATGCTCCCCCCCCCCCCCTCACTTCAAGCAGTGGGGATACAGTCTTAACAGACTGGAATGATTGTCCCTTCATTCAGCAGGAATGAAGCAGTGCAGCGGGGCACAGGGGAATTGAGGGCAACGAAAAAGCCGATGAGCTGGCCAGGAGGGGCTCTAAAACCCCCTTTGTGGGCCCAGAGCCGGCTGTAGGTTTGCCCAAAAGCTCCTTCAGAGCTGCCATCAAGGAGTGGACGCACAAGAAACACACCGACAGATGGCGGAATATTGAGGGACATGTCCACAGTAAGCGTATGGTGGCAAAACCTCATTTATCACTCACCAAGGACCTACTCAGACTTAAACGCGGCAACCTAAGAGCGATAGTTGGCTTACTAACCGGCTTCACTCCTCTGCGTTTTCATCTGAACCGCATAGGGGTAACACAACTCTATGCAGATTCTGTGAGGAAGCAGACAAAACTGCAACTCGCATAATCTTTGAGTGCCCAGCACTCACATCCCGCAGATACAACCTCTTTGGGACACAAACCCCAATGAGAACCGTACCCTGCAATAAGTTAGTCCACAACCTAACAACCCTCATCAGGGGACTAGGGCTGTTTGTGGACTAAAGAATGAGACACCTAGAGAAGCACAACAGGCCACCAGGCTTCCGCGCTTGGGGCCCCCATAACCCCTCCTCTAGGTGCCTTTTTACCATTTACCATTTACCATTTTCATTCAGCAGGGCTTGGATAGGGAGTAGTAAACTACTCCCCTCAAGTACCGACTTGCGGTAGTTCGTGCATTCTAGCTTGCACTCCCACATCAGCAGAGTGGTTCCCGAGTGTTGCATCTCAACTCCCAGAGCCGGTCTGTATTGATACATCCTACACGGATGTATGCAGCACAGGCCTACCCATTATAGGCTCCTTCATTGGGTGAAGCCCTCTAGCTAGGGTATGCCTCAACCACGACCCCCGCGAACGGTCCATTATTTCGGACCGTAGTTTCCTACCTCAATTGGGGAGGCTGACCGGTGAGGCTTTTGTTTATTAGGACAAAAGATACATAACTTAGTCCCATGTCCCTATGAACTTCGTCACATTCACTACCTACACTAGTTCATGTGGTTTCCGGCGCATTAACCACCGAGTGAGTTCTTGTACGTCAAGAAGCTTTGCAGCTTCTTCGTTTATGTGCATCAGAGTCTTGCAAGATGGCCCTCTGCTTGATGACGTCGTCTACACTGTCCACTTCAAGTTCGCGGTGCAGAGCGTCATTTCGGAAGTACCATGGTGCATCAGTAATACACTGCAGCACAGAGTTCTGGAATATCTGAATGATTTGCCGATTGGTTGGAGCGGTACAGCCCCACTGCGCTCCGTATGCCCAAATAAGCTTCAGTACTTGATTGTACAGAAGCAGTTTGTTTCTGATGGTCATGGAAGATTGTCGGCCAATGAGCCAGTACATTTTTCTGAGTTTCAAACGGAGTTCAATTTTTTTCTTTTTGACGTGCTCCTTCCACCTGAGCTTGGCGTCCAGCGTCATGCCTAGGTATTTGGCCTCATTCGCGTAGAGAATGGCTGTGTTGTTGAGGAAAGTCGGGATGTAGACGATCTTGGGATTGGTAAAATCGACATGCACGGACTTGGTCTCATTTTGGTTCTCCATTTCGATGTCCATTTACTGATTTTTGATATGGATTCTTCGTTGCTATTGCCAACTGCCAGGACTGCAGTGTCGTCTGCAAACGTTGCTGTGGTGTTAAATTCGACTTCTGGTAGGTCGCATGTGTACAGAAGGTACGAGTTTAAGAGTGGGCCCAATACACTTCCCTGGGGTACACCAGCGCGCGTGTCCCTTGGTTGTGAGTAGGCATCGTCCTGTGTGATGCGGAAGTACCGGTCAGATAAATAGGAATGGAGCAGTTCAACGAATTGGTATGGCAACATTCTCTGTAACTTATGCATCAGGCCTTAACCACTTCGAATGTACGAAAAACGCACACCTACTTAGGAGGCACTGACTCCTAGCATGCTCCCAAGTGCAACAATCGGTGAGTTCATGTTCACCGCAAAATGTGAACGAATGAGAGGGAAACAGATATCATATTAATTTTTGGTTATTCCTTGAATAGGTAACCGACATACGTTTTTATTCAAAAAGTCAATCTCTCCAATTCGATCCAGAATTTATGGGTGGTTATTCCTTGAATAATCAACCTATGTTTTCATGCAAATGGTCAACCTCTCCGATTCGGCTCAAAATTTTTTTTGGACGTTTCATGGTGTCTAGATTGGCACCCACTGGAAGAAGTTATGGGTCAAAATGGGTATGTATCCACCCATTTTGTATGTGTCAAGATTTCTGGTGCCTAGGCGTGTGGGGTATCACTTTCCACTAAATTGTGGACCCTGAATCGATTGGAATGGGTCCAGGACCCGCCACACCCACTGTTTCCCCCATTTGAGGAATAACCAACCCGTGTGTAATAATTTGCAGGGTTTTATATTTTTCAAACAGGTCTCCAGGGCTTTTTGCCGAGTGAATTTCTTAGAAAATTCGCTGAGAGAGCGGCACAGCTCGACGGGACCAGTTCACCCTGGGGTTGACTCGCGGCGTCGAACCCCGTGTGATTATCTCCCCGTCGCCGGAGGGCAGGACCGTCCTTCTCCCGGAGCCCGCCTCCGACGCTCCGCCGTGAAAGTCACGACGGGCCCCGCTTCCATGTAGGTCGGCGGCACCGGCGGCGCGCAGTCTGGAGCGACGTCGGAGGATACGCCTTGCTGGGTCACAGACACTCACACGCACACAAACGACACCCCCCACCCCTGACCAGTCTCAACCTCTGGTTGTACCGCAGACCTTCCAGCGTTTCGAATGACGAGGAGAATTTTGTTTCTCGCCTTCAAACGCGCGGCTCAATTCGCATCCCAGTCACGTGAAATTCGCCAAAGTATTTCTACACTCACGCTCATTACATATTAATGAGTCGTGTTTGTTCACATTTGTACGCGATCTCATCAGCATGAGGTCAATCGTTATTTCGATCGTATCAGCTATCGGAGTGTCTGAACATCCTGAAGCCCCCCCCCCCCTCCACCCCTTCAATACCATCGTCCGAAAGTTTAATCGCGTTTGTCGTGTGTGACATACTTTCAATGGTGAAATTCGGAGATGATTGTACGAAAGGAATTATCTATGAAAGAAAATTATATTCGTTATTTGTGTACAAGCCTACACTGAAAAACGCTACGAATTCGTTCACAGGGGTTGGTTATTCATCGGACCAGGAGCATGGAGTCACACTCCAATCGAATCAGCGTAAAAAAAAATGGTGGAAAACAATACCCCACACGCCTAGATGGCCGAAAATTTCAAAAATTCATTATTCGAAGTACACATTCTGACCCCTATTCTCCCCCAATTTGGTCCGATCGGGTGAAAAGGTCCCTCATCCGAATTTCAGATATCTAGAAAATGTTCTGCTACCAGCATCGGTGTGGAAGGAGAAAAATCACATTCAAAATAGGCATATGGTATTTTTTTCATGTATTTTGCAGAAATTATTTACAAAACTAGCTACATCCCTGATTTTATTTGTTTCGTGACAAATGAAATGGAAACAATAATGAAAATTAATGATAATTCCTATTTAAACGCTACTGAAGCGCCTAAATGAGAACACGCATTTCGCGAATGGAATATGAAATCTGGCGATTTAATCTGAAGGGATAGATAGATACAACTATGGAAAATTAATGTGACGAAAAGTGAGAGTGGGCCTCTCTGTCCTCACATGGGGGAGTAGCATTCCAATGAAATGTATTTCTTATAATATCTTAATAAACAAATGATTTGACGAAAAATTTATACATATGTAGTAATAAAACGCTGCAAATTCATTCACGGGGGTTGGTTATCCATCGGAGCATGGAGACTCATTCTAACCAAATTCAACGTCCGAAAATTAGTGTAAAACAATATCCCACACGCCTAGGTACCGGAAAACTCAAATACCCACATTCAAAATGTGTAGATATATACCCATTATGACCCTTAACCTTTATTAGTTCCGGAACCCATCTCATTGGATTCAGCGCCCAAAATTTAGTCGAAAATGATACCCCAGGCGCCTAGATCGCCAAAAATCTTGATTGGAATGGGTCTGGGACCCGCCACACCCACTGTTTCCCCCATTTCCCCCATGTTGAAGAAATGAGTCTCCATGCGCCTGGTCCGAGGAATAACCAACCCCTGTGTAAGAATTTGCAGCGTTTAGGTTGGTTATTCCTTGAATAATCAACCTGTTTTCATGATAATGGTCAACCTCTCCGATTCGGCTCAAAATTTTTTTCTGGACGTTTCATGATGTCCTGATCAAAAAAGGTCGATGTCCGTCCGCCGTACGCCGTACGCCGTCCATCGTCCGCGCCGTTTTTGGTAGTAGAAAATTTTCTAAAAATCTGAAATTTGGGTCAGGGGCCCTTTCCCGGCCGAGACAGGTCCTCGAAACTTTTCAGCCCCAATTGGGGGGGGGGGGGGGGGTAGGGGTCAAAATGTGTTTTTTGAAAAATGGATTTTCGAGATTTTGGGCGATCTAGGCGAGTAGGGTGTCATTTTCCACTAAATTTTGGACGCTGAATCCAATGAAACGGGTCCCAGAACCATTGGCACCCACTGGAGGAAGTAATGGGTCGAATTGGGTATTTATTACCCATTTTGAATATGTGTTTTCGGGATTTCTGCCACCTAGGCGTGTGGGGTATCATATTCCACTAAGTTTTGGACCCTGAATCGATTGGAATGGGTCTGGGACCCGCCACACCCACTGTTTCCCCCTTTCGAGGAATAACCAACCCGTGTGTAAGAATTTGCAGATTTTTTTCACTATATGCAAAACACTTCTGGATGAGCACTTGCGAATGTGAGTTAGAGCTGTAAAGGATTCCCTGACGTTGGTCCCATAATGTGATGGTGTATGTTTCATGATGTCCAGATCAAATGACAGAGGTTGGTTATTCCTCTGACCAGGAGCTTGGAGAGTCCAGATTCCAATCGATTCAGCGTCCAAAATTTAGTGGAAATTGATACCCTACACCCCTAGGTACCTGAAATCTCGAAAACCCAATTTTGAAATAGGTAGATAGATACTCATTGCGACCCATAACCTCTTCCAGTGGGCATCAATCGTTCCAGGACCCATTTCAATGGATTCAACATCCAAAATTTAGTCAAAAACAATATGCCTAGATAGCCGAAAATCTCGAAAACCCATATTTTGAAATACACATTTTGAATTATCAAAGTGCACACAATATTATGAAAGTATTAGTTGAAAGGGGAAGGGGGAGGGGGGATTTGCACCATGAATCAGAGTGATTTTCCCGAGCGGTCGTTTCAGAGAAGGCTCTTCTTTCTCGCCGCAAGCTGAGATCTCCACGGAACGTTGGATGGAATCTTCCAGGGGTACGTATGGATAGAGGAAGAGGAGGGCAAACATGGGATGAATGCGCAAAAAAAAAAAAAAAAAAAAAAAAAAGTGACTCAGATCCACTTCCATCGCCCTCACATTGGGAGTCTGGATTCTTCCTTTGTCCCACACTCGGAATTGTTTAATGTGTAATAGCTCGGCCAGAACGGCTATCAATATTCCACTAGCGGCTTCTTCTTGACGTCCGTTAACTCACATTCGCAGGTGCTCATCCAGAAGTGTTTTGCATACAGTGGAAAAAACGATGCAAAACTCCCTCGCGAACAAAAAGACCCGAGAGACTTCTACGAATGGAGAATAGGAACATCAGAACCCACCGACAAAGTACTCCCATCTATGCCTCGCGAATTCAAGTGAAGAAACGCTTCAAATTCTCCCAACCGTTTATTATTCTCACGATCTAGCTCATGGAGGTCAACAGATTACATGGAAAACAATGAGTGCGCGGGAGAGATAATTCTGGAAATACGAATAGACACGATTATATAAATATAATGAGAAAATGAGTCACCATGCGAAAATTGTATGTTTTATGTCGTTGATAACCCCTAATTTTCCGAGTTAATTGTTCATTTCCGTTAGGTTTACCCTGATATTGTAAATCGGGAAATGTGTGACTGGTGTATCCAAAAGACGAACTGTAAATACATTTGGGTGCATTATTATCACCAAGCTGGTGAAGTGTTAGAACGAAAACTATAGGATTGATGAGAACCGCGTTTGCTTTCAAGATGCTGACCTTGTTGCCAGCGAAACGTTCAAGAAATACAAATGAAGTCAAGGAATACAATACGTCGGCCTTATTGCATTCCCCAAACTCAACCATATCAAATCAAATCAAATATTCATTTATTGGCAACAACATAAAATTTATCACAAACCAAAAGGGAACAAAAAAGATAAGATTATATAAATTTGAAAATTTAACATAACTCAAATAAATACCGTTACCCACCGAAGAATAAGTTTTTTAAACAACTTGTGCTCTTCAGCGGAGTTCAGAAAATCAGAAAAAATGCAAAGCACGAGATGGTGAACTGTGTGCCAATATGGAAGAATAAACATAACTATCTAATGAACCAAAAAATTATAAAAAGATAATATAGAAAGAAAGAGAAAGGAAAAATCATCCTGGAAGCCAGTGAGCTATAAGTTAGAGCTTAATTTTTCTTAAAACAAACCAAGCTGTCAAAAAGAAAAACATTAATACCTTTTTCATACAGAAATTTAAGAGCTTTGACGTATGAATTCCTCTTGTAGAATTCAGTGTTAGCTCTTGGCAAATTTATACCAGACTAAATTAAAATTTCGACTGCTAGAAGCAACTGAAACATGCTCACTTTTGATCCCAGAACGAAATAAATGTATGCATGATTGAATTAAAAATATTTGAGTGATGTTTTTTAAATCGAGCTGTTCATATAGATGGGACGTTGGGTACCTCATATTTTTATTTAATATAATTTTCAAAATACGATTTTGAACTGTTTGCACTTTTTTAATTAGTTTTATTTGCGCTACCCCATAGAATGATGCCATACTTGATGATGGAGAATGCTAAGCCAAAATAAATTGTTCTTATATGTTTCCGGGGCAAGAAACTACCATATAAAATGTTTATGTATTGCTAAATGGTTCACTGAAAACTAACATGAGATAAGACTAATCGTCCTGCCTCATTTTTGATTCAGCGTCAAAAATTAGTCGAAAATGATCCCCTACACGCGTAGATCACCGGAAACCTCTGAATTAGGGTCAGGGACCCGTTAAACATTTCAGCCCGATAGGACCAAATTTGGAGAGTGGGGGGGGGGGGGGGGTGTCAAAATGTGATTTCTGAAAAATGGACTTTCGAGATTTTGGGGGATCTAGGCGAGTAGGCTGTCATTTTCCACTAAATTTTGGACGCTGAATCCAATGAAACGGGTCCCAGAACCATTGGCACCCACTGGAAGAAGTAATGGGTCAAATTGGGTATTTATTACCCATTTTGAATATGTGTTTTCGGGATTTCTGCTACCTAGGCGTGTGGAATATAGTTTTCCACTAAATTTTGGACGCTGAATCCAATTGAATGGGTACCAGAACGATTGGCACTCAGTGGAAGAAGTTATGGGTCAAATTGGGTATGTATCCACCCATTTTGTATGTGTCAGGATTTCTGGTGCCTAGGCGTGTGGGGTATCATTTTCCACTAAATTTTGGACATTGAATCGATTGGAATGGGTCCGGAACACGCCACAGCACCTGTTTTCCCCATGTTTGATATTGTCGGCGATTTAGGCGTGTAGGGCATCGTTTCCAATTTTAACGCTGAATCGATTGGAATATGTCTCCATGCTCCTGGTCTGAGGAATAACCAACCCCTGTGAAGGAATTTGCAGCGTTTCCCTCACGCATTCATCCAATGTTCGCCCCCCCCCCCTCCCCCCCACCAACCAACGTTCCACGGATTTCTCAGGATTTCACAAGGGAGATGTGCCTTCTCCGAATCGAGCTTGACTCCGCCTGGGAAAATCATTCTGATTCACGGTGCACATTCCCCCTGTGCGCAACTCCACCGGGAAACAGGCGGGTGTGTACCCTGACCTTGAGCTCCCGAGTATTTCTCGCGGCGGGGCGCGGCCCGCAATTCACTGGTCAGCCTATGGAGAACGGGGCTGGCCCCGGTGGGTCATTAGGAGTGCGATGGGGACTACGAACATGTTCCGCCCTCACTCGACTCGAATTCATTGAACATAATATGTTCCGCAAAAACCCTTTTCCAGGTTAAAAATAATAAATAATAAATAAATAAATAAAGTTTTAATGTTACAAATACTACAAAATACAATGCCGGTTTATTTCATTTTTTGTGAACATTTGACGTTCATAATTATCCCATTTTCTATTTCATCATATATTCTCCTCGTATCATCGAACTATCGAACCCGCACAACAAGCTGATCGATTGTCCGTCACTCCTTCAGTCTATGACACTGACAATGATTTTATATTACTTTATTTCATTTGATTATGATTTTATTATTTTTTATATGATTTATTTTATATGATTATATATTAATAGGTATTGTTTATATTTTTGAACAATGGTCGTGAATCATATGACGTCATCAACAACAACTGATCGTGTACACTTGATATCTGTGCTGCCGTTATCACTGCGCCCCCTATACTAGAGATTTACTGTGAACTGCTTCGTCAAAATAAAAGCATTCCAAGCTCACTGGTTGAGTTCATGAATTGGTTGGGGATCTGTTTGCATGATGTATACAAATGGGTGATAAAAACTCCTCTGTTCAACTTCCTATGTGAGTCTATTAGGTACCTAATTCAAAAGGACAAAATATATTAATGTCTTACCAGAGAAGGTGATCGATCTTCCTCATTGGATGACCACAACTGAAGGCACACTCTTCACTTACACTAACTTGGGCACCGGACTAAAACGGCACTCTAGAACCTATATTCTCATAGTTTGTGCCCAACACGCACTAAAATTTGCCGATCGCCAATAAAGAAAAAATATAAAACATGGTAAATTTATTTGGAATTAAAAGTAGAGCACAGCCACAAGAATAGACGAACGGAAAGAGACTGAACTGGAGTTTGGAAGATTCCAATCTACCTGTGCTCTCCCTTTGGGTTGTGGTGGGGGTAGTGTCACACAGGAATGACATCAGTTCTCAGATGGACATGCAATTTGAGGAGAGGCCACCTTTTGTGAGATAATTGAAAACTGGTGCTCACATCTGTCCTCATTTGGGAAAGGATGAAGACCTCTGTACTTGCTTGACACTTTCATGGAATTTCGTCTGGCCTCATTTTCTCTTTATTGTTAGTTTGTTGTCCTCATTGAGATAACACATCTGTGGATTCTGTGAAGAACTTATGTAGGAGGTGAAAAATGATTTTTCACACTGGAATAGCATCAGTTCTCAGAAGGACATGCAATTTGAGGATAGGCACCTGGCAGCACAGTTATCCTATTCATCCACAGTTATCCCTGTTCCTCCATGGAACATTGTTCTTGTCCCAACTCAACTGTCACCTCTTATCAACCTTTGGGCTGGGAAAATTAAAGGAACCCCGCTCACATGACTACTGTCTCCAGGAGAGGATGACGACCTCTGTACTCACTTGTCACCTTGTCACATTTGGTCTGGCCTCATTTTCTCTTCATTGTTAAGCCGGGTTCATACTCATCCATTCGGGAGTACGCAGGTATACAGGTCCAAAATTTAGCGGAAAATGATACCCCACTCGCCTAGGCACCAGAAATCCTGACACATACAAAATGGGTGGATACATACCCATTTTTTGACCCATAACTTCTTCCATTGGGTTCCAATCGTTCTGGGACACACTTCATTGAATTCAGCGTCCAAAATTTAGTGAGAAATGATACCCCACACGTCTAGGTACCAGAAATCCTGAAAACACATATTCAAAATGGGTAATAAATACCCAATTTGACCCATAACTTCTTCCATTGGGTGCCAACCGTTCTGGGACTCATTTTATAGGATTCACCGTCCAAAATTTAGTGGAAAATGATACCCTACGCGCCTAGATCGCCCAAAATCTCGAAAAATCCATTTTTCAAAAAACACATTTTGACCCCTACCCTGCCCAAATTTGGTCCGATCGGGCTGAAAAGTTTCGAGGACCGTTCTAGGATCAGATTTTTAGAAAATTTTCTACTACCAAAAACGGCGCGGACAATGGACGGCGTACGGTGTACGGCGGACGGACATTGACTTTTTTTTATCTAGACACCATGAAACGTCCAGAAAAAAATTTTGAGCCGAATCGGAGAGGTTGACCATTATCATGAAAATATAGGTTGATTATTCAAGGAATAACCAACCAAAAGGTCAATGTCCGTCCGCCGCACGCCGTCCGCTGTATGCCGTTCATTGTCCGCACTGTTTTCGGTAGTAGGAAATTTTCTAAAAATCTGAAATTTGGGTCAGGGGTCTGTTCCCGGCCTAGGACGGGCCTCCAAACTTTTCAGCCCGATTGGACCAAATTTGGGCGGGGTAGGGGTCAAAATGTGTTTTTTGAAAAATGGATTTTCGAGATTTTGGGCGATCTAGGCGAGGGGTATCATTTTCCACTAAATTTTGGACCCTGAATCGATTTGAATGGGTCTGGGACCCGCTACACCCACTGTTTCCCAAATTCGAGGAATAACCAACCCGTGTGTAAGAATTTGCAGGGTTTTTTAACCGCTACGTGAATAGATTGTAAGCGTATTTGGGAAAGCTCGAGATTAGTAGGCGCCGCTCTCAATTGAATGTACAACGCGTAGGAGCTTCTATTCCATTGCGGTTAGCTAACCTTCGCGAGGGTCCGCGTGGGGGTCGATATTTGATCAAGACGTCGGAACTAAAACTCGCTCAGTCTCTGAACCGGAAAGGGTGAAAGTGAAATTGCGGGAGGGGCGTGTGAGAAATGAGTTATGACCTGTAACCCGTACGTCATTCTAGAGTCCTGGAAGTGGTTAGAGGAAGGGAACAGGGTCTGGTGACATTTCAGGCATAGGAATCTATCCTTGAGCGGAGTCACATTGTTGAAGGATCGATAAATCCTATCTAGGGTTTCCTACTCCGTGGAACGTCCGGCCAATCACCCGAATAACCCCCAGCCAGTGTGTAGAAGTACACTGGAGTCACACGGCAGGAAGGTTCAGTTTTTGTCTTGCAGCGGAACGGGAAAATGACAATCCCGTTTGCCCTTAATAAACGCTCGAGAATAATAAAAAACATGGAGAAATACAGGATGTCCCACGAGTAACCCCCCCCCCCCCTCACCCTCATAAAATCGTCGTAGAAAAATTTCTAAAAATCTGATATTTGGATCAGGGGTCCGTTTCTGGCTCTAGTTGGTCCTCAAAACTTTTCAGCCTGATCGGACCGAATTTCGGGGTAGGGGGTCAAAATGTGTATTTCAAAAAATGGATTTTCGAGATTTTTGGCGATCTAGGCGTGTAGGGTATAATTTGCCACTAAATTTTGGACGCTGAATTTGATTGGAATGAGTCTCCATGCTTCGAGGAATAACCACTAAATTTTGGAACCTGCATCGATTAGAACGGGTCCGGGACACGCCACACCCGTTTTTTTTTCTTTTTTTAAATTTTTTTCTAAAGAGGGTAATGGAAATTGAGAGTTGTTGTAGGAACCTGCAAACCTACAAAATGTAATGTACAACCACGAGCTGAAAAACAATTTCACATGAAATATACGAATTTTGGTCATTATTCTGCAATCAATAATCATGAAACGGATAGCTACTCGAAAAACATCCTTAAATAAAGATGAAAATATTAGCGCCAGACTCTAGGTTTCACCATTATCCTCCAATCGACAATTTTGGGGATTCTCAACTTTGCGTGTTGCAGTAAAAAAAAACGCTGCAAATTCTTACACAGGGGTTGGTTATTCGTCAGACCAGGAACAAGTAGACTCATTTCTTCAACATGGGGGAAATGGGGATAACGGTGGGTGCGGCGGGTCCCAGACCCATTCCAATCGATTCAGTGTCCATGATTTAGTGGAAAATGATACCCCACACGCCTAGGTTCCAGAAATCTCAAAAACACTTATTCAAAATGGGTAATATATACCCAATTTGACCCATAACTTCTTCCAGTGGGTGCCGATCGTTCTGGGACCCATTTCATTGGATTCAGCGTCCAAAATTGAGTGGAAAATAATACCCCACTCGCCTAGATCGCCCAAAATCTCGAAAATTCATTTTTCAAAAAACACATTTTGACCCCTACCCCGCCCAAATTTGGTCCGATTGGGCTGAAAAGCTTGGAGGACCGTCCTAGGCCGGGAACAGACCCCTGACCCAAATTTCAGATTTTTAGAAAATTTTCTACTACCAAAAACAGCGTGGACGGCGTACGGCGTACGGCGGACGGACATCGACCTTTTTGGTTGGTTATTCCTTGAATAATCAACCTATGTTTTCATGCAAATGGTCAACCTCTCCGATTCGGCTCAAATTTTTTTTCTGGACGTTTCATGATGTCTAGATCAAAAAAGGTCAATGTCCGTCCGCCGTACGCCGTCCGCCGTCCGCCGTCCACGCCGTTTTTGGTAGTAGAAAATTTTCTAAAAACCTGATCTTGGGTCAGGGGTCTGTTCCCGGCCTAGGACGGTCCTCCAAGCTTTTCAGCCCGATCGGACCAAATTTGGGTGGGGTAGGGGTCAAAATGTGTTTTTTGAAAAATGAATTTTCGAGATTTTGGGCGATCATGGCGAGTGGGGTATCATTTTCCACTAAATTTTGGACGCTGAATCCAATGAAATGGGTACCAGAACGATTGGCACTCAGTGGAAGAAGTTATGGGTCAAATTGGGTATGTATCCACCCATTTTGTATGTGTCAGGATTTCTGGTGCCTAGGCGTGTGGGGTATCATTTTCCACTAAATTTTGGACATTGAATCGATTGGAATGGGTCCGGAACACGCCACAGCACCTGTTTTCCCCATGTTTGATATTGTCGGCGATTTAGGCGTGTAGGGCATCGTTTCCAATTTTAACGCTGAATCGATTCAGAACGATCGGCACCCACTGGAAGAAGTTATGGGTCAAATTGGGTATATATTACCCATTTTGAATATGTGTTTTTGAGATATCTGGAACCTTGGCGTGTGGGGTATCATTTTCCGCTAAATTTTGTACGCTGAATCCAATGAAGTGGGTCTCAGGACGATTGGCACCCACTGGAAGAAGTTATGGGTCAAATTGGGTATATAATACCCATTTTGAATATGCGTTTTCGAGATTTCCGGTACCTGGGCGTGTGGGGTATCATTTTCCACTAAATTTTGGATCCTGAATCGATTGGAATGGGTCTGGGACCCGCCGCACCCACTTTTTTCCCCATTTCCCCCATGTTGAAGAAATGAGTCTCCATGCGCCTGGTCCAAGGAATAACCAACCCCTGTGTAAGAATTTGCAGCGTTTTCGATCAGGACATCATGAAACGTCCAGAAAAAAATTTTGAGCCGAATCGGAGAGGTTGACCATTTGCATGAAAACATAGGTTGATTATTCAAGGAATAACCAACCAAAATGGTTGGGGATCAAATTTTCATGAAATTGAAATTTAAAGAATTTTGTTCCCATTTCCAATTAGAAAGTCAGTGTTACTTGCGCTTGATGTTTAAGATCCTTGATCGGACAATTTCAGGAGGTGAGGGGGGGGGGGGGGGGGAACTGATGGAACATCATGTATACTCTGATGGGGACGTAAACGTAGATATTGACTATTCAGTTTGAAATGTATGAGGTGTAACTTCCGATGGTTTGTTTTCCGTTCTTTTAATAAGAATACAAAGGCGTGTTAATTCAATACAAATAATTAGCTAAAAACAATCGATGAAACATCCAAACGCTTGTGTTTGCCTGAATCAAGAACTTTTCATGCTTGTATTTAGTTTATAAATAAGAGGGGTCGTATCCTTGGCGTCACTTGGGGTTATTTCCACCCTTACTGGTTCTTCAACAGTTAACAGTGGTGTTGGAATTTTTCGGACGTACAGGCTTGGGCGCCATCGTTTTCTAAGCTACTTGAATCGCCTTTCCTGCAAATTAAGATTATTTGAACTTGGCGTACAACGAGAATGCGCATTAGGCAAAAATGAGTACGCACAGGCACACCCCTGACTGATGGAAGCAGCATACATTTCCTAGTTGGCGTCCACGCCTAGTTCCAGCCCTTTTCCTCTCTCGCAATTCGTCATCGCGCAACGTCAGCTCCAGTCATAACATCTCTGTTGTTGGCGCCTTGTTTATGATCCGCAGACCAACACCTGAATTGTTCCTGAAGTGGCTTTCTTTGACTGTGGGAGAGGGTTGTGAGCGTCACCAGATTCCTTTTATCGTATTTACGCAGGTGTTGCCTAGGAATGTTAGAAACGGCAAAACACAAAATGAAGAGCCGCCACAATGGTTGCCATTCCAGGAAAGCAGTGACTCGACCGTAATGTTTTTCTATTTTGTCACCCTCGAGGTATCGCGTGGTCAGGTCGTACCCATCTTCAGAGAGGGAAAGCTAATGCCGTCTGTTGAACTTTCTTCTGACTCGGATGTGTCTGAGAATCAAATCACTCAGAGAAAAACTAAAGAAATAATTATGAAAATTCATCCACAATTGTTGATTATTCCCTGGAGAAATGTGGCTCCTGGATTCATTTCAATTGTTTCAGCGTCGAACATTTCGTGGAAAATAATACCCCACTTACCAAGGTACCCCAAATTCTCAAAAACCCACTTTCAATATAGGTGGGAAGTTACCCAGATTGACCCTCACCCATCTCTGGTAGGCACCTATCGGTCCGGAACCCATCTAAACGGATTGAGCGTCCAACATTTAGACGAAAATGAAGCCCCACATGCATAGTTCCAAAAAATTTAGGTTTAAAAACGCTGCAAATTCTTACACAGGGGTTGGTTATTCGTCAGACCAGGCGCATGGAAACTTATTTAAAAACATGGGGGAAATGGGGAAAACGGTGGATGCGGCGGGTCCCGGACCCATTCCAATCGATTCAGTGTCCATGATTTAGTGGAAAATGATACCCCACACGCCTAGGTTCCAGAAATCTCAAAAACACATATTCAAAATGGGTAGTATACACCCAATTTGACCCATAACTTCTTCCAGTGGGTGCCAATCGTCCTGAGACCCACTTCATTGGATTCAGCTTCCAAGATTTAGCGGAAAATGATACCCCACACGCCTAGGTTCCAGAAATCTCAAAAACACATATTCAAAATGGGTAATATATACCCAATTTGACCCGTAACTTCTTCCAGAGGGTGCCGATCGTTTTGGGACCCATTTCATTTAATCCAGCGTCCAAAATTTAGTGGAAAATGATACCCCTCCCCTAGATCGCCCAAAATCTCGAAAATCCATTTTTCAAAAAACACATTTTGACCCATACCCCACCCAAATTTGGTCCGATCGGGCTGAAAAGCTTGGAGGACCGTCCTAGGCCGGGAACAGACCCCTGACCCAAATTTCAGATTTTTAGAAAATTTTCTACTACCAAAAACAGCGTGGATGGCGGACGGCGTACGGCGGACGGACATTGACCTTTTTTGATCTAGACACCATGAAACGTCCAGAAAAAAATTTTGAGCCGAATCGGAGAGGTTGACCATTATCATGAAAATATAGGTTGATTATTCAAGGAATAACCAACCAAAACACATTTTCACCCATACCCTCCTCAAATTTGTGCTGATTGAATAAAAATGTTCGAGTACCATTTTGCCGGAAAAGTTTCTAACAAAAATTGAAAGGACGTGTCTGACCAAAATATTAGATTTTTAGAATATTGTCCACTAACAAAAACGGACGGCGGACGCACATTTTTTCTTGAATATGTCCTCAAAATTTGACAGTGTACGTTTTATGATGTCTAGGTCAAAAACCAAAATGTACGCCGTCCGCCGTCCACACCGCTCGTTGTAGTAGAACACATCAGCCATAAAACGAACTAGCTGGTGTCCATCAATAAATGTTTCATATATTATTCGATCCAAACATCAAGAGAGAAAAAAAAAACGCTGCCAATTCTTTCACACGGGTTGGTTATTCCTCGGACCAGGAGTACGGAGACTCATTTCTTCAACATGGGGAAATGGGGGGAAACAGTGGGTGTGGCGGGTCCCGGACCCATTCCAATCGATTCAGGGTCCAAAATTTAGTGGAAAATGATACCCCACTCGCCTAGGTACCAGAAATCTTGAAAACACATACACAATAATGGGTAGATAGATACCCATTTTGACCCACAACTTCTTCTGGTGGGTGCCAATCGTTCTGGGACCCATTTAATTGGATTCAGCGTCCAAAATTTAGTGGAAAACTATACCCCACACGCCTAGGTAGCAGAAATCCCGATAAAACATATTCAAAATGGGTAATAAATACCCATTTTGACCCCTCAACTTCTTCCGGTGGGTGCCAATCGTTCTGGGACCCTGTTCATTGAATTCAGCGTCCAAGAAAAAGAAATTTTGTTCAGGGATCTTTTCCTGGCTCTCCTTGCTACCATTCTGGAATGAATTGCGTTTTAATTTAACTTAATTTTTTTCATCTAGAAATCATGATTTACAACTCAAACATAGAAATGAACTGGCTGGATAAAGGACTCAGTACATTTAGAAAGAAATATAAAGAAATGTTACTCTTAAGATACAACTGAGGGGATATTTGTGTTATTTTAGTTATTTTTATTTTTAAGAGTGAGAAATTTTGTTTTGTTTCGTTTTTTTCAGTTTATGTAGATTCGTTTTATTTCTCATAGAGGAACTTTATGTGATCTTTAATCCTAGATGGAACGTAAAGTGGGCAGGTGGATAAATGAGACATTAATCAATCAATCACGAAACGCAAACTATCAAATTTTGGTGCCAATCGAAGAGCATCTCTGGCATGATTATTCCTTGAATTATCAATCAAAATGGCCAATTATTCCAAAATGCTTATATTATGTACTAGGTGAAACTCACCCTGTGGGAATGCGTGGCAGAGTCGCATATTAAGGGAAAAATCTGCAAATTCTTACACACGGGTTGGTTATTCCTCGAATGGGGGGAAACAGTGGGTGTGGCGGTTCTCAGACCCATTCCAATCGATTCAGGGTCCAAAATTTAGTGGAATATGATACCCCACACGCCTAGGCACCAGAAATCCTGACACATACAAAATGGGTGGATACATACCCATTTTGACCCATAACTTCTTCCAGTGGGTGCCAATTGTTCTGGGACCCATTTTATTGGATTCAGCGTCCAAAATTTAGTGGAAAATGACACCCTACTCGCCTAGGTAGCAGAAATCCCGAAAACACATATTCAAAATGGGTAATAAATACCCAATTTGACCCATAACTTCTTCCAGTGGGTGCCAATTGTTCTGGGACTTATTTTATTGGATTCAGTGTCGAAAATTTAGTGGAAAATGACACCCCACTCGCCTAAATCACCCAAAATCTCGAAAATCCATTTTTCAAAAAACACATTTTGACCCCTACCCCCTCCAAATTTGGTCCGATCGGGCTGAAAAGTTTCGAGGACCCATCTCGGCTGGGAACAGACCCCTGACCCAAATTTCAGATTTTTAGAACATTTTCTACTACCAAAAACGGCGTGGACAATGGACGGCGGACGGCGGACGGCGTACGGCGGACGGACATTGACCTTTTTTGATCAGGACATCATGAAACGTCCAGAAAAAAATTTTGAGCCGAATCGGAGAGGTTGACTATTATCATGAAAATATAGGTTGATTATTCAAGAAATAACCAACCAAAATGGATAAAAATCTTCTTTCCAGAATACCAATTCTCATAATACCCATATTGATGCATCAGTTACACTATACAGTATGTGGCATCTGGTCTCTGACAAAGGTCATCAATCCAATGGAATGTAACACCCATCACTCTCACGGTTCCTGGAATGCTCTAAAACTGATTTTTAAGTCCCAAAACATTATCATAAAGAGAAGCAGGGTATGGGTGGCAAAAATGGGTACTTTTGTTATGATTAAACTCCCTCTTCTAAATAGATAGACACCTACTTACTTTGAAGTCCTTAGTGATATTCACTTCCCGGCTCAGGTAAGATCTACGTTGAATGATAAACTGATTGAGGAATAACTTCCAGTATTTTGATTACTGGAGGATAATAAAAACAATCAATAAAATCAATCGTACCCAAGAAAACCCATTTGTTAGGATCTTTTAAGCCGCGTGATCATATAACGCTATGTTATGGCCCATCAGAGTGTGATTCACGGATTTAATTTCGTTGCTATGATGGATTTTCAATTGCAGTTCAAAGTCGAACTTCATCAAGATATGAAGAGGACGCCAGTGTTCGCTTCATCATCCAAGTTTTTACAATGTGGAGGTGGTTTTGCTGGTTCAATTCTACAATTTTCTATGCATTAGTTGGTACCTAACCGAAAATCTCCCGAGTATTCGTGAATTTCACACCAAAAATCGTTTGGAGGTACGGGAGGAGGAGAGAGTTTTTCGTATCTTTGTAATGTTCTTACATGAACCAATATGAGCCAATATGAAAGAGGGGCCACAGGTGGCAATACTGAAAAGTGTTTGTATTCGCCCCTGTTCGCGGAAACAGGGCTAAAGGCAACCGATGTTGAAAACCCTCCAAGATGAATCGTCGTGGGTGGAGTTTGGCGAGTGTGATGGGTAGCAGGGGAGGGGGGGGGGTCGACTTCCAAGAAAACCAGCCTGCTAGGTCAGTGTATAGTTACGTCAGTCTGATGGTGAAAGGCTAATTGGGAGAATCCCACAGCTTGGAGGATAAGGACGGCGGGATGGAATGTGGGAGGGACGAGGGGATGCTTTTTCTGCAGCTGACGTCAGTCCAACTCCCAAAAGGCTCGTCCCCCTTCAGCATCGCATCTGCAATTAATCTAACCACATCTAATTCAACCTCGTTCTCCAGGCTCTTTCATTATCTCACCAATCAACTTGGTCATTGAAGGCACGGGCTAAATTGAAGGACCCGCGAGGCTTATTTTGGAAGTGGACAATTTCCTTTGGGCTCATCTTCCGCGATTAGGGGTTCATGCCGCCAATCATTTTGATTTTGATCTCTCGTTTGACGTCGCTTGTCCTAAGGCGTATTCAGACGATGGATTAACCCAGAAAGCATCTTCGCGCTGACGTCGGTTGGAGACCAAACGCTACAATACTCATCTTTCTCGGATAAGGGCCCTGCCAGTACAAACATTGTGAGATTTCGACGACGATACATTTCACTCGTTACAACGTAATGTTCACAAGTGGATCTCAACGAGGAATTCGAGTAGATTTTGTTCATTGACGCTGATGCCATTGATATTTATTATTGCATGAATGCGCAAAAACAATCTGAAATGATGACAGCAGAGCATCATGCATCGATCACCAAGCTCGTGACGTAGGCTCCTCCTTGGGCAGTGATTTCCACCATGATATAGTATCCAAATCATTTCAATCCCAATATACCTATATAAGCTCGAATATATGGTTCATTTTGACAAAATGTACGGAGCGTTCTGGGAATCAAGCTATTATTAAAGAGTTTCCAAGTAGAAATAAACTTTCAAGTATCACACAACTATTTTTTCACGGAGTCATTAACGTTGTGCAATACGGCCTGGACAGGTCCATGGCCAATCAGATATTCCACGGCAAAAGTATCATTAATTTAGTTGTTGGAAAGTAATTTAAAAATATTCACTGTGATGTATAATGAATGAATGTTTTCCAAGACCTTAGCGAGTATGTAGGTTTTGGTTTTGGGGCCAAAGGGTGAGTTTGAATCCTCCATGGCCTTGGACACGATTACATAGGTTGATTATTCATGGAATAACCATCAGAACCAAATTGTCCGTCTCCCATCCACCATACATACAAAAGACGCACGTATAGGTAATAAAGGTTCCCTTCCATTGCCAAAATGACTTGACCAAGCGGGTTCATTATTGGTTGAAGGATGCAGTGGACACTAAAAAGGTGTTGAGTATCAAGTATTTGACCACCTAACCGACTACCAGTAACTTCATGATCGGATCATTTTTGGAACATCGAATAGGAACACCTAATCAATAAATTAGAACCCACATTCTTCCCGCAGACATCGGAGAGCTCAACGAAACGCACATAACATGGGGAAAATGGTGGAAACAGTGGGTGTGGCGGGTCCCGGACCCATTCCAATCGATTCAGGGTCCAAAATTTAGTGGAAAATGATACCCCACTCGCCTAGAACGCCCAAAATCTCGAATAACCATTTTTCAAAAAACACATTTTGACCCCTACCCCGCCCAAATTAGGTCCGATCGGGCTGAAATGTTTCGAGGACCGTCCTAGGCCGGGAACAGACCCCTGACCCAAATTTAGGTAGGGGTAGGGGTCAAAATGTGTTTTTTGAAAAGTGGATTTTTCGAGATTTTGGGCGATCTAGGCGAGTAGGGTATCATTTCCCACTAAATTTTGGACGCTGAACTTAATGAAGTGGGTCCCAGAACTTTTTGGCACCCACCGGAAGAAGTTATGGGTCAAAATGGGTATGTATCAAGATTTCTGGTGCCTAGGCCACTAATTTTTTGACTCTGAATCGATTGGAATGGATCCAGGATTTTTTTTTTTTTTTTTTTTTTTTTTTTTTTTTTTTTTTTTTTTTTTTTTTTTTTTTTTTTGGTTGGTTATTCCTTGAATAATCAACCTATGTTTTCATGATAATAACCTCTCCGATTCGGCTCAAAAATTGTTTCTGGACGTTTCATGATGTCCTGATCAAAAAAGGTCAATGTCCGTCCGCCGTACGTGGATTTTTCGAGATTTTGGGCGATCTAGGCGAGTTGGGTGTCATTTTCCACTCAATTTTGGACGCTGAATCCAATGAAACGGGTCCCAGAACGATTGGCACCCACTGGAAGAAGTAATGGGTCAAATTGGGTAATTATTACCCATTTTGAATGTGTTTCCAGGATTTCTGCTACCTAGGCGTGTGGGGTATAGTTTTCCACTAAATTTTGGACCCTGAATCGATTGGAATGGGTCTGGGACCCGCCACACCCACTGTTTCCCCCATTCGAGGAATAACCAACCCGTGTGTAAGAATTTGCAGATTTTTTTTTTTGGTGACTAAGTGACGTGCAGAAGAGACTATCTACACTCCACTTCAGGACGACGAGGTGGGTGGGCCGAACACTCATCGGATGATAGATCGGCACGAAGAGCAGGCCCTGGATTTTGGGTGGCCGCGAACCCGGGGAACCGACGAGGGTGTGGCCTGATGTGGGCACGGATGAATGACCTTGCGAACGTCAAGTGAACAGCGTCTGGGCGAGGAGTTCCCAGGTCGGCAGTTCCTGGCAGGTAGTACTACGTACCTCGTGGGCAGGTACAACGTGAGTACGACTCGAAGTGGAAAAATATTTCGGGGTGACTCACACCACACCGCCCCTCCCACCATATGTCTTTCTGTGTCTGCACGGGGTGGCGCCGGGGTCAAGGAGAAGAACCGTTCCTTTGTCGGCTGTCACTTCTCTTCCAACACACTACAGGGTCCCGTAGGTGACACAAGCGATATTCAGAATGCAAAACTGTTGAAAATAGTTCTAACTCACAACCAACAGTTCGACCCACATCACAAATCGCCTTTGACCGACCATTTTCTTTTGCTGAAACCCAGCTGAGCAGTAAGTACCTACATGATTCATGCATAGCAAAACTAGGTAAGGTATATAATAAACATCATATTTCTCACAGTTTTGAACCGCAAGGAAAACCAAAACTGCGCAACGAGGAAAAAAATCTGCAAATTCTTACACACGGGTTGGTTATTCCTCGAATGGGGGAAACGGTGGATGTGGCGGGTCCCGGACCCATTCCAATCGATTCAGGGTCCAAAATTTAGTGGCAATGATATACCACACGCTATTTGTCGTAGTCTAGGTAACACCATGGCGCAAGTGGCTAGCGCGTTCGGCAGTAACCGGAAGGTACTCAGTTCGAACCCAGGTGGTGCCTTAGTTTTTTTTTACCCATAAATTGACCAATTACTTCTTCCAGTGGGTGCCAATCGTTCTGGGACCAATTTATTTGGATTCAGCGTCCAAAATTTAGTGGAAAATGACACCCTACTCGCCTAGGTCGCCCAAAATCTCAAAAATCCATTTTTCAAAAAACACATTTTGACCCCTACCCCCGCCAAATTTGGTCCGATCGGGCTGAAAAGTTTCGAGGACCCGTCTCGGCAGGGAACAGACCCCTGACCAGAATTTCAGATTTTTAGAAAATTTTCTTCTACCAAAAAGGGCGCGGACAATGGACGGCGTACGGCGTACGGGGTACGGCGTACGGTGGACGGACATCGACCTTTTTTGATCAGGACATCATGAAACGTCCAGAAAAAAAATTTGAGCCAAATCGGAGAGGTTGACCATTATCATGAAAACATAGGTTGATTATTCGAGGAATAACCAACCAAAACGCTGCAAATTCTTACACACGGGTTGGTTATTCCTCGAATGGGGGAAACAGTGGATGTGGCGGGTCCCAGACCCATTCCAATCGATTCAGGGTCCAAAATTTAGTGGAAATTATACCCCACACGCCTAGACACCAGAAATCTTGACACATACAAAATGGGTGGATACATACCCAATTTGACCCATAACTTCTTCTGGTGGGTGCCAATCGTTCTGGGACACACTTCATTGGATTCAGCGTCCAAAATTCAGTGCATAATGATACCCTACTTGCCTAGATCGCCCAAAACCTCGAAAATCCATTTTTTAAAAAACACATTTTGACCCCGATCCCCGCCCAAATCTGGTCCGTCCGGACGTTTCAAGGACTAACTAGAGCCGGAAACGGGTCCCTGACTACCATAATTTCCGATTTTCAGAAAATTTGCTAAAAACGGCGTGGATAGGCTGGACATTTGCTTATTTTGATCTAGACACCTTGAAACGCTCAGGAAAAATATTTGGGACAAATCGGAGAGGTTGATTTTTTGCATGAAAACATGAGTTGATTCAAGGATTAACCCTATTTCTTCTATAGGGTGTTCCAGCGCCTAATTTCAAAGTGCAATAAGCAATTCAATTTTCGGTCAATTTGAAAAATTTTTATTGGAAAACGTGAGAAAACAACTCCGATTTATGTTTGAAAAATGATATTGGGCATGTGCCCACCCAAACCAGCCGTACATTTCACCATACGGTCATTGAAATTTCGATCACTCGCTGGCAGACCTTCGGATCGATGGTGGCAATGACTTTTCGGATTTCTTCCTTCAATTGGTCAATCGTCCGAGGTTTATTGGCGTACACCTCCATAAGACAAAATCGAGTGGGGTCGAGTCACAGGACCGTGCTGGCCACTCCTGAGTCCCTCGAAGCAATATGATGCGGTCGGGAAACTTTTCTCGCAGAAGTGCCATAGTCTCGCGCAAAGTCTGGCAAGTTGCCTCATCTTGCTGGAACCAAAATCCTTCGAAATCACAAATTTCCTCCAGTTAAGGCCAAAACTATTTCCCTGTACTGGCTCGAACTGCTTCGACGGTCTCTTCGTCCCGCGATGAGCGCGGGCGCCCAAACCTCTTCTCGTTCAAAATTGAGCCCGTGGTTTCGAATTTTCGCACCAATCTTCGAACAGTGGATTCGTTAGGTGCCACTTTACGTCCTAGAGGATCTCGAAGGAGTCGAACCGTTGCCGTGGGGCTTTTATCACACTTTTAAAAGGATTTCAACGCCAAAATTTGCTGTTCTTTGGAGAGTTGTTCCATCGTTAAGAACTCACGTAAACACCAAAAACTCAGCAACGCGCGGGTCGGTAACTCAAATCGGAATGATAATAGATAACAAAAATCATAACACCACGGCTTCCTACCTTCCGGGAAAGCCGTAGTGCCTACTCAAAATTCGGCGCTATTTCTGGAACACCCTTTAGTTAAAGGAATGAAATGAATATCAACATCATATTCTCGACTGGTATTATTTAGCACTCTTTGTGCCCTCAACGGGTACTTGTTAGTAGTCTTGGGGACGATGAATGGCAAGCTATTACGACCGCAGTGCATTGCAGGGCATGAAAACCTATCTGCTGATGCAGTTAAGGACTATCGACGAAATTAATAGTTAGTTCGAAAAGGAACAACTTGTCAGAGACTCAACGGCGCTCTCGAGCGATGGATGATTGCATCCCCTCAGCATATCTGCAGAGAGGAGACTGAATTATAAATGGAGAAGTGGTTTGCTAAATTCCGAATTCTTCGAACTTTCCAACAGCCAATTTTCTGTCAGTGGTGTACTTGCATGGTGTTGACATATCCGACATCAGAGTATGCTTATGAATCATCTTCTTTTACTACCCTCAGGAAGTAATTGATGCCATCAAAGAAAAGCGCAAAGCAAGGAAAAAGTGGCAAAGAACACGAACTCCAGCACACCGGGCTGCTTGGAACAAAGTAGCGAATGAGCTCCGGCTAATGATCAAGGAGATCAATGATGCTACCAACGAGGATTTTGTCACCTCTCTCACGAATCATCAGGACACAGATTACTCACTGTGGAAAGCAACCAAGCACCTAAAAAGGCCCACAATTCAAGCTCCACCCATTAGAAATGGG
Source organism: Cyrtorhinus lividipennis (assembly GCA_019603395.1). NCBI lineage: Eukaryota > Metazoa > Arthropoda > Insecta > Hemiptera > Miridae > Cyrtorhinus > Cyrtorhinus lividipennis. Next base: position 4,819,082 of record CM034007.1, read on the forward strand.
ACAAATGGTAAGTGGGTGAGAAGCAATCAAGAAAAAGCTGATGTATTTGCTAATTACCTAGCAAGCATATTTAAACCAAACCCTGGAGCTCCGGATGGAAATCCTCTGGAAGAAGTCCAATCACACGATTCTCTGGTTGACATCCGGTTGGCATCAGTCAAAGAGGTGCAAAGAATAATCCAAATGGATATCAATCCCAAAAAAGCGCCAGGATACGACCTGATCTTTACACCGCGCAAAACAATCTTTAAAATAACGAAAATTATAAATGCCTGCATCAAACTTCGCCACGTCCCCCAACTGTGGAAAATAGCAGAGGTAATTATGATCCTGAAGCCTGGCAAACCAGCGAATGAACTAACATCATATCGGCCAATATCACTCCTACCAGTTTTCTCAAAACTGTTCGAAAAAATTATAAGCAAAAGACTACTATTAGAAATTGAAAAACGTAAATTGATTCCAAAGCACCAATTTGGTTTCAGAAAAGAACACTCGACAATTGATCAAGTCCACAGAATTACCAGCATCATAGAAAGAGCGATAGAGGAAAAGCAGGTTTGCTCTGCCGTCTTTCTAGACGTCATGCAAGCGTTTGACAAAGTCTGGCACGAAGGCTTGATACATAAAATACGTAAATTACTCCCAGCATGTTATGCAGATCTCATGGAATCATACTTGACTGATCGTTACTTCAGAATTAAACAGGAGGATGCTTTCTCTGTAACTACAAGGATCGAGGCTGGTGTGCCACAAGGCAGTGTACTGGGCCCACTACTGTACCTGCTCTACACTTGCGATCTGCCAGAAACTGAAGAGAACACCACTGCTACGTTTGCAGATGACACAGCCATCCTGGCCGTCGGAGAAACGAACAATGAGACTGTTGGTAAGCTCAATAGGTCCCTTAACCTTCTTCACAAATGGACAAGTAAATGGAGAATTAGACTGAATGAGGCAAAGTCAGTACATGTTGATTTCACGAATAAAAGGATCAACTACCTACCGACATACCTCAATAATAAGGCAATCCCACACGCCAACGAAGCAAAATATCTTGGAATGACGCTGGACGCCAAACTAAGATGGAAGTCCCACGTCAAAAATAAAAAAGCTGAGCTTGTGATTAAGTTTCGAAAAATGTACTGGCTTATGGGGAGGCAGTCCAAAATGTCGATCCATAACAAGCTCATTCTGTACAAACAAGTCCTCAAACCCGCCTGGACTTATGGTGCTCAACTGTGGGGATGCACCGCCCAAAGCAATCGCAACATTATTCAAAGGTTCCAGAATAATGTCTTGCGCTGCTGCGTTGACGCATACAGATATTTCCGGAATGACAGATTGCATTACGAGCTACAGATCGAATCTGTCGATGAAGTAATACGAAATCAAGCCATCAATCACCTTATGAGGCTCCAAAGTCATGTAAACGAAGATGTTGTCCGCCTTTTTGACACCAATGACCTACTCAGAAGACTGAAAAGAACAAAACCGCATGAACTGGTTCAGTTAGTGTGAGTGCCCCAAGCAATTCAACAGACTTGTTAAGAATAAAGTTAAGTATCTTATTCTGAAATCAGTTGTTAGTATTAGTCTATCACAGAAATGTTGCTTATAAGTTATCTACTTGGTGCAATAAAACGTGTAAAAAAAAAAAATCTTCTTTCGAAGTAGACCATTGCTGGTATAACGCCAATGGTCAAGATAAGCGATAGCCATCATCACGACGCAATCAGCGAGCGACAAAGTGTGAAAGAGGGTATCAAATTTGGTATAACACAAAGCAACCCATCAAGAATTCTGCGAGTTTGACGTTTGAAAAATCAGCAATCCGCCAGTCAAGTTACTCAGTCTATGTTTATCTCGCGTCTATCAATAAAGCATCGTTTTCAGAACCATTCCACCACATTAACGGGCACCTCTAGTTGGTATCCTCATTGTACCATCTCGTGTTGTTTTCTTGTTCCTTACCGAGCCGTACCCTTGTGAATACTTTTTCAAGTTCCTATTTCCGTGATAATTTTGAATTATTTTTGACTTAATTGACTTTAAAAGAACCCGGAAACAAGATTATCCGCAGTTGAGCAGGGAATTCCTAGGTTATGTTCGTGATGATTTTCTAGCATGGGAAGAATACCTTGTTTTAACCAGGCTTACAGCATAAGGTTGCATATATAAAGTTAATGATACGCGAAAGATGAGAACTACGCAACAGTTGAAGGTTCCCTACTCAGAGTTCATTAGTCACTGACTCATCGACTCGAGAGCCTATTTGTCTGCAGCAGTTGTTCGTGTCACCATGTGAACTCTTCATTCTATAGTGACAAATAAATGTCCCCTGTTCACCCTCCAGCGTGACGAGAAGGACGCGGAACGAGCAACGCGAGTCATTTTCGTTCTTGTGCGCACACACAGGCACGCTCCCAGACGAAATGACATAATTAATTGGCCTCCTCCCCGGCAATCGCGAACGCTCGTCATTCGGACAACCAGCGAAACATTCCTCGGAGATGATCATTAGCCTGCCACTGTATCTGGTGAAGGATGCGGAGATGATGGACGCGCGCAAAAGAATCTGCAGACGTCATTCGAGAAGAGCAAGGGTGTCATATTTGCAATAAAGCATTCCAGTCTCATTAATCCTTCACCAGATCGAATTGCGGTATGCTGCGAATACGGTCGATCAGTTACGGGGAAAATGAGTTTGTTGACGAAATTCATTCCAAATCAGAGAGATTTTTTTAGTAATAGGTATAAAAATCTGGAAAGAGATTTGAAAAATCTGCAAATCCTTACACACGGGTTGGTTATTCCTCAAACCAGGCGCATGGTGACTAATTTAAACCTCGGACCAAGGAAAACAGTGGGTGTGGCGGGTCCCGAACCAATTCCAATCGATTCAGTGTCCAAAATCAAGTGGAAAATGATACCCCACACGCCTAGGTACAAGAGATCTCGAAAACAGACATTCGAAATGGGTTGATACATACACATTTTGACCCACAACTTCTTCCGGTGGGTTCCAATCGTTTTGGGACCCACTTCATTGGATTCAGCGTACAAAATTTAGTGGAAAATGATACCCCACTCGCCCAGATCGCCCAAAATCTCGAAAATCCAGTTTTCAAAAAACACATTTTGACCCCTACCTCACTTAAATTTGGTCCGATCGGGCTGAAAAGTTGGGAGGACCGTCCAGGCCGGGGACATACCCCTGACCCAAATTTCAGATTTTTAGACAATTTTCTACTAGCAAAAAACGCTGCAAGTTCTTACACACAGGTAGGTTATTCCTCGAACCAGGCGCAAGTAGACTCATTTCTTCAACATGGGGGAAATGGGGATAACGGTGGGTGCGGCGGGGCCCAGACCCATTCCAATCGATTCACTGTCCATGATTTAGTGGAAAATGATACCCTACACGCCCAGGGACCAGAAATCTCATAAACACATATCGTTCGCTGAATCCAATGAAATGGGTCCCAGAACGATCGGCACCCACTGGAAGATGTCATGGGTCAAATTGGGTATAAACTACCCATTTTGAATATGCGTTTTCGAGATTTCTGGTACCTAGGCGTGTGGGGTATAATTTTCCACTAAATTTTGTATCCTGAATCGATTGGAATGGGTCTGGGACCCGCCGCACCCACTGTATTCCCCATTTCCCCCATGTTGAAGAAATGAGTCTCCATGCGCCTGGTCCGAGGAATAACCAACCCCTGTGTAAGAATTTGCAGCGTTTTTTTAGTTATAGGTATGAAAATCTGGAGAGAGATTTGAAAAATGAATCTGAAATCCAGTCCGGAGTCACGAGCAAGAATTGCAGAAAGAGTTTCGATCCTCCCTTAGGAGAACGGTTGACCAAGTCCACTAAAATAAACAAGTAAAACTCTCAAGATTACATTCACACTTTCCTCAAAAACAGAACCATTCCCGTACGCAAATGAGGCTAAATACCTGGGCATGACATTAGACACCATGTCAGATGGAAGGAACGCCTTGAAAAGTGAAAACGCTGCAGATACTTTCACAGGGGTTGGTTATTCCACGGACCTGGAGAATGGAGAAAATAGGGGAAAACAGTGAATGTGAAGTGTCCTGGACTCGTTCCGATCGATTCAGCGTCCGCCATTTTTAGTGGAAAATGATATTCCGCGCGCCTAGATACCAGAAATCTCAAAAACCCACATACGAAAATGGTAGATTGATGCCCATTTTGACCCGTAAGCTCTTCCGGTGGCCGCCAATCGTCCCATTGAATTCAGCGTTCGAAATTTAGTGGAAAATGATACTCCACTCGCCTAGAGCGCAAAAAAATCCTCAAAAATCCAGTTTTCAAAAAACGCATTTTGGCACCCTCCCCCTCAATTGGGGTGCAGGTCTATTCCGCCGATGGAAATGCGTTGGTAGTCCATGAGTGCGTTGACAAAATTAGAGTAAAGACAAGCAACGCCGAAAACTTTTTGCTACATAACAGTGCAGCTGATGGTCTTATAATGTTCTCGACCGAACAGAACTTGCAGTTTTTGACCCGCGCAACCATTCTTTACGTAGATGGAACGTTCAAGTGCAGTGCCAAGTACTTTAACCAGTTGTTTTCAGTGCATTCTTTTGAAAACGCCCACTACATACCACTAGTATTTTTCCTACTTGCCGACAAGAAAAAACGCTGCAAATTCTTACACAGGGGTTGGTTATTCGTCAGACCAGGCGCATGGAAACTTATTTAAAACATGGGGGAAATGGGGAAAACGGTGGGTGCGGCGGGTCCAAGACCCATTCCAATTGATTCAGGATCCAAAATTTAGTGGAAAATGATACCCCACACGCCCAGGTTCCAGAAATCTCGAAAACACATATTCAAAATGGGTAATATATACCCAATTGGACCCATAACTTCTTCCAGTGGGTGCCAATCGTTTTGGGACCCACTTCATTGAATTCAGCGTCCAAAATTTAGTGGAAAATGATACCCCACACGCCCAGGTTCCAGAAATCTCGAAAACACATATTCAAAATGGGTAATATATACCCAATTTGACCCATGTCTTCTTCCAGTGAGTGCTGATCGTTCTGGGACCCATTTTATTGGATTCAGCGTCCAAAATTTAGTGGAAAATGACACCCTACTTGCCTAGGTACCAGAAATCCCGAAAACACATATTCAAAATGGGTAATAAATACCCAATTTGACCCATTACTTCTTCAACTGACCCAAATTTCAGATTTTTAGAAAATTTTCTACTACCAAAAACGGCGTGGACGGCGGACGGCGGACGGCGTACGGCGTACGGCGGACGGACATTGACCTTTTTTGATCAGGACATCATGAAACGTCCAGAAAAAAATTTTGAGCCGAATCGGAGAGGTTGACCATTTGCATGAAAACATAGGTTGATTATTCAAGGAATAACCAACCAAAAGTAGAAAAGTTATTGACAAGTTGGCTCAAATCGAAAACCTTATTCAAGACTATGTCAACGGTAAAATCGCGCGCGCGGATTATGTATCAAACGTAGCAGCGTTGAATAAACCAGCCTTTATCTGACCATGACACTCCATACACACGTTATGAGGTAAGTCTCTTAAATATTAAGAAATGCTCGGCGGAATTGGCATTTGGCTACGTTGGTTAGCATGTCGATTCCGCCGGTGGGGCTTTCTCATTGAAGGGGCGGAATTGACATGCGGCGGAACTGACCATGCGGCGGAATTGACCTCATGGCATATCGGGATGAGTTTTCTCAGCTTTTTATTCAATATATCTAGATGGGGTCCAAGCATTGATCTATCATGACCCCCAGATATTTACTCGTTTTTACCTATGAGATTGTGGGACAAACACAATATATTGGACATCTTTGTTATTGGTGGCATACAATCATTCCAATATCTGGGATCATTGATTCCGTCCAAGCATGAGTCATGAAATTAGTTTTAGTAAAGTTCAGTCTCAGCGATTTTTCCTTAAACCATTCATTCATTTTTATCATGTTAGACTCCGCTTCATTTTTTACCTTAATTGAATGATGTTTTCGTCTTGTAAATATTGCGTGAACTCGTTCAAGCGCAATCCTCCATATTTGAATAAATTTCACCGATTTTAATAAATGCTCAACCTGATACACACTCATAGCGCCAATAATGAATATTCCGTGAGTAAATAATACAGAAAAAAACTCTAGAGAAAATCAATCAAAAAATGAACTCGAATAATTTCATATTCACCTAGCTTTAAATTACGTTAAAACAAATCCAACAAGGATTCGAATTAATTTTTTTTCAATTTTTGATAGAGGAGCAATACGTAATTTTTAATAAATTCTAGAAGGAAGGTAAAGAGGACCTAATAGACCGGACCCCCTCAATTGGGTTCAATCGTCATAGGCTGATAGGTTTCGAGAACCAACTTGTCATGAGATTATTACTACTCCGTTGATATGAACGCGCGTTACATGTGTTTACTTAACTACCTACTTTGTAACTTTGATTTCTATAATTCAGTTCCAATATGTCAAGTTCTTAATTTGATTAAAGCCTTAATTTTGAGAAGGTTTATTCATCACAATTTAATCAAATTAAGAAAATGGATAAGCTCTACAGGCCAGAACGCTTCTCTATAGACCCGGACAATCCAGCGTCTCAACGCGAGTGGATCCATTGGCTACGAACCTTCGAAAACTTCATCGACAAAGCTGAGGTTGGTAACGAAGACCGCTTAAAGGTACTTTCTAATTTCCTTTCTTCGAATTTATTTGAATTCATCTACGACTGCGATTCTTTTGAGGTTGCGATTGCTACACTAGCTTCGATATACATAAAACAGAAAAATGTCATCTTTGCGAGACATCAGTTAGCTACTCGAAAACAACTTTCTTCAGAATCAATTAGTCAATACCTTGTAACTCTTAAGACGCTCGCCAAAGATTGTGAATTTCAAGCTGTTTCGGCGACTCAGAATAAAGATGATCATATTCTAGATGCCTTTATCGCGGGTCTTCGATCACCAAAAATTCGTCAAAGACTTTTGGAGAATAAAACACTCCAACTTCGCGAAGCCGAAGAACAAGCCAGGACTATTGAAACGGCAGTAAAAAATTCAGAGTTGTTCTCAAATGAAGTTCCACCTGCTATTGCTGTGGAGCAATGCAACTCCTCCCAAATAGCAAAGAAAAAGTGCTATTTTTGCGGTGACGTTTTACATGCCCGAGCTGTGTGTCCTGCGCGTGACTCCACTTGTACCTTGTGCCAGAAACTGGGGCACTATTCAAAGGTTTGTCTGTCAAAAAAAACTAAAGTCAAGGAAAACAACAGCATCCGTTTTTGAATCTGAGCCGACAGGTACTTTCGTTGCCAGTGTTGTAGGAGCCTCTTCGCCAGATTCACTTTCCAAAACTACCATTCGTGCTACTGTCAATGGACAAATCGCACAATGTCTAATTGACACTGGTAGTTCCGGAAGTTTCGTAAACGAATCTTTTACAAAAACCCATGGGTTTGAAATTCTCCCACAAATGGGAAGAGTATCCATGGCATCCACATCGTTGTCTTCAACTTTGAAAGGGTGTATCACTGCTGACATCAAATTGCTCGATCATTCTTACAAAGGAATAAAACTGTCAGTCCTCCCTAACTTATGTGCTGACGTCATCATTGGACACGATATTCTCAAGAGTCACTCGCGCCTTGACGTAAATTTTGGGGGCAACAATCCACCACTTTCTTTATCGACTGTTTTTCCTCATGCCAACGTACAGCCTATTCGAATCTTTCAAAATCTTTTGCCAAACAAGCCCATTGCAACTAAATCAAGACGACACTCGGCTGTCGACAGTCAGTTCATCAGAGACGAGATTTCAAAGCTTCTAAAAGCTGGTATAATCGAACCAAGCTGTTCACCTTGGAGAGCACAAGTTTTGGTTACTAAAAATGCCAATCACAAGAAGCGGATGGTGATTGACTATTCAAGTACAATAAACAAATTTACCCAGTTGGATGCATATCCCATTCCCAACGTCGAGGAGGTTGTGGCGGAGGTTGCCCAATACAGGCATTTTAGCACTATAGACCTCGAAAGCGCCTATCATCAGATACCAATTTGTATTGATGAACGGCCGTATACCGCCTTTGAGGCTGGTGGCAGGCTGTATCAGTTCACCAGGCTGCCATTCGGAGTTACAAATGGAGTACCTGCATTCCAAAAATTCATTGACAGAATTGTGGATCTTGAACAGCTCGAGGGTGTCCGTTGCTACATTGATGACGTCACAGTTTGTGGTCGCACCAAAGAAGAGCATGATCGAAACTTGAGTCGCTTCTTAGATGTAGCAAAGCAATATAATCTTCGACTAAATGACAAGAAATGTACTTTCTCTTCTAAATCAATAAAGCTGTTGGGGTACCTAATAGAAAATGGATCCGTCAGACCTGATCCTGACCGCTTACAACCTTTGCTGTCCATGCCCCCTCCAGCCAACAAGGACTCTCTGCAGAGAATTATTGGGATGTTCGCCTACTATTCGAAATGGATACCAAAATTCTCTGAGAAAATTCGTGCTTTGATTGATGCTCACTCATTTCCTTTGTCTTCCGATGCTCTTGCAGCTTTTGAGAATCTTAAAAGAGACATTGCCAATTCTTTGCTTGCTTGTGTAGACCCTGATGTTCCACTAGTTGTTGAGACAGATGCTTCAGATATCGCTGTAGCAGGTACGCTATCCCAGAACGGGCGTCCGGTCGCTTTTTTTTCGCGAACACTCAGTGGAACTGAGAAGGGATATCCTTCAATTGAAAAAGAGGCCACAGCAATCATCGAAACTCTCAGAAAGTGGAGGCACTTCCTTACAAACTGCCACTTCAAGCTAATAACTGACCAAGAAGCTCTGTCTTTCATCTTCAACCTCAAACACTCAAGTAAAATCAAGAATGATAAGATACAGCGCTGGAGACTGGAACTATCTTGCTACAGTTTTGATATTGAATATCGTCCAGGCAAACTTAATAAAGTAGCCGACCCAATGTCCAGAATTTGCGGAGCCATGAATACCGAAGAATTGTTAAATTTACACAAATCCCTTTGCCATCCAGGAGTAACGAGAATGTTCCACTGGATACGATCAAAGAACTTACCTTTCTCTTTAAGTGACGTCAAATCCATCACATCTTCCTGTTCTATCTGCGCTGAACTGAAACCGCGTTTCTTCAAGCCGCTTGACAACCACCTCATTAAGGCTACACGACCCTTTGAGAGGCTTAATGTTGGTTTTAAGGGACCAGTCCCTTCCTGCTCTGGAAATCACTACATTCTTACCATTATTGATGAATACTCCAGATTCCCCTTTGCTTATCCTTGTCGGGACATGACGGCTTCAACAGTGAAAAACAAACTGTTCAATCTATTTACCATATTCGGGACCCCAGCATACATTCACTCGGACAGAGGGACATCGTTTCTTTCTAAGGAGCTTACTGACTACCTTCATGCACAAGGGATTGCTACCAGCTCGTCAACTCCTTACAATCCAGGGGGAAATGGTTTGATCGAAAGATATAACGGCATTCTGTGGAAAACTGTATCATTGGCCTTGAAAAATAAAGGATGGAAGATATCACAGTGGGAACAGGTTTTGCCCGAGTCTCTACATGCCATACGGTCTCTACTGTGCACATCCATAAACTGCACTCCTCACGAACGAATGTTCAATCACGCCAGGCGTTCTACTAATGGGGCTACTATTCCATCCTGGCTTGCGAATCCCGGAAAAGTTTTACTGAAAGTCCACGTTCGGTCTTCAAAATACAGCCCCTTGGTTGAAGAAGTCGACCTAATAGAAGCTAACCCAGAATACGCTTTAATACGCAGACCGGATGGAAAGGAATCGACGGTGTCACTCAAGCATCTGGCACCAGCTGGAGATAGCTCCATTGCTGGCCATCAAGATCCAGACGACATAGAACGGAATCGTTGTTTGGAAAATAACACTCCGACTCCATTTCAGCAGGCGCCAGTAGAAGATATTACTGCTACTCCAATATTACATATTCCGACTCCAGAAGCGATACCACCTCCGCCTAATTCAACATCCTCCCCGGCTCCCCCCAACACATTCCAGAACACTTTACCAACTGATCTAAGAAGATCCTCGAGACAGAGAAAACCTCCAGCTTATCTTAAGGACTACCTTCTTAATTGAGAGGGGGAGAATGTCATGAGATTATTACTACTCCGTTGATATGAACGCGCGTTACATGTGTTTACTTAACTACCTACTTTGTAACTTTGATTTCTATAATTCAGTTCCAATATGTCAAGTTCTTAATTTGATTAAAGCCTTAATTTTGAGAAGGTTTATTCATCACACAACTAATGACATAAAGAAGGCCCTGACCAAAATTTCAGATTTTTAGAATTACCTACTACCGAAGATAGTGTGGACGGCGGACGGACATTTGCTTATTTTGATCTAGATACCTTGAGACGCCCAGAAGAAAATTCCTGAGGCTTATCGGAGAGTTTGAATTCCTGCATGAAAACATAGGTTGGCTGTTTAAAACTCACAAAAAGTACTGGCTCACTAACCGACAATCTTTCCATGACCATTGGACACAAACTGTTTCTGTGCAATCAATTATTTATTTAAGCCTCCAACAAATCGGCAAATCATTCAGAGATTCCAGATCTTTGTTTTGCGATATCACCGCGAACTTGATTTGGACAGTTTAGAAGACGTTATCAGTCCGATCCAAGAGCAGCCAGAGTCTTGCAGAGTGGCCATCTTGCAAGACTATATCACTGCTGCGATGCTCCTTGACGTACAGGAACTAACCCTAAAGAGCCGGAAACCACACAAACTACTTTAGACTGTGTAACTGTGAATTTGTCAAAGTGATGTATCCAGCGTTCTAATTAACAGTTGCAGTAATATAGGTCAGTGCAATATTGTTAATGAGTTAGTTCAAAATCCTAGATGGCAACCCATACTTGCCCAACTTTACAAAAGCGCATGAAATTTAGGCTTTTCTGGGTTTTGTTTAGTTATTCCTTGAATAATCAACCTACGTTTTCTTGCAAAAGGTCATCCTCTCCTATTCGCCCAAAAAAATTTTCTGGGCGTTTCAAGGTGTCTAGATCCAAAAACGCTGCAAATTCTTACACAGGGATTGGTTATTCGTCAGACCAGGCGCATGGAAACTTATTTAAAACATGGGGAAAATGGGGAAAACGGTGCGTGCGGCGGGTCCCAGACCCATTCCAATCGATTCAGTGTCCATGATTTAGTGGAAAATGATACCCCACACGCCCAGGTACCGGAAATCTCGAAAACGCATATTCAAAATGGGTAATATATACCCAATTTGACCCATAACTTCTTCCAGTGGGTGCCGATCGTTCTGGGACCCATTTCATTGGATTCAGCGTCCAAACTTTAGTGGAAAATGATACCCCACTCGCCTAGATCGCCCAAAATCTCAAAATTCATTTTTCAAAAAACACATTTTGACCCCTACTCCGCCCAAATTTGGTCTGATCGAGCTGAAAAGCTTGGAGGACCGTCCTAGGCCGGGAACAGACCCCTGACCCAAATTTCAGATTTTTAGAAAATTTTCTACTACCAAAAACGGCGTGGACGGCGGACGGCGGACGGGCATTGACCTTTTGGTTGGTTATTCCCCCTGTGTAAGAATTTGCAGCGTTTTTGATCCTGACACCATGAAACGTCCAGAAAAAAATTGTGAGCCGAATCGGAGAGGTTGACCGTTTGCATGAAAACATAGGTTGATTATTCAAGGAATAACCAACCAAAATCTGTGATTTTCTAAATATAATTTTCGAGATTTCCTCTACCTAGGCGAGTGGGGTATCATTTTCCACTAAATTTTGGACGCTGAATCGTTGGAATTGGTCCGGGACCCACTACACTCACTGTTTCCACTTACCCCATATTGAAGAAATGAGTCTCCATGGTCCGAGGAATAACCAACCCCTGTGGAGAAATTTGCAGCATTTTTTAATTTCTCTAACTGACCTAGCTTCTCCTGTTACACGAATTTATTTGATACTTCCACTCAGAATTTAACTACAAATCACTCTCACTGCGTCGATTTCCTCTTCTTTGGTGGTATGTTACTCTCCTGAGAACGCTCCTGATATTCTTCAGGGTCTTAAACCCATTTTCCATCACCAATGTCTTCTCTGATGATATCTCCATCCCTTCATTGCGTGAGCATTCCACTTGGCTTTCGCGTTAGTCACGAGTTTCCTCGTACTCCATTTCTCCGCCAAAAACAGCAAACCTGGAACGTTATAGGACACATGAATGTTTCAATGATATGTTCAAATGACGAAGGTTAAAGCTCATCAGCTCAGATCAAGGGTAGTACAACGATTGTCTGGATAAGGGAATTCTTACATTTGAAGAATCTCCATGCGTCTGGTCCGAGGAATAACCAACCGGTGTAAAAGAATTTACAACGGTTTTTTTTTTTTTTTTTTTTTTTTTTTTTTTTTTTTTTTTTTTTCATTTTCACAATCAACACTTGAAGATTGGATAATTGATGTACAATCAAAACATGATGTTTCTTTGGTCATTTAATTAAGAAGGTTTGCAAATTTAGAAGTGATGTGCTGAATATCGTTACCATAATTGTTTTATCTCAATCTATCGTGTACAACGAAGGACGAAGTGACGTCATTCGAAGAAGGATCCAATCAAAATTTTCCGAAGGCCTCCTCGCCTCCTGTTCAACTCCAGCAGGTGAATATCAATGAGTGATTTCATCGGGAAGCGGACATTTCCTTGCGCCTGGCGGATTGGCCGTCCCGCCCGCGGACAGTTCAACAACTCCCTCGTCGGCGCACAAATCACTTTTGGCACCCGGCGGACAAGTGGAGATCCGTTTGCCGTGTGCAGGGTGGTCTGCAAATCCGCGCAATCAATAGAGGATTTAGAGTTCAGTTTTGATTCAAAAAAGCGAAAGAATTCAATGAATGAATGAATTATAAATTGAATTATTATATTTATTCCATCGTAAATCACATTACATGGGTCACCAAAAACTTCCCACACATTGGAATACACCCCAAGCCATAGAGCTCTGAGCGGCTTGGGGGAGTTGCGTACATAATATTTATTTCAATAATCTTAATTCTTATAATTATATTTACATAGATAACACACATGTAGGTACGATCAGCATAAGTAAGGTAGGGAGGAACGTTTCAGTTAATTTATTTGGTTATAAATAGTTAGAAACAATTTTTTTTTTTTTAATAAATAATTTTTTTTCAATAAATAGTGAGGAACATCAGTTTACATACATACATGATAGTAGGGCTTGACTGCAATCCGGATAAAGAGATATTACCCAAGAGAATATTCGCTTTTGGTTGGTTATTCCTTGAATAATCAACCTATGTTTTCATGATAATGGTCAACCTCTCCGATTCGGCTCAAAATTTTTTTCTGGACGTTTCATGATGTCCTGATCAAAAAAGGTCAATGTCCGTCCGCCGTACGCCGTCCGCCGTCCATTGTCCACGCCGTTTTTGGTAGTAGAAAATGTTCTAAAAATCTGAAATTTGGGTCAGGGGTCTGTTCCCAGCCGAGACGGGTCCTCGAAACTTTTCAGCCCGATCGGACCAAATTATTGGGGGGGGGGGGGGGGTAGGGGTCAAAATGTGTTTTTTGAAAAATGGATTTTCGAGATTTTGGGCGATCTAGGCGAGTAGGGTGTCATTTTCCACTAAATTTTGGACGCTGAGTCCAATGAAACGGGTCCCAGAACGATTGGCACCCACTGATGGGTCAAATTGGGTATATATTAACCCTTTTGGATATGTGTTTTCGGGATTTCTGCTACCTAGGCTTGTGGGGTACAGTTTTCCACTAAATTTTGGACGCTGAATCCAATGAAACGGGTCCCAGAACGATTGGCACCCACTGATGGGTCAAATTGGGTATATATTAACCCTTTTGGATATGTGTTTTCGGGATTTCTGCTACCTAGGCTTGTGGGGTACAGTTTTCCACTAAATTTTGGACGCTGAATCCAATTAAATAGGTCCCAGAACGATTGGCACCCACTGAAAGAAGTTATGGGTCAAATTGGGTATATATTACCCCTTTTGAATATGTGTTTTCGGGATTTCTGGTACCTAGGCGTGTGAGGCATCATTTTCCACTAAATTTTGGACGCTGAATTCAATGGTGTGTGTCCCAGAACGATTGGCACCCACCGGAAGAGGTTATGGGTCAAAATGGGTATGTATCCACCCATTTTGTATGTGTCAGGATTTCTAGTGCCTAGGCGTGTGGGGTATCATATTCCACTAAATTTTGGACCCTGAATCGATTGGAATGGGTCTGGGACCCGCGACACCCACTGTTTCCCCCATTCGAGGAATAACCAACCCGTGTGTAAGAATTTGCAGATTTTTTTCAACAGAACTTTGATAATGAATCTTTGCAAAACGTTCAGTGGTTTCAAAGTTGTTGGAGCTGCTCCTCCCCATGCTATAATACCGAACCCAATAACGCTCTGGACAAGTGCCTTGTATATGGTAATCAAACTATTTATTCCCAGACCCACGGTGGTTATAAAATAAGTGTATGAATTTCCTGAGTTTTTCAGTTACCAGTGCGACATGATCCCATTTCAGGTCTTCATAGATTATTATGCCTAAGTATTTTGTGGATGCAACCCGTTCTATTCCAGGACAATCACAGGTAGTGAGCGTGTCCTCGGTTCCGCATGTTTGCAGTTTAATTTGGTTGTTGACCTAATTTTTGGATGGGGATTTAGAGAAGGCTAGGTATTTCGTTTTCTTTATGTTTAGGCTTAATGTGTTGTTGCAAAACCATTTGTAAATCTTGTTGATATCACGAATTGCAACATCGATAACGTCGTCCCATGTATCTCCCTCGCACAAGATAGCCGTGTCATCCGCAAACAAGTACGCCTTGGAGCTCAATATTTCCCAGGTGATTTATGAACATTAGGAAGAAAATTGGATCCAAAATTCCTCGTTGAATGACACCGAACTCCATGGGTTTCTCACTACTGTCTGTACTCACTATAGTCACTATTTGTTTCCTTCCACTGAAGTAGCACTTAACCCATTCTAATTCCAGCCCTTCGATACCATAGGCAGGCATAATTTTTATTAACAAATCCCTGTCAATCGAGTCGAAGGCTTTGGCCAAATCTAGTGTTAAGAGTACTCCCATCTTCAGAGGGAAGGAAATTACATTTAGGAATAATTAAGAACGCTGGAAAAACTTCGTGATTATAAAGACTGTTTTGCAGAAAGAAAATAAATATTCCCACATCCAATCTTCGACGACTTTTGCGGTTCCACAAAGGAAAAAAACCTCCCCCCTTCGATTTCCACGTATAACCTGACATCCGCTGAGGGGATCTTGTGAGAAGCCGTTCACTGCACCCAACCAAATGGGACGAGGAACGTGCTCTGCACAAACCAACCTTGTAGACTAGAGGAAGTCTTGATGGTTAAAAAATGTGATTGGCAATCAAGTTGTGACATGGACATGCAGTCGCGGCGACCGTCGGTCTCTATCGTGGAAAAACACCAATAATTACCGGTTCTCGCGAATATTAGTCATGTGTTGTCGTCGGAGCAATTGCGAATCATTATCCACTTTTTTTTTCTTTTAGAGAGCGTGTCTCTAAGAAACGGTCCACTTAAGAAAGGAGGAAGGATATTTATGCTCGTGATACAGTGTCCAAGTAACCACGCCCCCCTCGCCGCAATGCTTCTTCGATACCATTTTTGCGATTGGCCAGCCTTAACATATGCCATGATTAATCGACATTTCGTTCTCATTCAATTCTACGTGGAAAACTATGGAAAATAGCTTCAGAGGATATCCGTAGCAAATGTCTTATTTATATAAAAATGTCGTTGCTCATTTGAACTCACTTGCAACACCATTGCCGAAAGCCCATGATTGGGAAACCTACAGGTATCTCTTCGAGTCGGGAGACTAGCTTTTGGGTGGAAATACAAAAATGTTTTGATTGATCTCGGTAAGTAGCGGTAAATTGCGGTTTGTACGAAGGCCAATCTACAAAAACAACAAAGTTAGCAGACACGCTACCTCTGGCATCTGTTTCCGAAACTCCTCATTATTGGATTATAACGAATTGTAAGCCTCAAAACGTGCTATTTAGTTAATGCTTAGAAAGAGCAACTTTTTTTCCAAGTAAAAATTGGTTAAAAGGGTATATTTATTTTTTAGGCTGACGTGATAGTTTCGGGCAAAAACGAGAATTATCAACGTGAGAGCCAATGAGCTATCATAGGTTCTTCTAAGCTTGCTGCCCTTACAAACCAGAGGTAGGTTCGCGTTTGCAGTATGGAAAGGTTTTCATATTCCAATTGACTGGTCCAAAAACCATTCGAAGAATAGGTGGAGGAGGGGGAACTCTGCCTCGTCGTGACAACTGAAAGACATATCGAGTTCCGGACGGCGTAGTGACATTTTTTATTTTGTATCTACACATTTTGAAACGTAAAAAAAGGTTTGAAAATTAGTTTTTTACGAGGGAAACACAATGGATTATTGCGCCGTAGAGAATAAAAAGCTAAAATATCGAGCTTGAGCTGACTATTCTTAACAAAATAAGATGATTCAACGTCGTATACTAGTTTCTGTTGCCTATATAGAACCAAACATCAATAATTCCGTTGTGATTCATGTTATTAGGCGTCTCGATGGGACGTCGAGGAGGTTTCTTGGGGAAAGACTCGAGTTGCGGACTTCCCTTTCAGATCAATCGTGTACAAAAAGTATTCAAATGATCGTAATGTGAAAAAACTTCAACGTTTAGAGAATACACTGAACAATCATACCGTCATATTCTCCCTGAATCCGCTACTGTGCCTAGCGATGGATTTTTCTTAGTTTTGGCTCAAATAATCCCAATAATATGTGTATATCCTTTCTCCACGGACATCCGCTGGTTCGCCTGTTCCCATTCGCATTCCGTTCATACCAAAATACTACCAGAGAAACCAGTTCACTGCCTACTCCTCAACGCAAATCTCTTTTTCAGATTATTTCCACTCCTCCACATCCCAACAATAATAAATTCGACGTAAGTCACTCGCGAAGAAATTGTGGAAACCCATTGTATACAGAAATGATCAGAAATAGTCCATTTCCGAAAACTTTTATGGATTTCTCACCATTTCTATCTACAATAAATTAATTTTTTTTCTGTTTCCACTTATTTTTCCCTGCCCCTCACATGAAGTTAAAATTTTTTGTTGTATGTAACTCTTACTGAATGTATTTGGGACTGGCTAGATAAACAAAAATGATTACCTAGGTAAAAATGAATAATGTATTTGTATTAGTTTTGGGTATTCAACCCCTACAACCCCAGGAAGTGATGGTATTCGCCGGATTCGCCCGCGCCGAAGAAGGCGGCGAAATTCGACGGATGTGCGAGTTTGGTGGAGTCGTCCTGGGTCGGGGGCCGGGGTCTGGGGACTGGTGACAGGGGTCTGGGGCAGGGGTCTGGGGTCTCGACAGGGCTCGCCGGCTGGAGCGAGGCGCGGGTGTGAGGCGCGGGTGCCGGAGAACCCCCGAGGACGAGGCGCGGGGAGGGAGCCGGTTGGAGGGGAGCTGGGAGCAACACTATAAGAAGACCTCTAGGCCAGATACCCTCTTTCAGACAGTTGAACTTAGTGGGTCGCTTGCTTAGGGTAGAGCACGTCAAGTCTTTTGAGCTCTTCAGACCAAAATCAGCGAAGGGCCGACTGAATCCCTTGGCCTAAAATCAACCGCCAAAAATCCCGAACCATACGCGCTTCGCACCACCTGTCACGAGAGCCGATTTCAGTGAAAGTGCAATAAACCAGTGAAATAGTGCTGACGTCCTTCCACAACCTGTGCAGATACGGTGAGTTGTCTTTCCCTAATATTTACCTCAAATACCTCTCGAATTGTACCGAATAGTACCAACACAGTCCGATCTTGACCGCCTGGGTCCAACTCAGGTCTATCCATGAACGCTCCAATCGGCCGATAACTAAATTCACGAGGCAGGATCCCCAATCCCCAAATACCTTCCAGGTCTTCCGCGCCTTCGACGTCATTGCACTAGTACTAGTACTGAAGACGTTCACTAATAATACAGTTCGAGCGTATTCAGGTCATTCGAGTTCAGATCCCGACGGTGGAAACCCTCGCGAATATTTATCAGCTCTTTTTAATGAAACTGACGTACATACCCGGATGAAGCACTCATCATTGTACCTATATGAAGGTACCTTACCTAATGAAGGAGTTTCAGAAGATGTTTTCGTGAATGGTAGTAGAAAGAGTTGGTCCTTACAGACTGCATGGCGCTGGTCTGTCGCCAGCGGGGGGGCTTAGCTGAAAACATTATTTGATCTCGCACGTCTTAAGGTTGGTCAACCACCAGTTGATTCGCGGATAAATCATGAGCCAGAACTTTGTTTCTTCAGTGTCGTAGCTGAAAATGCCAGGTGGACGGACATACCCTCAAGACCGTCCATCCTGAGTCCACCTTGGATAGCCTCCCCCAGAAAACTGCAGTTCACATATCAACACTCAAGAAGCCCTCTAGGTGGTACCATCGGACACCACTCAGCCTCATATAGGTGCTTTTATCTCAAAAATTGAACAGGGCCACCCTAACCGTCCCTTTCAACCATTTTAAATCGAGTCTACGATGTAGGCAATTTTCTGATAAGTCCATTCACGCTTGAGCCGCAAATTTCTGGTGTGACTCCACTTGGCGGTTGAGAATCTCTCATGGTGAAATACTGAAACTCAGTCGCTTGCAATGAGGTTTTAAAATTATGACATTGAACAACTAAGTGCAACTAGTGGATGCAGTCTGAATCGATTTGTCCATACGTCGTTATTGCGTGCATCTCACAAAAGGTTACTTTTTATGTCTATAGCAAACCAAATGGGGGAGATTTCGGCACTTGAACGTTCTTTACACGAAATTTCGACTAGCAAATTACTTAATGTATTTTTCATTTTAAGCGTTTCGATCAACCACACAGCGAAGCGTACAGAATAAATTTGTAGCCAACCGAAAATCTCCTATCCACCATTTAATTTCCGCGAAATTTCTTTTTTTTTTTTCGAATTACCGGATCATATTAGGCAATAAATTTACATCCCAGACAGCTTAAAATGCCGCTTCCGCCCCTATTCTCCTTCATTAGTGATTTATCCTTCTTCTCAGTTGATTCAGCGTCTGATTTAGTGAAAAATAATACCTTCGCGGCAGATTCTTCAAAATACGAGAAACGATTTTCAAATCCGCATGAGAAAGTAATGTATGCCCATACTAATGCAACAATAAATAATTTTATTATTAATATTTACGTAAATAAGAATACTTATAGAATACTCATGTTCGCCAAAGCCTAAAATAAAGCGCCAGGATCTGATGTGAATAGGTGACATGGAGGAGTTCATAATAAACGGAGAAATATTGCCTTTTTTGGTTATATAAAAGGATCAATAACTATATTAGAGGGCCAACAATGAAGTTCTAATAGACGGCCATTCATACAAAATTCTGTCAAAAATTGTACAAATCAATCAACGAAATGTTTTCGACTAGTTTGCGGGGTTCTGGCTGGTTCTTGACTTCAGCACAGAAAATATCCTAGAAAATTTAAAATCCGAATTGAGATTTCGATCAACTCTTGTCTTTGAGCCGTTTACTGTTATGTTGTAACGCCGAAGGCCTCCGTCATTGGATCGGTTGATTGTTCCCAAAGCTGACTCAGTTGTTTCTCGTTGCTTTGGTTCTTTTTTTTATTATTTTTTTAAACCAAATTAGAAACGATGAATCGGGAAAAAAGTTCAAAACACAGGCGAGACCAACGAGGAAATTGGACTTGAATCTCGTGTGGCACAATTTCCCAGCATCGAGGCTCGAAATAACGACAATCTTTCGATCACCTCTAGTAAACCGAGTTTAGAGGTTGGCGGTTCGAGTCTTGTGATCTCAGGTTCTCTGGCTAGCCCACGGGGAAAACATTCGACCATTGGGAGCAATTCTGTCACCTGATGTAATCGCCATGACGCATCAGGTGCCGAATAAGACATTTACTCTCCAGGTAAACTGAAAAATGGCGTCATTTTTTCACTGTGGGGTAATCACGCCTCGATTCACGCATCAATCACAGATGAGAGAATCTACAAGTGATTTGCGGCAACATCGAAATAATTTCAAATTGAACAGCTTTATAAAAACTCTAAGGCTAAAAAGTTTCGAGGACCAGCCTAAAAAGAGGAAGAAAAATTATTTTTGCCGGAAACGGCCTGAACGGCGTGTCAGACGGACATTTTTCTTCCGGATTTGCTCGAAAATGCAAATGCGTTTTGTGGGAATTACAATAATGGAAAATTGGTTATGATTTTCTAGGATTAATTAATAAAAAAATTACGGACTTGGCGTAGAAGTGAAGTAAAGTCTGCTTTTCCATCAAACACTATTCCACTAAATGCATTCATTTACTTTTAGATGAAACCCTTTCTCGGGGCTCTTCTCAGAATGACGTCACCCCGTTTATACATTGACTGTTCGGTTTTCCTGGTTCCATTAACACACCCTGGCGAAGAAAATGTCATAAAACGCCCGAGTCGAGGGAAAAATGAGAAAGTTTGGCGAAGATTTCTTCAAACCCTCCCCCCGACAAGAAAATCACTCCTATGCAAGCACCAATTAGTGTTGCATCAGTCCATCCAGGTACTACGGGAACCTTTTTGAACCCAACAAGCCCTCACTCGGCCTGCTTAATGTTCATCACGAAACGGCCATTCTTAGAGCGGTCTTTAAAATTGCTGATACCTAATTTTTTTTTTTTTTTTTTTTTTTTTTTTTTTTTTTTTTTTCTAAGATGACGTATAGATTATACAAGCCGAAAGACAAAGAGAGAAAGATAATTACGGTTGAGTAAGGTCGAGCACGGACTAGAAATAACGCACGAGGCGCGCTGAAGAATCTCCGCGCAGATTTTTTTTTTGCTTTTTTCTGATTAATGCCCCGCTCATTTTCTTGAATTATCGATCTCTTGAAGGTAAATTACACACGAGAACGCGGAGATGGGGGCCACTTTACTCTATTATCCTATCTCAATGCGAAGCTCAACAATGGAGCGTTTCCAACGAACCGGCATTCTCGTACATACGAGCGAGCAGAACAGTGGTGATAGCGACCGGTTACTGACGCGAGCATGGCCGACGAGAATTGATCGGTTCAAAAAAAATTGACGACAGTCCTGAAAACCAATTGAAAATGATTATAGTTGCGAGTGTCTACGTATAACGAGGCGCAAGTAGACGGCATGTAGACCTTGGGGGGCGTATAGACGCAGATAAAACAGATATAATCCTAAACTAGATGGTAAAGTCGAATTTCAGAGGTACAATAAATCAAGGAACCCACACACGTTATTCTCTCTTCTACGTGAACCGTTGCGAACGCCTTCAACGATGTTTTTGAGACGTCTTAGTTACGCGGAAACCTACCACAACCTTCCAGTTTGAACTTCAGAAGCGATGTACAAACAGGAGAGCACCCCGAGAGTGCTAATAAATTTAGTATAAATTAGTTTTCCAATGATGTAGGCATTATTTCTTATCGTAGTAAACCTTCAATTAAACTGCGATCGCAACAAGGATGAAATAATCGTCAAATTCGACATTCATCTGATGAATTATCAAACCTATCAGGTCAATTTTCGCGGATGGTGGTTCCCAGCTTTTTCCAAAACTACGATTTCAGATACCAAAACGTTTTGCCGTGTCATGGCTCCGAGTCGACTCGTGACCGGCGAGACAGTTTCATAACCTCTTCCTTTCCTTCCTATAGTCTGAGAGCCGTGGGCTGTGAACACTAACTTGGACCCAAGCGAGGCTCGATAGTACAATCGATCAATCACGGTCTTGATTGAAAATCCTCTGACGGACGTAACCTTCAGTTAACATGAGCCTGTCGAAATTATCCTCACTTTCCATCTGTCTGAGTGCCCCACGCACCTACACCAGTCTTTTTGTGCCACCCAGTGGGAGAGGAGTTGAGAAAGTTGTAGTTCGATATGAGTACCGAAATAGTTGGGATTTTAATTAAATGTCCGTCATTGTAATACCCTGCTTATAATGCTGCTTTTAGAGAAGACGAGGAAGGAGTAAGACTCAACACATTCGCCCACTCCAAGCTGGTGGCTGTTATCTATTCAGCCATGTAACCACTCCTTTCGTTACTGATTTTGGTTGGTTATTCCTTGAATAATCAACCTATGTTTTCGTGCAAATGGTCAATCTCTCGGATTCGGCTCAAATTTTTTTTCTGGACGTTTCATGGTGTCTAGATCAAAAAAGGTCAATGTCCATCCGCCGTACGCCGTCCACCGTCCACGCCGTTTTTGGTAGTAGAAAATTTTCTAAAAATCTGAAATTTGGGTCAGGGGTCTGTTCCCGGCCTAAGACGGTCCTCCAAGCTTTTCAGCCCAATCGGACCAAATTTGGGCGGGGTAGGGGTCAAAATGTGTTTTTTGAAAAATGGATTTTCGAGATTTTGGGCGATCTAGGCGAGTGGGGTATCATTTTACACTAAATTTTGGACGCTGAATCAAATGAAATGGGTCCCAGAACGATCGGCGCCCACTGGAAGAAGTTATGGGTCAAATTGGGTATATATTACCCATTTTGAATATGTGTTTTTGAGATTTCTGGAACCTGGGCGTGTGGGGTATCATTTTCCGCTAAATCTTGGAAGCTGAATCCAATTAAGTGGGTCTCAGGACGATTGGCACCCACTGAAAGAAGCAATGGGTCAAATTGTGTATATATTACTCATTGTAAATATGTGTTTTCGAGATTTCTGGAACCTGCGCGTGTGGGGTATCATTTTCCACTAAATTTTGGATCCTGAATCGATTGGAATGGATCTGGGACCCGCCGCACCCACTTTTTTCCCCATTTCCCCCATGTTGAAGAAATGAGTCTCCATGCGCCTGGTCCGAGGAATAACCAACCCCTGTGTAAGAATTTGCAGCGTTTTTTTAGTTATAGGTATGAAAATCTGGAGAGAGATTTGAAAAATGAATCTGAAATCCAGTCCGGAGTCACGAGCAAGAATTGCAGAAAGAGTTTCGATCCTCCCTTAGGAGAACGGTTGACCAAGTCCACTAAAATAAACAAGTAAAACTCTCAAGATTACATTCACACTTTCCTCAAAAACAGAACCATTCCCGTACGCAAATGAGGCTAAATACCTGGGCATGACATTAGACACCATGTCAGATGGAAGGAACGCCTTGAAAAGTGAAAACGCTGCAGATACTTTCACAGGGGTTGGTTATTCCACGGACCTGGAGAATGGAGAAAATAGGGGAAAACAGTGAATGTGAAGTGTCCTGGACTCGTTCCG
Organism: Cyrtorhinus lividipennis; assembly: GCA_019603395.1. Taxonomy (NCBI): domain Eukaryota; kingdom Metazoa; phylum Arthropoda; class Insecta; order Hemiptera; family Miridae; genus Cyrtorhinus; species Cyrtorhinus lividipennis. The sequence continues at coordinate 4,842,542 of CM034007.1, forward strand.
ATCGATTCGGAAGAGGTTATGGGTCAAAATTTGTACCTACCCACCTGTTTTGAAAGAGGATTTTCGATATTTCTGGTATGTACCTATGCGTGAGTGTTATTGTTTTTCACTAAATTTTGGACGCTGAATCGATTGGAATCTGGAGTCTCCAAGCTCCTGGTCCAAGGAATAACCAACCCGTGTGTAAAATTTGCAGCGTTTTTTTAGTGTAGTTGCGCTGTACAATGTTGTTTGCAATAATAATTCACTGTGCAAGAGCTTGGACGTAAGCGACTCATGAAGTATTCACAGAGCGATTGTGGGGATGCAGTACGGACGTGAGACGACCGCCATCCCGCTCTCACGTCTGACAACGAGATTCGACCTGCGTGATGTGCGCTCACTGGGACACACCCGGAACACATTCTGCTCCAACCCATCCGACATTCTCACGTCGCACGTGAACCCAACTGGTGTTGGACGGGGGAGAGTTGTATTGTGAGCTCATTCCTGGAATTTGGCTCATTTTCTGTCCACAATGGCAAAAATTATCACCCAGTTCTGGAAGGGCGCTGCAAATTCATCAAGATACCTTGGAGCAAGACTATGGGGAAAACCGTGAGCGAGATGTGTCCCTGACTCATTTCAATCAATTCAGCACCCGACATTCAGTGGAAAATGATAGCCCACGTACAAAAATTCACACTCGAAACTGGTAGTTAGGCATCCATTTTGACCCATACCCACCTTTGACGGACGCCTGTCAGCCTAGGATCATTCTTAAAGGATTCAACGTCCAAAATTTAAGGGAAAAGGATACCGTACATGCCTAGTTCCTAGAAATTCCCGAAAATCTCTCTACAATAAGCCCTCCTTTGAGCCGATTAAGCTGAAAAGTTTTGAGGACCGATAAGAGCCGTAAATGAGTCCCTGACGTTGGTCCCATAATTTGATAGTTTAAGTTTCATGATGTCCAGATCAAATGACAGAGGTTGGTTATTCCTCTGACCAGGAGCTTGGAGACTCCAGATTCCAATCGATTCAGCGTCCAAAATTTAGTGAAAAACAATAACACTCACGCATAGGTACATACCAGAAATATCGAAAATCCTCTTTCAAAACAGGTGGGTAGGTACAAATTTTGACCCATAACCTCTTCCAGTTTGCGCCAATCGTTCTGGGATCTAACCCATTGGATTCAGCGTCTGAAATGTAGTTGAAAATGATACCCCTCACGAATAAATCACTGAAAATCTCAAAATCGAATTACACATTTTGACCCCTCCTTCCAGATTTGGGTCTTGAAACACCCAGGAACAATTTTTGGGGCATTTCGGAGAGGTTGACTTTTTGCATGAAAACTTCCAAAAACTGAAAATTTTGGTCTTTGGTACAAGGGTGTATCATTCCAATAAAAAGATAAACTAAAGCAAGTCAGAAATTGGCGAAATTGATAGAGCCTTGTATAATGTTTTTCCCACATTATTCCTTGAATAATGAACCTATGTTTTCATGCAAATGGTCAACCTCTCCGATTCGGCTCAAATTTTGGTTGGTTATTCCTTGAATAATCAACGTATGTTTTCATGCAAATGGTTAACCTCTCCGATTCGGCTCAAAATTTTTTTCTGGACGTTTCATGATGTCTAGATCAAAAAAGGTCAATGTCCGTCCGCCGTACGCCGTACGCCGTCCGCCGTCCGCCGTCCGCCGTCTACGCCGTTTTTGGTAGTAGAAAATTTTCTAAAAATCTGAAATTTGGGTCAGGGGTCTGTTCCCGGCCTAGGACGGTCCTCCAAGCTTTTCAGCCCGATCGGACCAAATTTGGGCGGGGTAGGGGTCAAAATGTGTTTTTTGAAAAATGGATTTTCGAGATTTTGGGCGATTTAGGCGAGTGGGGTATCATTTTCCACTAAATTTTGGAAGCTGAATCCAATGAAATGGGTCTCAGGACGATTGGCACCCACTGGAAGAAGTTATGGGTCAAATTGGGTATGTGTTACCCATTTTGAATATGTGTTTTTGAGATTTCTGGAACCTAGGCGTGTGGGGTATCATTTTCCGCTAAATCTTGGAAGCTGAATCCAATGAAGTGGGTCTCAGGACGATTAGCACCCATTGGAAGAAGTTATGGGTCAAATTGGGTATATATTACCCATTTTAAATATGTGTTTATGAGATTTCTGGTACCTGGGCGTGTGGGGTATCATTTTCCACTAATCATGGACACTGAATCGATTGGAATGGGTCTGGGACCCGCCATACCCACTGTATTCCCCATTTCCCCCATGTTGAAGAAATGAGTTTCCATGCGCCTGGTCCGAGGAATAACCAACCCCTGTGTATGAATTTGCAGCGTTTTTTTCTGGACGTTTCATGGTGTCTAGATCAAAAAAAGTCAATGTCCGTCCGCCGTACGCCCTACGCCGTACGCTGTCCGCCGTCCGCCCTACGCCGTACGCTGTCCGTCGTCCGCGCTGTTTTCGGTAGAAGAAAATTTTCCAAAAATCTGAAATTAGGGTCAGGGGTCTGTTCCCGGCCTGGGACGGTCCTCCTAACTTTTCAGCCCGATCGGACCAAATTTGGGTGAGGTCAAACTGTGTTTTTCGAAAAATGGATTTCCGAGATTTTGGGCGATCTAGGCGAGTGGAGTATCATTTTCCACTAAATGTTGGACACTGAATCCAATGAAGTGGGTCCCAAAACGATTGGCACCCACCGGAAGAAGTTGTGGGTCAAAATAAGTATGTATCTACCCATTTCAAATGTCTGTTTTCGAGATCTCTGGTTCCTAGGCGTGTGATGTATCATTTTCCACTAAATTTTGTACCCTGAATCGATTGGAATTGGTTCGGGACCCGCCACACCTACTGTTTCCCTTGGTTCTAGGTTTAAATTAGTCACCATGCGCCTGGTTCGAGGAATAACCAACCCGTGTATAAGATTTTGCAGATTTTTTCATTCATCCCATCATCTTCCTTTAACTAAATTAACGTATTTTATTTTTTCGCGATCCTCCCATTTGTCGTGTTTTAAGCCTCCCATGTTTTGCGACGGTTGTTCAACGCTCCGAATTATTCCCGTGACGACTCGTTCTGACAACGCGATGAAACGAAAAAGACTTAGCTTTTGAATAATAAGTAGGTTGAAGAACTAAAGAGCGAATGAATAGCGAAGACTGAAATAAAAACACCTCTCAATGCCGAAAACAAGCGTTTGCGGTCTGTAACCGTGTGACAACTCACGAAACAATGACACTGTCAGGATTTGCAAGAAATTGTTCAAAAACTCATTTTAAACGCAAAGAGAAATATTAAAAATAGTTCTTTCTTGACGCCACTTTATTTTGTTTAGCCAAAATTTGTAGTACTTGGAGTCTCACCAATTCTCTTTCGACAATAAAAAACGATCGGAGTGACGATTTTTCAGAAGGTACGCGTTGGCTGTTGATAATATGAAAAGAGAACAAAAAAATGAGGCGATTGGCTCATCGTTGCACAACACACTATCACAAATATGACTCCTAATTCATATTTATCGTCTTCTTTAAAGATAAAAATGAGATCTTGTCGAAAGAGAAATTCGTAGTAGGAATTTGTAGTGAATGACGTAATGTTTATCTGAGGGTCCGGACGAAAACATGACTAGCGATTTGGGCAACTACGTAAAGTTTAAAACGTCGGTGTTTTGTAAATGCGTACTCTTTTTGAAAAGTACCAGTTGTCCACCTCCCCGCTTGGCGTCAAAATTGTATAGTATACGTTTCATGATGTCTAGATCAAAAAATCTGCAAATTCTTACACACGGGTTGGTTATTCCTCGAATGGGGGAAACAGTGGGTGTGGCGGGTCCCAGACCCATTCCAATCGATTCAGGGTCCAAAATTTAGTGGAATATGATACCCCACACGCCTAGGCACCAGAAATCCTGACACATACAAGGGGCGCTCGGTAGTCTAGTGGAATAGACGAAGGATTGGTGTGGTACTCCGAGCGGCCAGGGTTCGAATCCTGGCTAGAGCAACTTAATTGTTTGTCTTGACCCTCATATTCGTCCTCTTCACTTAAGGGGGTGAGGCAATAAGTAGCCACGAGCGAAATCGTCAGATCAATTTACGATCCTCTTTGGAGGACGGCTGACGACGTCCGCGACACCTGACCAAGGTAGTCGGACGAAAATCCAAGGTGAAAGTCCTTTGTTTACTTTACTTACTTACTACTACTCCTGACACATACAAAATGGGTGGATACATACCCAATTTGACCCATAACTTCTTCTGGTGGGTGCCAATCGTTCTGGGACACACATCATTGAATTCAGCGTCCAAAATTTAGTGGAAAATGACACCCCACTCGCCTAAATCACCCAAAATCTCGAAAATCCATTTTTCAAAAAACCCCTATCCCCTCCAAATTTGGTCCGATCGGGCTGAAAAGTTTCGAGGACCCATCTCGGCTGGGAACAGACCCCTGACCCAAATTTCAGATTTTTAGAAAATTTTCTACTACCAAAAACGGCGTGGACAATGGACGGCGGACGGCGTACGGCGGACGGCGTACGGCGGACGGCGTACGGCGGACGGACATTGACCTTTTTTGATCAGGACATCATGAAACGTCCAGAAAAAAATTTTGAGCCGAATCGGAGAGGTTAACCATTATCATGAAAACATAGGTTGATTATTCAAGGAATAACCAACCAAAAAACTCTCTCTTGTTTTCCGTAGTAGACAATTTTCAATGAGTCTGCCATTTTATTCGAGGCCTATAGCGGATGTAGTTGTTCGATCGGAACATGGGTAAAAATAAAATAAAAATTTGTGGAACTTGATTTTCAGAACTTTTTGGAAACATGTGTGGCATCATATTCCACTAAATGTTGGACTCTGAATCCATTGAAACGGGTTCCAGACCCCGCTGGTGGTTGGTAAGAGTCAAAATTGGTACCTGCCTAACTATTTTCAAGTGGCGCTTTTCGCGATTTGCGTGTACCTAGGCTTGTGGAATATCATTTTCCATTAAATGTTGGACGCTGAATTTATTGAAATGAGTCCGGGACACTCCACGCCCACTGTTTTCCCCCATAGTGTTGTTCCAAGGAATAGCTGCTGTGGAATAATTTGCAGCGTTTCCTACAATCTGGTAACTCTGGTAGTAATCTTGGAGAATTCAATGATATGCTTTCCCACATAAGCATACCTAAAATAGCAAATTGTGGGGTAGTTTAGAGTTAGTGTTAGTTTAATGAAATAGGTCCCAGAACGATTGGCACCCTCCGTAAGAAGTTGTGGGTCAAAATGGGTATGTATCCACCCATTTTGTATGTGTCATACTGGTGCCTAGGCGTGTGGGGTATCATTTTCCTCTAAATTTTGGACCCTGAATCGATTGGAATGGGTCCGGGACTCGCCACACCCACCGTTTCCCCCATTTTCTCCATTTTGAGGAAATGAGTCTCCATACTACTGGTTCGAGGAATAACCAACCCGTGTGTAAGAATTTGCAGCGGTTTTTTTTTTTTTTTTTTTTTTTCTCTCTTGATGTCTGGATCGAATAATATATGAACCATTCATTGATGGACACCATCTAGTTCGTTTTATGGCTGTTATATGGGAACTTTCAAATCCAAAATTGTAAAAACGAATTCTGGCGATATGGTGCATGAAATTTGTCATTTCGATCATTTACTCCGTTGTTCGGGTATTGTAAGGTACTTCATTTTATCGTGAAAATGAACGAACAAGTCTCGACCAGATATCGTAGGACGAACTTGTGACAGCCTTCTTGCCGTTTGGATCTGAACTTCTTTTTCTTTCTCTTCGTTGAAGAAAAAGTTCGAGATAGTGAGACCAGGAATGGAACCAAGTGAGGCCACTCCTCGTGTGCGTGATAAGAGCTGAGACCTGCTCTCGTCGTGATTTATCGCCAGCCGAAGTTCACTGCGCCGGCAGCACCGTCGGATTTAATTGTTCAGTTTCATCCCGGAGGGAGAGAAAGATGTGTTCCAAATTATCAGTCGCTCGTCTCCTGGGTGTCTGATAAGGTGTACTATGTGGAGTCACGACGCCGAAATGCATTTTAAATCACCGAGTAGAGATGTGCCGAAAAGAACAGAACAGGTATATTGGAACAGGTATCTGTTTGGAACAGCTCCGTTCTGGAACAGTGGTGGAATAGCCTGTTCCAACAGTTCCGAACGATACCCCGAGTTCGCTGCCTCTGCACACTATTTTCTTGCACTAGTTAGGAACAGCAACACGTCGTGGCACTTAATTTTTGGTTTTCCCAGGCTGAGTTACAAAACTAATACTTTCAAAACTGGCATTAAAACATTTCAATGTGGTTGCAACATCAGTTCCGTGTGAACGTATTTTTTCAAAAACTGGAAGCATAATTAGTGACAGACGATCACGACTGAAACCCTGTAAAGTTAAAGAAATTGTGTTCCTAAATGCTAACCAAAAGATGATATGATAACTGTCACTACGGTCAGATTTATTTTGTTATGATTTTGAACAAGACATAATTAAGTTTGAATAATTTGGCCTAAAAAATTTGACATAATTAAAACAATTTCTAGTTTATTTGATTGTTTTAAGTCAACTTAACCAATATAACTTTTAGATATATCATTTTTAGTATTAAATTAGTACGTTATACGGGCATCGGCGTGAATTGCCTTGCTGTTTTAAAGTGTTCCGCAACAGAGAACAGGATAGAGACGCAACAGCATCGTCGGGGTCGTCAGACTCGCAGAACAGTCATCATGAGACCCCGTGGAACAGACTGTTCCAAACTGTTCCGCCGGAACAGGTATATGAGACTGGTCTCAGCGCGGAACAGTCTCGTGTGGAACTGTTCCACAAGATGAGCTAGTACGTCTAGCACATCTCTAACTGGAACTCAAACTCAGAACCGATTCTCCGGGGTCAGTTGAGTTGGTGAAACGCGGCGGGTGGCCCGCGATTTTTTGCCCGGCCCCGTCGTGCTGTCGCGGAGAATCGTGACTCGCCGCTTGCTCCCACCCGGCAGGCTGCACCGTACGACTGGCCCCGGTCATGATCAGGGAGAGTCGGCTCTTTCGTGCGGGTACTTCACCGCTCCTTCAGGCGGAGCTTATAGGAGGAGCACGCGTCCCGGCTCCGGCGAGTCTGATGTCAACCCGCCGTGCAGAACCCCCGGGGAGGCATTCCGCAGCCCTTCAATAGGGGTTGCACCCTCAGGGAGATTGTTGGACACGTAAAACCGGCCACTTAATCAGAGATTGATGTCCCAACAACAAGCTTTTTGCAAAATATTAGCGCATCACAACGAGAAAACCCAGCTCAGGTCACAGCCAAAAATACTATTTACACAGATCAAAATTTACAACATGAAAAAAAAATTAAATTCTTGAAATTCACAAAAACTAGCCTAACATAAGTTACTATAGCGGAATGCCGAGTATAGCAGCGTACGTGGACCAAAACAAAATAAAGAGCCTCTTTTCATTTTCTAAACAAAATCATCTGACCTCCCGACATAACAACAACCGTTGATTAACACGAGAGGCCATCCCACACAATTCTTCCCCCCCCCCCTTCCCATATACACTACGATTACATAAAAACACGACCACCCTATCTCATTTCATCGATTTGAAAATGAATAAGACTCGTAAGAGTTCCCTATTTGGTACTATTCCATCATGTCTCCCTGGACGGGCAATATCATGTGAGAACAGGTCATTGACCTTCATTTTGTACGTATACTTTTGCTCCATTAGGCTCGGTGATAGTTACACAGTAACAGTAACAATGAGATTTCGATTTTAATTCATTGGGTCACTGGAGATTGGAGCCCTCAACCCAATTTTGTTGCCCATCTCTTCTCTTTTACCTGATTAATTTTGATTTTATTAAATAGGCTCGATTTGTGCTTTTGGTTGGTTATTCCTTGAATAATCAACCTATGTTTTCATGATAATGGTCAACCTCTCCGATTCGGCTCAAAATTTTTTTCTGGACGTTTCATGATGTCCTGATCAAAAAAGGTCAATGTCCGTCCGCCGTACGCCGTACGCCGTACGCCGTCCGCCGTCCATTGTCCACGCCGTTTTTGGTAGTAGAAAATTTTCTAAAAATCTGAAATTTGGGTCAGGGGTCTGTTCCCAGCCAAGATGGGTCCTCGAAACTTTTCAGCCCGATCGGACCAAATTTGGAGGGGGTAGGGGTTTTTTGAAAAATGGATTTTCGAGATTTTGGGTGATTTAGGCGAGTGGGGTGTCATTTTCCACTAAATTTTGGACGCTGAATCCAATAAAATGGGTCCCAGAACAATTGGCACCCATTGGAAGAAGTTATGGGTCAAATTGGGTATTTATTACCCAATTTGATTATGTGTTTTCGGGTTTTCTGCTACCTAGGCGTGTGGGGTATCATATTCCACTAAATTTTGGACCCTGAATCGATTGGAATGGGTCGGCGACCCGCCACACCCACTGTGTGTAAGAATTTGCAGTGGTTGTTATCGTGTTACTGACTTCTTGAACCACTTGAGTCAGCAACACGATTGCAAAACGATTGCAACCCACTGTTTTCCCCATTCGAGGAATAACCAACCCGTGTGTAAGAATTTGCAGATTTTTTATTTCATAAGGAAAAGCTAGAAAGTATTGAATGCATTTTTTTTTTTTTTTTTTTTTTTTTTGAGAACTTACTTTCCTTTCGTCAAAAGAAATGAAAATACCAAAAATTGCAATTTGTTCTCACCGGAATTAACGGAAAAGTACTCAAAAACCAATATATTCCTATTTGAAGGAAATCTTGCTTGTTATAAAATTTCAATTGTCATTCTAAACAAGTCAATTTCAAATCTCTCTTCAGAGCTTCAGTGGGAATTTAAATTCGATGCAGCTAGGACAGCACGTCGCAACCTATACACACTTCCCATGCGAATCCAGTCGGGAAATAATCGGCGAGTTGCCAATTTTTGTACGAGTGGGTTCGCTCGGTTTTTGAATAATGTGCACATTCGAAACGACGATACGTCCTTGTCTTCCAACGGTGCGTCACTAGTGTCCGTGACCGCTATGTGTTAATCTGCAATACCATCAGCGCATTCAGCATTGATCTTCATTTCGAACTGATGTTTAAATCACGTGGTAGAAAAACTTGAAAAGTATGGTTTTGTGAAACTGAGCAAAGGGAGTATAAAATTGTGACTCCAACTTTGGTGACGGCCGCCCTTATTGCTGGTTTTCACATATTTTCCAGTACAAAGTAGAGAGGCAGAAAAGGGTTCTGAAAAGGCATAAGATACACTTTACAGACCGGGTTGGACAGAAGGGTTGCTTATGAGCCAGTCCCCACCATTGGGAGGTTGGACTTAACCTTTACAATGTTTACAATGGCCGTCTGCAGCATCTGTCTAGTGAACAATGACAAAATTGAATTGACGACTCGGAATGTGGAACACATTAGCTTCAGTTTTACTTTCAGCTCATTTCGGCAGAGCTGCACAGCTTGGTGTGCTACATTTAGGTACGTTGCAAACGAGTACCGTGTGAAAACCGACAAAATCCCATCAAATTCAACCCCGTCTCGCCTTGGTTACAACCACACTTCGACAACCTGCCGTGCACCAGACTAATCTAAGCACCGTGGCGTGAACTAATTGTGGGTCACGTCATTATGGAAACGTAGGTACCGTGAAGATTTCACCGATCGGGAATTCCCCCGACATTGACCATGAAATCAGAACGATTTCTCCCCAGCACGGACGGCTCTTCATTCAAATGGATCTTTGTCGATGAGTTTTCCCTTGGCGTCTCGGCCTTGAACAATGCACCTCTGTCAAAGTATTCACAACCTAATTAATCTATTTTATGGTTTGTACCATCTATACACTTATGGTTAAGACCATCTACGTAGATATCCAATTATGGAGGATTTATCTTCATCATGACCGATTAATTCAGTTAGTGGTCTTCAATCTCAAGTTCAATGTGCAGAAACTCGCAAACTTCATCAAGGACCTGTCCACTCGTCACTTCAAGCTCCAAGGTGAGCCTCTGAAGGTGAGCTTAGGATTAAAAGGATTCAAATTTCCAATTAGTTGACGGAACTGAAAACTTTTTTTTTCCTCCGCAGATGGCGTTCGTAGTTGTAGATTGGGTCGCCTTCGTTGGAGCGCGGAGGAGTCACGGAAAGAAATTCGCGAGTGTTTTGTCCTTCGAAGCTCCTTGAGAGCGGAATCGACTGGTCGAGGAGAAGAGGCCGCGAATAGGGGATGAAAGGACTCATTACCGACGTGTCTACTCAATGACACAACGGTGTTCGAGTTGGTTTCCCCCCTCTGACCAGTTCGCCTTATAATTGAAAGAAATAGGATATTTTCATTGATTCCCTACGCTTTTTTTGTATGGGAACAGGCGATCCAAATTACAAGACATATTAACAGTGAAACAACATGGCAGACCGAGAGAAGGTTTGAGAATATCTACAACAAAATTGGCCAGCAACAGGTTGGCAGTATGCAGAAGAAGGCTTATTTACATGACACGGGGACTTCAGGAGGCATCTCTGCAGAATTGGGGTGCGCAATGGTACCCCTGGCTGCAGATTCTGTGGCGAAGACGAGGAGACAGCGCCTCACATCTTCAATTGTCCTGCCCTGGAACATAGGTGTTTCAGAACCTTCGGGACTTCGGACCGAAGGTGTAAGCCCCCAGGCTTGCTGCCTCCAGAAGGCCAGAAGGGAGAGAGGATGCGCCAAATGCGCGCGCAGCTCCTGCCTGGACGTCGCATTTAGAGAGGCCCAGCGCGCACTCATTCCAATGGCGTCCAACCAGGCGGTCGTCGTCGAGGCGCCCCTCGGGGCCGAGGCGCCCAACATGTTGGAGTATATATTTTTGTAACCTGTCATGCAAGTGCATCACACTCAGTCCATCCTGGCATCGTCCTGTGCTCGCTCTGAAGTGAACTCTGCGACCGTGCTGAAGTCGACCAAAGCTGTAATATTGTGTTCCCCATGAGATAAAGGACTCAAGTTAATAAGCCTCGCTGTGTACCTGCGGGACAGCGAGCCCCCTCCTGTTTTTCCTTCCACGTCGACGCCGTTTTCGTCAGCCGGTATCGTTGCACTTGCTCATGAATTGTATTTCATATATATCATAATTTCATGTATCTTGTATTAATTGTATTTTATGCTCCACATGTTGTCTAATTTACTTTGTCGAATTACTTTGTATTGTATCAATTCTAGCCCAGGTTGAGGCATATTTTCCTTTGCTACGAGTCTTTGTTTTCAATTATAATTCAGTTTGTATCAATGTATTTTATGTTCATCCTTGGTATCCCTAGTTGCTCAGTCGTAAGTCTTGGACTTACATCCTGTATCCTCTCGCTAGGTCGCTTCCAAATTCTCCGAAGAAACCCGAATTAAATTATAGTAAATTCCAACACATTTTAATTCGAGAGAGGCTTACAAAGGGACATCCTCAACCAGGAGAACCTGGTCGGAGCTCTGCTGGATCTAGTCGGGAACACGGAGCTTCGGCCAAGATGAGCTCCAGGGGTTAGCACAATGGGCCACTAGGTGCGGGGGGTGGACACTGCAGTGGACGCCCCCTTTACCCCTGTGTAATTAATCTAAATCTAATCTAAAATGCAGGAGAAGGCAGTTTCATATTATTTGCGCAATCGGCAACACTGAACTCGACATCAAAGGCTAATCATTGAGCGTTTTATTGAGGGAGTGACTTAAGGGATGAATTTGTAGCGGTATCCGTATCTGGTCATTATGTCGATGAACACAACTCTATCGTTGTTAACAAATGGCTTTTCAACTCTAAGGTATCATTGGATTTAGTGCGTGTCAACTTGAGTGTTTTTGTGTGTTCAGAAGTTGAATAGAGGTTTCTATAGAATAGGTTTAAGCGTGGAATAACGGGAGTTTTTGGACTCCAGGAGGATTTTTGCTGACCAGAGCAGCCGTCAAGAGCTACAACAAATTAGGAATTTTCGTAAAAAGTTCAATTTTGAAGAATGTTAGATAATCGGTTATATGGGCGGATTCAAATCATCCAAAGTTCATAGATTTCGTACGAGCCAATTAATTAAACCAGATGTCGGCACGGAGAATAAAGTGCTTGTACCGATTTTAAAAGATGTAGAGGTTCTTGTGATTCGGTGGTGGACTGGTCTGGGTCAGCGGTGGAACGGTGTGTTTGACTTCTCATACAAAACGGAATCGCGAATCGAAAGGTCAACAGCTTTGGACAGCAGGTCTGTACGAGCGCGACAGGCGGACGAGGCCCCAGTCACCAGTCTTGGTTGGCTGTTTACTCAGCACTCGACCGTCTGCCGGAGAGGTCGGGGACTCATCCTAGTGGCTCGACCTAGACATTCCCTCTGTGGAGGAAGTTGGACATTTGATGTCGAAATCCGCGAATCGCAGAAGTAGGAGCGGTCCAAGTGGGCGTTCGACTCAAAATTTCGGCCAAACAACGTCGGAAACACAACAGATTCATCTGCGATTAGGGACAAGTAGACGCCACGGTCATTCAGCTTGATGCCTTATTTCCGAACAAACCGAAGAAGTCATCTGATTTTACACCCCCTGTGCGCAGTTTTGTTGTGGGGAGGAGAGTGCAGTCCCGTGGCTATGTCCAGAATCGCGAGATATGGCAATTTGGAGTCATTACAAAGAAACTGGGGACTTGTCACTATATGATTCAGCTCGACTATGGAAGATTACTGAAACGTCACATAAACCAACCCGTTTCGACCCGCGTTGCTTTGCCTCAGTCACCAGTGAGGAACCCTACGTCACAGGAGTGCGTCGGTCAGTTATTTTCAACCTTCCTCCTTCAGGCCAACATCTTCACTTCAATCATCAACTTGGGAACCTGCCTCAATCCCATCCTGGGCCTCGACCGAATGATGAACCCCGTCAACATCAAAGGATCAGGCGTCCACCTCGATACCCAATGATTATCACTGGTGATTGCTTATACATTGCTCGGTTTCTAAATTGTTTCCTGTTTTGGTTGGTTATTCCTTGAATAATCAACCTATGTTTTCATGCAAATGGTCAACCTCTCCGATTCGGCTCAAAATTTTTTTCTGGACGTTTCATGATGTCCTGATCAAAAAAGGTCCATGTCCGTCCGCCGTACGCCGCCCGCCGTCCACGCTGTTTTTGGTAGTAGAAAATTTTCTAAAAATCTGAAATTTGGGTCAGGGGTCTGTTCCCGGCCTAAGACGGTCCTCCAAGCTTTTCAGCCCAATCGGACCAAATTTGGGCGGGGTAGGGGTCAAAATGTGTTTTTTGAAAAATGAATTTTCGAGATTTTGGGCGATCTAGGCGAGTGGGGTATCATTTTCCACTAAATTTTCGACGCTGAATCCAATGAAAAGGGTCCCAGAACGATCGGCAGCCACTGGAAGAAGTTATGGGTCAAATTGGGTATATATTACCCATTTTGAATATGCGTTTTCGAGATTTTCGGTATCTGGGCGTGTGGGGTATCATTTTCCACTAAATTTTGGATCCTGAATCGATTGGAATGGGTCTGGGACCCGCCGCACCCACTGTTTTCCCCATTTCCCCCATGTTTATGAAATGAGTCTCCATGCGCCTGGTCTGACGAATAACCAACCCCTGTGTAAGAATTTGCAGCGTTTTGGTTGGTTATTCCTTGAATAATCAACCTATGTTTTTTTACATGCGATATTGTGCCAAATTTAGTGGGGGGACTGTTGTGACCCCATGATATTTTGTTCCAGCTGATAATATAGGACTTCTAGATTACGTGTCATCGTGTGTCCGTGTCCGTTTTGTCTCCTCGCTTTTTTCCACGATTATTAGCTACCAAATGTCACAATACACGCTGAACACAAGACGGGTGGAAATAGGCTTCAATGCAAATAGTTTTAAAATTCCAGGGTCCGCGCACATCGACCAGCTCAATAGTCGCAAACGAAAGCGAAGGAATCCACATCATGTGGATTTGGGGGCAGTTTGATTCACTCATAAACGTCGAGAGGAAGTAAAATTGTAATAGCTAAATTAGATTAATAGTACTGAAGCTAAGAGTATAATCTACTCGTAATATATATTGAATTTCATAACAATGGCGACTTAGCTAAATTGAAACAAATCAGATTATTTCTCCAATACCTCATTGTACCAACTAAGGAATTGCAATCGTGTTTCTGATTATTTGAATAAAATTTGTAGCAGCGACAATGAGGTCAATACATGGGGAAACAAGAATAGACATCCCAAGTTGATTGTTATGAACCTAATAATTTTCAATACGACCCCATGTTCTTCATTATAGCGGAATAAAAATGGTTTATTATCCTAATTTTGAAGACGCTTGCTCTAAAAAGTTAAAAAGTATATTTTTTTCTTTTTTTTTATGATTTGTTTATTGTTTATTAAAATATCTTCCCTGAGGAGGCAATGTCCCTAATATTGACAAAAAACCAGAACTAACTCCAGGGCATATACCAACCCAAAACCGCATTGCGTTGTATTTTGACAGAAGCGCTGCTCCGATTTCTCTATTTTGGATGAATCACGTAGGATAAGCCCCTGAGTACCAGTAGCTGACTCATGTTACCCCCACCCCTCACATAGAGCGAACATTAGAACCATTCAAAGGCTTGGATCCCAAAATCGCTTAAAAAAATACTGTCTTTGCTTTAGGAATTATCATTTCGTTCTAAAGCAGTTGCTCGATGTAAAGTCATTATAGAATTTTTATTTTCTTTAAACGTGCCCCGTCGGTTACGGGTCTTAACTCGAAAGTTATTGGCAAAGGCGGTCTCTATAAAATGTTTCAAAAGGAATATTATACCATGAGAAGATGCGATCACCGCGCGTTTCGCTTATTCCAGCTAACTCCAACCTAATTTCATGCAAGATAAAGACGAAAATTAATGACAGTGCCCGCTAAGAGGAAATCGAGGTGGTCTTTTTTATTCGTGCGGCGGTGGCGGGCCAGAATAACAAGAGAGGAGCGGATCGTTTAAACATGATCCAGGAGGATAGAGAGGACTTTTGCGCGTGTGTGTTCCTGGATTTGAGTCGGGTTTTCGACCGGTTTACTACAGCTCTGCCATGATCTGGTTCTCAAGGGCATCCGACCTCACTCGCACTTCCTCCAATCACTTGGCTCTTACCAAATTTAAAATCGCGTCGAAACCAATACGCACCGCGTTGCGTCATCGGCCGAAGTGTGGGCGACCTGAACGGGTGAGAATCTACGTCTTTGTTGGGGTTTCTAACCTCATTGGTCGGGGCTCAACGAATAGATTGACTTAAACATTCGTGTGGATCTCAATCCTATGATTGGTTGGTGTTGTAATCCAAGTCCGGGGCGTGATGATAATTTGATCTCCTAAGTCTCAATCGCAAATCCCCCCGCGGATAACCTTCGCGAAGTCACAATCAATTTAGTATACTCCGTTCACCAACAAAATTTAATTTAAGCCATTGATTTTTTTTTTTCAAGATAGAAAAACAGTTGGTTTGCTAAAAAAAAAAAACTGTTAAAAGTAATGTGCTCACATCAGACACGTTGTACGAGAGGCGAAAGGAACTAGAACGAGTGTCCTATTTGCAAGGATGATTTATGGTTTTTTTCCATGGGTATTGAAGTCGTTTGACCCTTTCAGATGAGTACATTAAGGATGATAAGCATGGAGTGGCCCGGGCCCAGATTTCATTAGGTTGGGGTGAGTGAGCTTCGGGAGATAACGTCTCGGCAGGGAGAGACTCAAGGTTTTTTGGTGAGACGTGGCAGGAGCGCTGTCGGAATGTTGGAACTGTGAGAGGAAATTTATGCCGCGGCATGATCCCGAAGCCAGTTTTTCGTTAGTCATAGAGGTCTCTCAACCATATGCCTGATCCATTTTTCGAGAGAACGAAGCAATGAATGGCCGTTGATCAGGAATTATACTCGTATGTACGCAGGTTGATACATTATCTACTATAGGTGAGCAATATTAATCTGATATTTTCGGAATCGTTTTACGGAAGATGCTTATCATGGACAGGAACTATCGAGTGACTGCCCATAAGCCTGTACATTTTTTCGAAATTTTAGCATAAAATTTTCCGAGATCCCCAAAAGGTTATCAGGTGTATATTTTTGGTTGGTTATTCCTTGAATAATCAACCTATGTTTTCATGCAAATGGTCAACCTCTCCGATTCAGCTCAAATTTTTTTCTGGACGTTTCATGGTGTCTAGATCAAAAAAGGTCAATGTCCGTCCGCCGTCCGCCGTCCGCCGTCCGCCGTCCGCCGTACGCCGTCCACCATCCGCCGTCCACGCCGTTTTTGGTAGTAGAAAATTTTCTAAAAATCTGAAATTTGGGTCAGGGGTCTGTTCCCGGCCTAGGACGGTCCTCCAAGCTTTTCAGCCCGATCGGACCAAATTTGGGCGGGGTAGGGGTCAAAATGTGTTTTTTGAAAAATGGATTTTCGAGATTTTGGGCGATTTAGGCGAGTGAGGTATCATTTTCCACTACATTTTTGACGCTGAATACAATGAAATGAGTCCCAGAACGATCGGCAACCACTGGAAGAAGTTATGGGTCAAATTGGCTATATATTACACATTTTGAATATGTGTTTTCGAGATTTCTAGTTCCTAGCCGTGTGGGGTATCATTTTCCACTAAATCTTGGACGCTAATTCCAATGATGTGGGTCCCGGAACGATTGGCACCCACTGGAAGAAGTTATGGGTCAAATTGGGTATATATTACACATTTTGAATATGCGCTTTCGAGGTTTCCGGTACCTGGGCGTGTGGGGTATCATTTTCCACTAAATTTTGGACCCTGAATCGATTGGAATGGGTCTGGGACCCGCCGCACCCACTGTTTCCCCATTTCCCCCATGTTGAAGAAATGAGTCTCCATGCGCCTGGTCCGAGGAATAACCAACCCCTGTGTAAGAATTTGCAGCGTTTTTAATTGAGTGGGTGAGTTATAGCGTTATATTTACGGTGCAAATCAGCAATTTATCAGGTGTACATAACGGGTTTTCAAAAATGTTTGGGATTTCTCGATTAGACCGAGAACTTTTAGACAGAAACTACGTATGTAAAGACTGCGATTGAAAAAATAAAACCTTTTTGCCGGTGTAATCCATTTGCGACGACAAAGAATGGATCGTTCCAAATATCCGGACGCTCTACCGTCGAGTTGCCCCGTGCCCGATCGTATCTGCAAAATCAGTCTCGAGAACAGGTTTCGTCGCAAAAAGAATTGGAATAAAGTCATGGGTTTCTTTCACTTCGCTTTCGACTAAGTTCCATTCAAAATTTCCGACCTCGAGACGGGACCGTGTGGTCCATTCAATAACACGAAGATTCATGACAATTGTTCATTTCATGAATATTGAGGTGACGGAAAGGAAAACCAAATCGGGAAATGATGGACGAACAGGTTTACCAAGTGATGAGTATTCGGTAGGACATATCGTTAGATACATTAGCACGAGAGCACTGAGCTGATCGACAGCCTTGGGAAGGATCAAGTAATATATCAATATGGAGTTTTGGGTCACACCTGTCTAACAACCAAGACTTTTCTTCATCGACTTTCAACTTGTTCAGCGGCAGGGCGCACTGGATCCTCAATATGCGAGGTTGTGCAGTATTAAGCGTAGTCGGCACTTGGATTGGTGGCCGATTGTGAAGTTGTTTTCGTGGCTCGTTAATTTTCGTGCGCTGCAACAGATATTGTTGCATGGCTGGGGCCATCTGTTGGGATCTCGTTTTACTTCTTAATTACCTTGATTTTCCGGAACCAGATTAAATATTGTATGGAAGCAGGCAAATTTTATACAAATGGCTGGTTCATAGACGGCATAAGGGAATCGACAGCACTCTGTCAGGTACCTACTGATCCTGACTCCTGTGGCAACACAACCGCGGATCGGGTTCCGCTTCGGAGGATTCGCCAACGCCCGAGTCTCGCAAAATATGACATCGGAAACGGTCCAAGGCCGTTTGCCGTAATACCGTCAATTATGACGACTCATCTCCGCTTTGTCCGCTTTTGCTCGCCATCCGGGAATGTCTCCTTTCCTTGCTAATTGGTGTAGGTCGGGGGTGAGCCGAATAATAGAGGAAAAGCACTTACGCTAGCGAATAACATCCACCGCTTCCTGAAGATGTGTCTCTTCAGACAGTGGTAGCCAATTACCAGTGGAGATCCGGAGCATCGGTAAATCTCGTCATATTCCCATTTTGTCCGCGTCGTTCAGCTCGCGGATAAAGCCGCGAATAAGGAACAAAGCAAATTTGTATGTTTCCCTGAATGGTCAATAAATATCAAGGACGGCTGGGTGGTTAAAAAAAGGAGCAACCCCAAATATCAATCTAGGTAATAGATGGACTCACGATAGCTAATTACACAGCCGACAATAATAACGTCTGTGGCGCGGATCCTTCGATGCTCTAAAGAAGTTTTTAATAGCTCGGTGATCATCAATTAACTACGGAACAGAAGTCGACCTCCGAACGGCGAAATAATTGATCTATTTATGATGTTCATCAACATTCTTGCGTGCCTATTTTTAGAGGCGCCAAACCGTATAAATAACAACGTCATAGTAAATATAAATCTGGGAAATGCCACTGTGAATGAAGCGATAGCAAAGGAATACGGAATACCCAGTTTTGATAGAAAATATAAAGTTTTATTTGTATTGCGCCCTTAGGCCGTGACAAGGTTGGAAATCATTGATCTAAAAGAAAATGTCATAGTGAAAAACAAAAAATATAAATAGTTCTTCAAGGAATTTTTTCTACTTTTTTTCTTTAACACCATCACTACTGCGCACATTCGTAAGCGGAGGACACTGCGTAAGAAGCCTAAAAGTCTTAGGGGCGAATCCATGGTGCACACTTCAGTGAACCGCTCCATGCTGAAGGTGGTACAACCCAGAAACCTGCTGCCATCAGCTAAGTGAGCCAGTGTCCTCTTGATGAAGAGCGGGTGGTCTAGGTTGAGGTAGGAAGTACACTGTCCTTTGAGGGCGTTCGGGTTTCTCGGGGAGAAGTTGTACTTAGAGCAATCAGCCAGCTGCACATCCACCCTAAGATTCTTCTCGATTTTTTCAATAATAGTGCTCTTCAACTCAGATTTTCTGCAGCATCCGCCATACAGGAACCGCAGTCTGCCTCCTCAAAAAGACTCTCCATCAGCAGTGCCCAGTTGTATCTACGGTCAGTCATGGTAGGAGACAGTTCCACCAGGCGGTTGAAACACATCCTGGGGAGTCTGTCGTCACCCATCCTCATCGGCCGTGTCCATCATCCAAACATACATCTGGCTATTAAGAGTTTCAGGTGTGGGATATTAAGTTTAGTTCGGACCAAGCAATCCGGCGTTGACCATTCATGGCCCAACAGGGACTTGAACGCTTTCACCTGAATCCGTTCAAGCACGTCAGCCTGGCAGAATGGCCATGTATCACAGGCATACAGAGCAGTGGAAGCAATCATAGTTTGAAGAGAGCCCACCATGTCTCTGATGAGTTGGACCCAGATTTGAATACAATAGACCATGTGGCCTTATATGCAGCAAACTCCTTCCAAGCCGCCAGCTTTGCATGAGCTGAGAAGAGTCCAGATCTGGAGAAGAGGACTCCCAGAAAGTTGAAAGAACTCACGACCTCGAGGCAGACTCCTCCACATGAGAAATTGTAATAGTAATTGGGGCGACCTTTCTAATGGAATACCTTTGATTTTAACGCGTTATTTAGCGTTATAAAGCTTATTTACTTAAAATATTCGTTCAAGGCCCGGAGAAGCCTCAGCATACCAGCGTATGATTTTGCAAGCCAGACAAGATCGTCAGCGTAGAACATGGAAAACAATTCAGTCAACATGTTGATATTGACACCTCTCATGCTACGCGTCTCGAAGAACTTGTCAAAATCTGACAGGAAGAGGGCAAAGAGGAGAGGGGACAAAATGTCTCCTTGCAGGATTCTCTCCGAGATTGGGTACTGCTGGGATGATTCATCACGAAGGAGAACGGAGAATGAGGCATTTTTGTACAGTGAGCGAACCAGTTTCATGAATCTGGCACTCACCCCGAGTGCACCAAGTTTTCTCCAGAGTAGAGCGTGAGAGATACTGTCAAAAGCTCGGCGGAAGTCAATGCAGGAGTGAACAGCTTTCTTCCTGGCTGCCGAGTTGCAATACTTATCACACTAGCGAGTGTGAAGATTGAGTCAGCCGTTCATCTGCCTTTTCTGAAGCCATTGTGATTTTCTGGGAGGAGTGATCGCGCATTGGCAAAGTCGAGCAACCTGTCATTTAAAATGTGAAAGAGAATCTTCGTCAGTGAGTTTATGAAGGATACACCACGATAGTTTGCAGGACCTGTATCATCCACCTTTTTGAATAACAAGAAGACTCTGATTCGGGCCCATGCTTGCAGCACTGATCCTGATTCGATAATCTGGTTGAGGAGGCGGAAAAACATAATAAACCTTCTTCAGGGAGGTTTTCGAGGAATTCATAGGGAACTAGATCCTCTCCTGGGGCTTTTCCATCTTCGCAGCGGGAGAGGGCAGCTCTTAGTTCCTGGAGCGAGACAGGAGGGTCAAGGTCTGGTTCAAAGGTTCCAAGCAGCATGTCTTCAGGAGCTGAGGGAGGTCTTTGATGTTGAAAAATCAGTTTTTAGGTGGCTTCCCGAAATTTAAAAAATGGCCCTTGATTGCATGATGCAACAAAGCAAGCTCACCATTCATCATTTTTGGTTTACTTATTTATTCATTCGATTTTGATTGAATATTGTTTCAACCTGTGTTTGGAGCATAGGGAGTAAATTGAAAATATGGATGGCCTTACATGTTTTTTTTTTTTTTTTTAAATTTTAGTGCATATAACCCAGTGTATTCTAAACCCGGACGCATTTTGTGGTACGTAAGTGATTCACATTGCAATCGGTTCATAATTCTGAGGTGATTGCGGAAGCGCATTCTATGCCACTTCAGTGCATCAGCAAATCGCGCTGAATTTTCGGATTGGTACCTGGATGGGTGGGGTATCATCTTCCACTAAATGTTGGACGCTGAATCGATAGGAATCAGTTCGGAACACTCCACACACAATGTTTTCCCCATTTTCTTTAGATATACATCATGAAACATGTACAAAACAATTGTTGGGGCAATCGGAGATGCTCAACTCTCTATGATCTAGGGCATGATTACATAGATTGATTATCCAAGGAATAACCAACCAAAAAGGAATAACCGTAAGCGTGAACTTTTAATTTACTTGATTTCATGTTGCCTAACCTGCGCTCAATGCGACCTATTCTTAGCCGAACTACCCTCTTCTGGAAGGCGCTGAGCGTCCTCAATGGAGTCACGCATAGCTCGCTACAATTTCTCGCGATAGCGAAGTGAAATAAATTGCTAATTAAACTGAACAAAGAAACCTGTTTTCACGGTAGCTTTCTAAAGCAAGGTTTCATGCTGAGGCTCCCCGGACGGCTCCTTCCTCCGGGCGGGGGTTGCTTCTGCTCAGAGAAGGATCGAGGTGAACTGGGCGTCCGGGACTTTCATCTTCTGTCAAATACCCAGTCGTGGCAATAGGCCAGGAATTCTACGGTTTGATAGCACTAGACGACGATAAAACATCAGCGTGCGAAGTGATGGGAGATTGGACGGTGAGAAACTTGACACGCAATAAAATATATGCTCTCCGCATTAATTTCATGGCTGCTCTTTCGTGTAATCATAAATACAACAGAGAGAGAAAGAATTCTTTGATTTTACTCCGCATGCTAGGAATTTATCGAACACGATAGTGTCTCTTCAAGGAGTTTTAATAGTAACGTCCCGACATTTTAATCGAAGTTGGTGTATACTTGTAGAGTCGTACCAGTGGAGTACCTTTTAATTATCAGCAAAAAGTAATTTTTCCAACGAGAACAGCTCCCTGTTAACAGCTTCGTATTGACAAGAATGATAGTTCATGAAGTAATTTCATCATTACTCAAAAGATGGAGGACTTGAACCATGATAACGGTTTCTCGAGTTAACAGTTCAGCCCTAACCCCTTATTACAACGTTTTGCTGGACTTCTGTTCTCTCATCTGCACGTTACCTGGAGCTGGAGAGGTGAATTGCGGATAGGATTCTAGTTGGGAGGATCGGAGAAGGTCGCGGTAAGTCTAAATTAAGGAAGCGATCTTGGCGATTTGAACGGTGGGGCGTAGATCAGGTGAGCGGGCATGCAGGTCGCGCTGCATTGCTTTCCGCGAAGTGCATACATTTTGCAATCCCCAATCTTGAGGGTTTTGAACAAGAAGAAGGATATTGAATTTTAAATTGAGTGATTTTGGTTGGTTATTCCTTGAATAATCAACCTATGTTTTTAAATTGAGTATATAGTTGACTTGAGGTCTCTGACGCCTCATATATAATGAGTATCGATCAAAAGGCTAAATCACAGGCGGAATCGTGGGATCCCTCAATATCTGTCCATAGCTGATATTATGGGCGAAAAAATTAATTGGTTAAAGACAAACATTGCCCGAGTGTTATTTTAACCTTTTACTCCAGGTACTCGTCTATTTCGAACAGCTACACGAGTATTAGCGAAGAAATACCGCTACATGAACCTTGGCAAAGTGATAATCGTATTTTCCCCGAAACAACGCATTCGCTCTCCATTCTCTGGTGAACGATTTCCATTATTTCACGATGACTCACTGTTGTGATCCTCTCCAATAAATATGTCCTTCGGGTTCTTACTAACCGTCAAATGTTTCAATTGTACTCTCGTCATTTCATCTCGAAGACGCCTCCGAAACAACCCTCTTCTGGTTCGTGATTTGGTTTCTCCAGAGAGCATAACGAGTCTTCTAATGTTTGAAACAATCAATTTTCACTTAAATGCCTCCTGACCGCTCATTAACTGTCGGGAAAACAAACATTCACGAGAAACTGACTCGGGGTCACGCCATGATAAACGTGAAAGAACACCAATCTCCGTCTCCATGTTCAAGAACTACAGGATCACATCATTTCGCAGTATATAGGACAGTAATTAACTGGATAGTTTGATGTAAGATTACTGTCCGAATAAATAGTGGTTTCAGGTACACAATGAAACTATCATGGAGCTCGGTTTTATCAGTTCCCGGAGGGGGACTAAATTGAGATGAGTACTATTCTGACAAATATCATTGGAGAGAAATTTTGATCGCTCACTAACAACTGTTTCTTTATGTATGTGGTTTTGGTTGGTTATTCCTTGAATAATCAACCTATGTTTTCATGCAAATGGTCAACCTCTCCGATTCGGCTCAAAATTTTTTTCTGGACGTTTCATGATGTCCTGATCAAAAAAGGTCAATGTCCGTCCGCCGTACGCCGTACGCCGTCCGCCGTCCATTGTCCACGCCGTTTTTGGTAGTAGACAATTTTCTAAAAATCTGAAATTTGGGTCAGGGGTCTGTTCCCATCCGAGATGGGTCCTCGAAACTTTTCAGCCCGATCGGACCAAATTTGGAGGGGGTAGGGTTTTTTTGAAAAATGGATTTTCGAGGTTTTGGGTGATTTAGGCGAGTGGGGTGTCATTTTCCACTAAATTTTGGACGCTGAATCCAATAAAATGGGTCCCAGAACAATTGGCACCCACTTGAAGAAGTAATGGGTCAAATTGGGTATTTATTACCCATTTTCAATATGTGTTTTCGATATTTCTGCTACCTAGGCGAGTAGGGTGTCATTTTCCACTAAATTTTGGACGCTGAATCCAATAAAATGGGTCCCAGAACAATTGGCACCCATTGGAAGAAGTTATGGGTCAAATTGGGTATTTATTACCCAACCAACCCGTGTGTAAGAATTTGCAGATTTTTTCTCAGCCAGCAATGATTGTAGGAGGTGAAAACTGACTAAGCAGATAGTGAACCAGCTTGGGGTGGGTCGTGCCAAGAATGCTTTCCCTACAGTCAACGCCTCTCCTCGGTTCACACTTTGCCAAAACATTATACATTCCCTCAAAACGCTAATCAAAAGTCTGAATGCTCACCCTGACGGGAGACGTCCTGCATTAGTGTGGTACGTCTCTCAACTCGTCGGTCGGGTTTGTGGTGCAAGTCCGCCATCCTCGACAGTAAGAAACGCTTCCCAATTATAGAATTCTGCCTTTCTCATCAGAAGGCAGTTATGTAATGCCTCGGGGAAACGCGGCGCCCCTGTACATCGTCATCAGAGCGTAACAGATCTATTTACATCGCCCTACCTCCCCGCGCAATAAATACATCCCTCGAGACAACCGGACAAATAAGTGGCTCTATGGTAGGTCTGAAGAGGCCATCTTGGAGCCTGGATTTCCTCGTCGTGACCAAGTGCGGGGTTTTCTAATTTTATCAATTCAACGGAAAGCCGTTTTAATTTATCTCAGATGACATTGGGGGACAGCCTATTCAATCCCTTATTCAATCGAGATCATTTTAATTTTTAATTGTGTCAATTTCAATTTGTAATGAGGTTTGAAGGTGATACGCTCAATAATTGAAACGACAATCGCCACCGTTGTAGCGGCTCAGTATCATTTTGTGTTAGAATGCGTGGGTTGCGGTGCTGCGATTTCTTAGTGATTTATTGTTTGTGTGATGCGGAATATGTAGAGGGCGTGCGGAATGATGCCAACAAATATATAATATTGTTATAACATATACAATTTTTATATTTTCTGGTATCCTAACAGGCAACATTAGTACAATTAAGCCCTCTACTACTAGTTCACTTCAGCCGTGTTTCGAATATCGAAGATTTTTGAATTCAACCGATTTATTCAGCAGTTACTCTCAAGTATACATCTCAGTGGAAACGTCAATTGAAGTTACATAAGTTATTATAACAAGTCGAGATGAAAGTGGAACGCAATCAGAGAAACCTAGTTTCCACACATGAGTACTTCACACTACTCAACTACACACATGTGCATGGCCTTTTGGTTCAATCTCATCACATCCATTTATTTTTTGTATGATTTTTGGTTTTGAGAATTTTGCATTTGTTTTGACTTATGGTAAATATGTTTTGAATTTTTATTTTTTCTTTCCACAGGTTTCATATATTAATCTAAACTAATATACAACTGGAGCAATGACGGAACATCACGCTTGCCACTTATCGCATAGGTAGGTTTGCTTTTTGTTTCCATTATACACGTTTTAATTTGGATGAAGTACCTTAACATTATTTTGCTTATCATTGTTTGAATTATTTTCATTTTTTTCCACGTGAGGTGTGGTATTTTCGTATTTTTAACTTCCTCACTTCATTTCATATGACTTGTTATGAATACCATATTATTTTGATGAATACTGAACGTTATCGCCGCCCTTACGTACGATCAACATGTTTTCACCGGAAGAAGTTGAGTTGATGGTTTCCACTGTTTCAACGTAACAATAATTACATTGGGCCTGACTGGATAGGAACTTCCGGGAAGCCCTCATTTATTTCAAGGATTGTGCTCTTCTAATTTGACGAAATAAATTATTAAAATATTTCGACGATGAATCCCGAAATATTTCGATGGCAGTGCGTGAAACGAAGTATCTGATAACAGATTAATAAAACGACTGCTAAAATTCGGCTTGGGTGACCTCAAAATTGAGTACTATTTGCTCTTGAAGTGACATAAGATATAGCTTAGATTTTACAATTGAGCTATTGAACACAATAAATACGTCCGTTTAAATGCTACGAGATGATGACGATTACAAGAAACTCATTGTGCGAAAACAAAATCGCTGGTGGACCTCAGTTGATGCTGCACTCCCTGGTTTCTTTGTACTGAAAGTTGCTTACTCCTCAACAAAACTGGCCAATTGCGCCAAATGAGAAAAACCGCGTGAAGTCTTCCCCAATGGTTAAATTATTTCTTGGAGCAAGAATAAGGGGGAAATAGTGAGGGTCCAAAACTCATCTACAATTCAGCGTCCCAAATTTTCTTACATAAAATAATGTTCAACTAGAAAAGGATGCCTACACACCTATGCCCCCAAAATTTGGAAGCCTATTTCCAAAATATCCGTTTTGACCCATATCCTCGTCCAGTCGCCACCAATCTATTCGAGACTAACCCCGGCGTTAAAACAGCGTTTAGACGGTTGAATGATTTCAACGTCCAAAATTATTAGGAAAATGATACTCCACATGAGTAGTTTCCAACTAATCCATGTGGTGGAAACAAATCCCCAAAGTTTCTTTTTAATTGTTACTACCTTCTAAATCTCCCATGTACACTAATACAAAACAACTGGGTCAATTATGGAAAAAATGTGTTGAGGTTAAAATTGTTTCATGCACATTGGGTGGCTTCAGTTTGCTTCCTTCCTCAATAAATTAAATGTTGACAAAATCCCATAGTGAAGAGTAATATTTCCAAAATTATGAAAAAGCACTCATGTATAATATTTTCAGTCCCCACATTATGTTCGCCAGAATGTTTTATATCTACAGAAATAATGATTACAGGATGGATCTTATTTTAGGTGACGATCCTTGAAAACGTGCCGTGGGCTCCCAAATCTCATTATAAAAGATTTTGGACTCTTGGGTGAGTGGAAAACAGATTATTATTTTTTTTTTCATTCGAAATTAAAAATAGAGAAATAGAAAAACTATCTCGGGAGTCTAGATTTCTGTTTAACGGCAGTTCAATATTATTTGCGAGCAAGTCAAAGTCTATTTTGAGTAAGACTATCATAGCGATGTCTTCTGATTGCTCCATTGTTCAGCCAAAAGTCAGAAGGCCGATACAGGTTGTATTATAATTACATATACGGGGTTTTTCCTATAATGAAATAATCATGAATTACAAGCTTGCGACGGAGTAGATTTCCCGGCGTCGGCCAAAAGGTGTATTGTAAGTTTCGTTCAAAACTCACGTGCCGAGCGCAGGTGATCTCGTGAATCATTTGGCTTTGGAAGACGGTATCCTCTGCTCAAGCTGAACATATTTCTGGTTGCTAAAATTCTCGCCTTTCCATCACTTCCCTACCCGTTTTGGGAATGAAAAAAAGCGACACCCACGCACAAGAGGGATTGATTCCACCAGAAGCCTATTTTACGCTCTTGAGTTTTCCCACAGACGCAGGACATCCCAAGTATAGCGTTTGAATTATAGCCCCAAAGACAGATGGGGCTCTCAGGCAATATCAGATTTCTTGTTCGTTGTCAAAAGGGTGTGGCATGCGGGGGAGTTGGATCCTCTCAACATAGACCACTTCTCTCCTTATTAGCTCTCAACAAGTAGGCAGGGATGGATCGTTTCACTTCCTGCTCAACCTCTTCATTTTCAACGAAAACTTATTAGTATATCCCCTGCCTTCAACCTCTGATAACTGACCAGTGGAAGTCGTGCGCCTAGAATATACACCGGTTTAGTATGAATATTTGGACGCCACCACTTCCAGGTGAACTGGTTATGCCTGTCACAAGAGCACTGACTATTGACTCAATGCGTGGAGATTCCAGAAGCATTTCCCTTATAGTTAAATTTTTTCATTTGAAGCTTGAGTTACTTTTTTCTAGTAATTAGACCTCCGTAACCACCCCAAATGAATTCATCAATTTGAATTCGAGTTTCATCGAGTATGATGAGGGACCATAATGGAACTGTGATACCGAAAAGATCATTCGCGCAAACACGTTGATCTATGAGGATCCTTACTTTCCTAAGCTATTGTCCACGTATTGAAAAGTAATAGGTATACTTCTTTAACTATGATAATATACTCCCCAAAATTTGTTTTTCGACTTCAGCTCTTGACAAATATATCTGAATGATCACAGATTAATACACGAACAAGGTAGAAAATGTCAGTATAAACATTGTGGTAAAAATGAAAAAAAAAAAAAAAAAAGTTTGGAAAGGAATTTCCGTGGCTCTTTACTGTCACAAACAAGAAAGGAGGGGAATTAAAAGCAAAAATTATGACTCGATACCCAGTTCTCATCAGAACATCACATTATAACCCTAAATTAATCTATGGCAAATTGATCAAAAATACTCAAGGGCTGATCAGGCCTTATCCTCTCCCCACCAACTTGTAAGGTTCCAGTTTTTCAGTCTTGTGGTTGATTTCCTCTAGCTCTCTTATACCACCGACTTCGGTGACCAAAGGGGTGCATTGTCCGTGTTTTACGCTTGTTCAGGATCATCCTCTTCGTTCAGATCAACCCTGGGATACGAAAATGCCGCTGGTGGCCAAATATAGCCTCACTAACGTTCATCATTAACACGGAAACAACATCTACCTCGAGAAAAAGCTATTCTTCTTTTGGAAGGTGCACTGAACACTCACAACCTGAGACGGATTTCAGTATCAACAGAAGAAGCCGGATACATTCGCATGATAACCTCGATTTAATTTGAATCAACGGACATAATTGCTTCTAATCTGCTGGCAAAATCTTGTACATGCATCTCGTCCCGTAAGGTTCAACAGTATTGGGACGTGTTTCGCGATAAAAATTTCCTCACGATTTCCCAAAAATACGCAAACTACCAAAAGCGATCTGATACAAACAGATGGAAGGATATCTGTACATATGGATACACAACGGTACAGTGCAGAGCAATGACCCCTTTCGTCCGTCGATCCGGTGTAGAGCATCCTTCATTACTTTGTCTTCGCTAATAATACCTAGCCTCTGAATAAATACAAGTCCATGTCGAAACTGGCGTATATAAATTCACTTAATTTCAGTGAGAAGTAGAAACAAAGTGGCGGAAAG
Organism: Cyrtorhinus lividipennis; assembly: GCA_019603395.1. Taxonomy (NCBI): domain Eukaryota; kingdom Metazoa; phylum Arthropoda; class Insecta; order Hemiptera; family Miridae; genus Cyrtorhinus; species Cyrtorhinus lividipennis. Next base: position 4,871,318 of record CM034007.1, read on the forward strand.
CCGTGAGAACAAGGTGATAACGTTGAGTTGGGCACTAAAAATCAAAGTTATTGGATGTAACTGTCAAGGCTAAGACATGTTTATTCACTGAGCCTTTGGAGCTCTTCCAAAACGGCCATATAAAAACTGTCTGGGACAGTCATTTGCGTATTCATGTTGGTATCTTTTTTCGGTCTGCGGCGGCTGGATTTCAATGAAATCTTCGTTCCAGCCAGATCACGTATTCACCCTTGTAAAATTTTTCCTTTTTTTCGCCATTGAGCGTCCCCAGTGCCTTCTATTCAATATTTATCACCGGCTTCCCACCAGGAATGCTAGAATTGAATGAATAAAAAGTGTCCATTGACAAAGAACGTCTTTCACGAATTAAATGTTCTCCCTGTGTGGTGAGAATGAATCAAAGACGAAACCTCTTCCAGAAGTACTACGGATATCAGGCTTAGTTTAATACTCTACTCTACTCCCTGGGAGTGAGAGCCCGTCGTTGCTGACATCGACAAATGCTAAATTCAGGGTCCAAAATTTAGTGGAAAATGATACCCCACACGCCTAGGCACCAGAAATCTTGACACATACAAAATGGGTGGATACATAACCATTTTGACCAATAACTTCTTCCGGTGGGTGCCAATCGTTCTGGGACCCACTTCATTGAATTCAGCGTCCAAGATTTAGTGAAAATTTATACCCCACACGCCAAGGTACCAGAAATCCCGAAAACACATGTTCAAAATGGGTAATAAATACCCAATTTGACCCATAACTTCTTCCAGTGGGTGCCAATCGCTCTGGGACCCACTCCATTGGATTCAGCGTCCAAAATTTAGTGGAAAATGATACCCCACTCGCCTAGATCGCCCAAAATTTCGATAGATCGATTTTTAGTCAGTTTCGATCATTAGTATTTACTAATTAGTAACTGCAATAGTTTGTACTGTTACTGATGATAGTCTAACAGTCGAAGTCGATCCAACATTGTTTGTTTGTTTTTGTGGAAATAAATTTCTGTTTCTAACCATTTTCCAACTTGGAGATTTATTTCCATATGCGGATAAAATGTCTGTTACACTTCATACATTCGTACATTATTCGTACGTGCTGACTATGATGAGAGGCAGAGTGGACATGCCAGCGCATTGCAGCATGAGTTCAATATAGACTGGGGTAGTTCAAAAAGAGGACGTGAAAGAAAGAAAAGAAAATTGGAAAGTACGTTGAGCTGATGCTCATCAACCTTGTTTTCTTCCAAAAGTGCATCATTAGGTGGCTCTTATTCTACACCCCCAACCCCGATTTCTGAGACGTCGATATTTTATTTCGTTTATTCTGTATGAGCAGTGTGAAAACTTGTTGGTCGAATCGTTTGAGACGGCGACTATGACGTTCAGATCATCAAGAAACACCAACAATTCGGACACAAACGTTGTTGTACAGTTGTAGGGTCCTTTTTACAGGTGTTCATCACATTCGCGATGAACTACCAGCCCATCGTCAACTCACCGAAGTCGGCTGAACCCGCTCGGTTAGGATTAACCCTCCATGCATTTAGGAGAATGGTTTCGACTCCAGTGGAACTTGTGGATCCCACGCAAAAAGGTAGGTGTGATGAGATGTGAGTCGAGTCTATGGAAAATTTGTATGGCGGTTAGTGTGCCTAACCGAGAATTGAAGCGCCCTTCTGAAGTGAACTCTAACCTAGATTTTATTCCACTAGCGCTGAAAAAGGACTTGCTTAGCTATTACCTTTTTCGAGTCAAAAATGTAATTATATTCACGATTTATTAATTTCTCTACCCACTTTTTGCCATGAAAAATCGGAATTGAGGAACAAACGAATCTCACTATCCCAGATGCCTGACCTTAATTTGTCATTTTCAATTGAAATTTAAGCGTGTGAAATCCCATCGTACAATTGAAACCAAAAGTAATATATATAAAACCTTTCAATTACCGCATCAAATGAAGAGCAGAACAACATTCAGATTTTGGGTCAACAGCCCACTGTTATTACTTAATTTGCGTAGTCCAGGACCTTTTAGATTCGGAGGTATATATGATACTAATCATTGAAAGTATGTAACGTTTTGTTGGCATAAACCACGGTTTTCGCCTGGTCTTCAGTTTACTGGAAAAGAGAGGGAGACTGCTATACGAACATTTCATGGAAATTATTTCTGAAAATACGGTCGTCGTAATGCTTGTCAGCTCCACTGTACAACGTCACGCGGGGAAAAGGCTGAACCGCACGCTAGGTAGGGTACCTATAGGTACGACTTGGTTTGTTTTTTGCGGAGGCTCAGATCATAAAGATCCCTCGCAGGTGGCACGACGGTGGCTTTCCTTTTGTTTGTTCGTTTCTTGAAACTCGGCTTTCCAGCAGCCTACGCACATTCTCGACATTCCCAGAGCAGGAGCTCCCATGAGGTTTTTTTTTCTTCTCCCTCAAGCGTCTGCAGAACCAGGCCGTTCCCGAGGGAACTTACCATCTCGCCAGAGGGTGACCTTCCCTGCCTTCCTCGTCCATATAAGTTCAAGACTCTGAGAACTCGTTTCAAAGCTGAGTTATGATGTTTTCTTCATTACTGTCGATTGGGCAGTTCTTAAGGACTTGATAGCTGCCTGAGGATCGTTATGGCATAATTACCCGATGACTCAATCGTTCGGTGGACTCGACTCGCCGGCGGTTTGAACGGTATCTGTAATCCGCAATAGGGGCAGCTAACTTCCATCACTAGCTATACTGACTTGACGCAAATCTACCGAGATTTTCGTTTTCAGAGCTGGTTAGGGGGAAGAGCGGTTCATTGACAAATTTTAAACGATGATGGATGATCTTGCTATCGAGGCCACGTCGAAACCATTCTGATGACTACTAGGTAGGTACTTATGAAGTTGGGGTAAAAGAAATGGAATTTCCAAAATTTCAGGCGTGATTATCCGTCGTAGCGGACCTCTTAAGAGTTAGTCCCGATACGTTGAAAACATGAATGGAGTGTTATTTGTAAGGTCTGCCAAAAAAAAGAAGAAATTTTCAATTTTCACGCCTTATTTCAAATGACCTTGTCGAAAATGATATGTTGAGTTATGGCTTTTTTGGTTCACTTCTCAATTTCGCTGGATGAACACCAAATAGCCACAAACGGGTTTATAGTTTCAGTATATCTAGTTCCTTGAATAATAGGAAATCCGCGATCAATTCAGGTATTGGAGACAATTCTCCCGGTGGATGAGCGCTCCAGTTTTGGTTGGTTATTCCTTGAATAATCAACCTATGTTTTCATGCAAATGGTCAACCTCTCCGATTTGGCTCAAAATTTTTTTCTGGACGTTTCATGATGTCCTGATCAAAAAAGGTCAATGTCCGTCCGCCGTACGCCGTACGCCGTTTTTGGTAGTAGAAAATTTTCTAAAAATCTGAAATTTGGGTCAGGGGTCTGTTCCCGGCCTAGGACGGTCCTCCAAGCTTTTCAGCCCGATCGGACCAAATTTGGGCGGGGTAGGGGTCAAAATGAGTTTTTTGAAAAATGGATTTTCGAGATTTTGGGCGATCTAGGCGAGTGGGGTATCATTTTCCACTAAATTTCGGACGCTGAATCCAATGAAATGGGTCCCAAAACGATCGGCACCCTCTGGAAGAAGTTACGGGTCAAATTGGGTATATATTACCCATTTTGAATATGTGTTTTTGAGATTTCTGGAACCTAGGCGTGTGGGGTATCATTTTCCGCTAAATCTTGGACGCTAATTTCAATGAAGTGGGTCCCGGAACGATTGGCACTCTCTGGAAGAAGTTATGGGTCATATTGGGTATATATTACCCATTTCGAATATGCGTTTTCGAGATTTCCGGTACCTGGGCGTGTGGGGTATCATTTTCTACTAAATTCTGGATCCTGAATCGATTGGAATAGGTCTGGGACCCGCCGCACCCACTGTTTCCCCATTTCCCCCATGTTGAAGAAATGAGTATCCATGCGCCTGGTCCGAGGAATAACCAACCCCTGTGTAAGAATTTGCAGCGTTTTTGCTGGTGCGATGATTCCTGGCGAGGAAGCTCGCGAAACCGGTGGCCAAAACACCCCCTCCGCCTTCATCGCTATTTTCAACAATGCGTCAGGGCTTCAGGGTTTTCTCCCAAATTTGCACAACCAGTTTGATAATTATCAGCCCAGTTCCAAGGACGAGTCGAGGCGCTCTTAACCATTCCAGAGTCCTGTTACACATTTCGCAACCCGTCAAGTGCCCATTATCGGAGCTCTCACCCCCTCCCCTACCACAACCACTCCTCCCCGAACTACCACTGCACTCTGCCTGCCGATGGCGACGCGCTGGCTGCGCCCGACTTCTCCGTTTCTCAAGACCGCCACGGAGCCCGTTTTTTTCACGCGTCTTCTTCCTCCTCACCCGGATATCGCAAGCAGAATATTGATAGACCTTGAGAGAGGAGGTCCGATTATCGTTCAAATATTGGATGAAATTTATGCAGTCCTCTATAGAATATTATTCAATATAGTATATTATTCAATAACAGCCAGTCAACCAGTATTATGGGAAATTAATAAATACAAATCCGAGTTCATTTTTACTGAAAATGTTGTGGCGATTTACAAAATAGAACTCATTGGGGGAGAACCCAAAAACAAAACACAGGGTTTCAATCGGGAAATAATTTAATAAAACAAAATGGAAAATTAAAAGAGGTTCACAAATCGGAAGAGGCATACGCGACTTTAACTTTTATTCTAATGACTAGGTATGACTAGCTTGTTTACGATTAAGTGGTTGCACACTGCACTACCTAGTGGCGACAGAAAAATGAAATGTTAAATAAAACCTTATGACCTGGCAGGATCATACGGGGAGATGAGAGTAGTGTCTATGGGCCTAACCGACGGCGACGGGCCAGGCCGTATCAAGCGCTGGGATGATGAACCGAAGATGAAGACGAGACGATGAACGAATAAAATTAATGAGGACGGTACCAAAAACTGGAAATAATTCTTATTATTAGCGGACGGAAAAAGCGTGGTAGCATGGAGGGCAAGGGAAATTAAGCCCAACGACAAACGCCTTCACAAATGAAGTGGGTCCCAGAACGATTGGCACCCACTGGAAGAAGTTATGGGTCAAATTGGGTATATATTACCCATTTTGAATATGTGTTTTCGAGATTTCTGGACCCTGGGCGTGTGGGGTATCATTTTCCACAAAATCTTGGACGTTGAATCCAATAAAATGGGTCCCAGAAAGATTGGCACACACTGGAAGAAGTTATGGGTCAAATTGGGTATTTATTACCCATTTTGAATATGTGTTTTCGAGATTTCTGGAACCTGTGCGTGTGGGGGGTCATTTTCCACAAAATTTTGGATCCTGAATCGATTGGAATGGGTCTGGGACCCGCCGCACCCACTGTTTCCCCCCATTTCCCCCATGTTGAAGAAATGAGTCTCCATGCGCCTGGTCCGAGGAATAACCAACCCGTGTGTAAGAATTTGCAGCGTTTTGAATATGTTTTTCTGAAATTTCCGGTACCTAGGCGTGTGGGGTATCATTTTCCACAAAATTTTGGATCCTGAATCGATTGGAATGGGTCTGGGACCCGCTGCACCCACTGTTTTCCCCATTTTGAAGAAATTAGTCTCCATGCGCCTGGTCCGAGGTTTTCATTTGAAGCAAGGGCTTCAAAATTACTTTTAGAAGCTGTACTCATTTTTGAGAACACTACAGGTCGATATTCAATCATTAATATAGTCTAATCAGTTTTTTTTTTTTTCAACAAGGGATCAAATTAATTTTTTTATGATAATTGATGATTTTGGTTGGTTATTCCTTGAATAATCAACCTATGTTTTCATGATAATGGTCAACCTCTCCGATTCGGCTCTTTGATTAATGATCATTTTTATGATAATTGGAATGAGATTCGATCCGGACGATACTAAACAAGAATTCATCACCGATAAGTCGAATCATTTCAAAGTCAATCTGTAGTAGTGATGCGACATCGATAGAAAACATCGATGTTTTTAAAATCCGCCATCGATGTTGATAAAAACATCGATGTTCCAGAACATCGATGTTTTGAGGTTTTTGGATAACTATTTGGAAAATGCTTGCTTGCTCCTACTCCATTGAAATAATAATTTTTTTCTCTTGAAATCACTGTCAGCTACTAGGTGAAATACTTATTTCCCTATTCATATTTTGTGCTGATACACACATAATGAATTGGGTAAATACCTCAGTGAATAACAATAGTACTGACATACTTTTATGTTGTTCATTATTTTCAGCCCAGGCTTTTTTTCTGTTTTATAGGAACTGGGAAGGAACTAAAATTACGAAGTGAAGAAAAACTTTGTTTATTCAAGGAAAATGTTTATTCAAGAAGAAAAACCTAGGTATCTTCTCGAATAAAATTACTTCAAAAATTTTCGCCCCAATACTTTTTATTTACTGAACGAAGGAAAAGAAGCTTGTCAATCTTTTCCCCGCTCAATCGACTTCTTTTGCTTGTGACGATACCGCCTGAAGCAGAAAACAGTCTCTCTGAAGGCACTGAGGTGGCGAGGATTGGTATTTCTTGGCCAGTTTGAATATGGTGGGATGGTGGTGTTGGCTCTCATTCCAGATCTCAAACGGGTCGGATTCGGTTGGTTTCTTCGAGGGAAGTGGGGCTTTCAAGTACATAGTTAATTCGGCGTGCATTGGAGCAATCGAATCGATCCCTTCCATGAGTTTGGTTTTTTTTTTTTTTTTTTTTTTTCAATTTCCAGGAATCCTGAACCAGTTTGCTATGGTCGTCCCACAAACTGAAATGACCGGTGTCAGTGTAGGTTTCAGTATTCCCTGGCTGAGGCGATGAATGGTCACCCTCAGACTCAGATGACTCCTCTTCCCTCTTTAATTCAGTTGAAATTTTCCTCAGTGTAGCTGCTAATGCAGATTGATCTTCGAAATGAAGCGTCTTAAATCGAGGATCCAGTACCGTAGCAATGGGGGAAAAAATGTAACTTTTCAATTCGACTAAATCTTTTTTCCCACTAATCCATAAGGACTTTTTTCACTCTCCTCTAATTACGACTTTTTCGATGGTCTTCTTAAGCAACTTAACCACTGGGATCACAACACTAGAAGTGACGAACTTCTCTCCAGACACGTCATTGGTTGCAGATTCGATTGGTCTGAGTAGTAGCATCAATTCCGAGAGAAACTCAACCTCATCTGCATTCAACATCTTCGGCGCAGAAGTGTTGAAAGCTATAATGCAGCTGACTGGTTCACGAAGGAACAAAAACACTCGATCATGTTATGTCGAATTCCATCGAGTGGGAACTGACCGTATCAGTATTTTTTTTTTTTTTAATCCAAATTCTTGGTCTTTTTTCTCAATTCATCGCTGGCAACCACAATCTGTTTAAACCATTTAACAATACTCTTAACTTTGTCAAGGATAATTTTTAGTTGAGGTATTTCTTCTGATTCAATTGTTTTTTGAGCCAAGAGATTCAGCATGTGGGCGAAACAATGGGCGTGTTTTTTCTTGCCAAATAACAGTTCAACAGCTTTTCCCATGTTACTGGCGCCATCAGTCACAACCACCAATATCTTTTCTTCGTTCAAGCCCCAATCCAAACAAATTTTTTTGAGTTCAGCTGCAATATGTTGTCCTGTATGGGTTTCCATAAGCTCTTTTATGCCAATCACAATGCTTTCCAATTGGAGTTTAGAATTTTGCTCGACTATGAAATGGGCTGTCACTCCCAGGAAACTTTTCGTTTGATATCCTTCCGTCCATATGTCTGTTGTCAAACAGAAAAAATCAACTTGAGAAAGTTCCTGTCTGACCAATGTTGACACGAGCTCATATTTCTGATCCAACAATGAGTCAATCGTTCTTCTTGAAGGAATGGTGTACAGAGGAGATTCACATTCATGAGGTATCGAAAGCCCTCGTCATCAACCATGGAGATGGGTTGGTCATCTCTACAAATCATAAATAATATGGCGTCAGTTAATTTTCCTTTCTTCTCACCACCATCCTGATAAGCACTTGTAGCCGCTACCACCTCAGGTAGAGATAGCTGACGTGGTTTATGATGAGTGGAGGCTGCTGGATTTTCACGTCTTGAGGATGATGACGTTGATGCTACAGGTTCGGGATCAGTAACTGGTGCTGGATTTGATCTGTCCGGGTCTGATTCTGATGGTGATACAGTTTCATCAACTGTTTTCTTTTCGTGAAACTGTTTTGTAATTATATCTTTGTGTTTGGACTTGAGGTGTCCCAATAGATTGGAAGTGTTTCCACTTGTCTTAAGAGATTTGTGGCACAGCTTACACGTTGACGCAGTCCCCAAAATTCTCTCAAAAAACTTCCACACTGCACTTTTTGGAGGCATATTCACATTAATATCATCACTGTCACATGAAAACAATACAATCACTTGACATTGACAAGCGTTGACGGCGTTGACATTGATGGCGTTGTTGTTGTTGTGTTAAAGAAGATGGTAGAATAAGAGCTGCGAGGCGCTTACTTTTTCATTGCCTTGGCCAATTTGTGACAGGCAGGTAGGTGAAGGTGGCTCTTTCGACGAGTTACTGCGACACCTTGGGATACGTAAACTAAAGAAAAAATCGTCATGGTACTCACCCAAAATGTAGAAAAATACTCGAATTTAAAACTTGAAACATCGATTGAAACATTGGTAAGAAACATTGATGTTAAAAAAACATCGCTATTAAAACATCGAGGCTAAAAACATCGATGTCGATGTTGCATCACTGATCTGTAGTACCCATATGTTATGAAACTATTTTTTCGTTCCAACGTTCCGGATGAATTTAATTTTAATTGTATTTATTTTATATTATATTTTTGGGAGGAACCAGGGTCGCTCTTAATATCACATCACGGCTCTGATAGATATCTAGTCTTGTGCTTTTGTTTCCGGTTGTGGTTCAATTACCATCATGCGAATGCCTGAATGGGCGACATAAATCTCGATCATGTAAAAAAAGGACAAATTCGTGTTTGTTTGCAGATGTATCAGGAGCGGAGAGCGGTAGCTAGTCTGGTAGTCGCCTCCACGCTGCTTACCTGCCTTTTGGCGGGACCTGCTTCACGCATCATCATGGGTCATCCCCTGAACAAGAGGTCTTTCTTTGACCTTCAGTGTAAGGGCGTCTACGACAAAAGTATATTCGCCCGGCTGGACAGGATCTGCGAGGACTGTTATAACTTATTTCGAGAGCCGTCGTTGCCTTCATTATGCAGGTTGGTTGCTTTATGAGAAACCCTCTGAAAGTAGAGCACATTTATCAAAATTGCACACATTTATGGTGGTGAATCACGCTGCATCCGACCTGAAAAAGACGATCACTAATTCCATGCAGTAGAGCACTTCTACCAAAAAAATTAACATCAAGACAAGTCTCCTCACCCCAGCCAGAATTCAAATTGATAATATGCAACTTGAAATGATGAAACAAAATATAAATGTAAAGATTTATACAAAAGTATATTTGAACCCACATGAACCTAGTATATGGTAATGTCACATAGGATTTGCTCGAGCTATGTACCACTTGATCCTAAGTATCAGCGGGAAATATATAAATAATAATCACTGCACACGCATAATTTTTCAAAGTAGGTAATAACAAAATGTTCCCCTACCACGTGACAGGATTAACATTTTTCCAAAATCGACGGACATCCAACTTCTGACCCAGATTTTGTCCGAATGAGAGAACTGGACAGGTCAGGAAACAACTAGATAAGAGTAGGCTTGAATCTATTAGTCTAGCGGCATAGGCCTAGAAGGTATGTAAAACGTTGCGTAGCGGGAACTCACTCCGTCTCATCCATCGACAGTTATCCGAAATAGGATTCCTCATTTCCCCCTACGACCGTTCCAGAGTTCAAAAAAGAACAAAATTATAGATCATACCTTCCCATTAAACCTGGGGTTTCACCCTTATTGGTCAAAATTGTAAATAAATGTTTCTCTCCCCAACACATTCAACACTTCCTCGGTAACGACATCATTTAAATAATATGATTTTCTGGTTATGATGAAATTTTCCGACGGCGCGGAAATCTTCAAACAGAGCACGTATAATACCGTTGACATTGATTTTTTTTTTCAGGAAAAATTGTTTTACTACAGACTACTTCAAGGGCTGCATAGATGTTCTACTTCTACAAGATGAAATGGAGCATATCCAGTCATGGATCAAACAGTTGCATGGTGCAGACGCCGATGTATAGGTACCCCCCAGTTATATTTCATTTTATATTTTCAATTTCTTTTTATGTTAATTTTATTTTAGTTCAACTTTAGTTCAAATTATAACAGCGAATTCTTGTATCATCGAGTTGGATATCGTGTATTTTGAGCAAACGGAATTTTCCAACTGTAGACCGAGAAGTTTTTCATAGTTGGTATAAATTTTGAGTTTTAATATTTAATGGACATCAAGCTCAAGTTCTTATAATGTTATGACGAACGTATCAAACTGTGCAAAAACAATATACGAGTATTTGAAATCACCGATTCATTCTGTAAAATTTATTCAAACAACCCATTTAATTTGAAAGAAAATAAAAAATTATTAAAAAAAAAACGTTTAGTACTTATACCGAGTATATTCAACATGCTGAAGGATCCTCTCTGGTGAAAAATGCTGTTGTAATGTCGATAATTGGGAATGGGAAATGTACATTAAAACTGATTAACAATGTATTTGCCTAGCTTCAAGTCCGCATTTAAATAGATAATTGGATATTAACTGGAACTAAAACCTGCCGCCGGTAATAAATTCGAACCCTTGAATAGGCCCCAGAGGGAAATAAGAGCTTCCTGACAATCGTTCAAAAGGGTTTAGAAAGGAACACATGGGAATGGAACACCGTCGGCAAACAAAAGGGCGATGCTATCAGTGACTCGAGCGCAATTGTATTTGGATATGCAACGTTGAGTCCACAACCGCTTAGAACAAAGGCCCTCGCCGACAGTGGTTTCAACTAACTCTTGTTGAAAGCACTGTAATTATTCTTTCTCGGTGGACTTGAGTGGGTTTGCGATGGTGCCGGATACACTTATCCCCCTGTAGGAGTCCATCCTGATTGAAAATGTGCAGGAAGAACACCGTCTTTCGAAATTCACTGAGATCTCCAAAAAAACAAACAACAGTTGCTAACCTCATTTTCAATATTGAGATTTTCAAATCCAAAGCCATTTGGCAACGGAAACTTAGGCACCTCGAGATACATAATCAGGGATTCCAGGCTTAAATACATATTTCACCGAAACTAGCCACATTTTTAGGAAATTTCAAGCTGAACGCTTATTTATTTAAAATCATACGCTAACTGGTCCATCTGGGCTAAGGTATGATTGGGTAGCTTTCATCGAAAAACATCAATTCCACATAACAAATGTGTTTTTGTTTTTAATGACCCTCAATGAGGCCTGACATTAGAAACATTAATCACAACCACTCAAAAGCCATGATTTTTCGCCAATTTTCAGCTTCAATATTAACGATGATTCGAACTGTATTTTTGTGGTTGACAGAAAAGGAAAAGACCATAAAAACACTGTCGTCACTCGACTAAGGGATTGATGGGTTGTTTTGTTGTGATCTTGGTCGTCCTGCGGACGAAATATACATTGGCGATAAAAACGGCCTTTGTAACGCATATAAATAGAAGATTTTAGCCTTAATCCCTTTTTCTGTTTGTGCGAAAAAATTCCCTAGGAATAAGGAATTTTCACAAATGCTAGGATAACTCTCTGCAAAATCAAAATCACGGGTCACCAGAATCAAAAATCTACAGAAAAGTGCAAAAATATTGATAGAAGGAAAAAAGCGGGTGGGTTGCAAATCGTACAGACTGATTTCTATAACGAATGGTGATGTCATTGTTCACTAGGAATACTCAGAGTTCGGATCTGGTGGGTCACATTTGAACCATGACAACAATCTACGAGAGAAAAAAATCATTTTATCAGCTATTTCCGACGTTGTGTATTTGGGTCAATGAAAGCTGTTTCAGCACCGTCATGAGGATTTTTCAGTACAGGAATGGGTGAAATTCGATTTGTAGAGCAGTTAGGGATTAAATACTAATTTCGTTTTTGAGTTTTGATCATTTGATGTCTTGATATCTTTTCTCCATATTTTGGACAATTTTCAAATTTTTTTTAATAATTGGAAAACATTTTGTCGTTTTTTTTTCTTTTTCTTTTTGTTCTTTAACCCCCCTCCCCCTTCCCCGCCACTTGTTGCAGCATTTGAATTTTGAAGCGGCAAAATAAGGGCGGATTTTTCGACGCGGCGAGATACGATTTTGCATTTTGGCCGACAAAAGGATTAAAACCATTACATTCAGAAGCTTATTCCGTTCCTTTCGTATTTGTTACAGATCCCAGTGTTTCAACAGCGTGTTTTTCTACGGATGTGTCCAGGTGCTACTACTTGAAGAAGAGAAAAATACTATTAAAGACATGGTCGGTTATATTGGCTAACCTTCCTACAACAACCATTTCGTTTCTAGTCCTCTTCTTAGATGCATGTTAATATAATCGCAACTCATTGGCGGTTTCTATTTATTATTAGCATTAAGTACCTGCGTATATGTGTATAAATATATATCAAGTGTGTAAGCGCAATAATATATTTATATACGAATATGTAGTAACTATATTTATGGTGTATATACATTATAATTCAACAATGTACTAATAAGGATTCTCGATTCAAATTTTCCGAAGAATATCAACTTCCATGCTATCCGAGTGGTCTTATGGCTGCATTGTCTTGCGGCAAACTGCCGGTATTATCGTGACAAGCAGATCAGTAAATCAGTAATCGGAGACGTCAAACTTGAATTTCAAATCGCACTCATTCTTCAATTCATCCTGTACCTTGCCCATGTAAGCAATCCTTACATGAAAACTCACCCATTGCCCATTCCATATTCGCCTTTTGACATTATTTGATTAAGGCAGTTAATACATTTTCTATTCAATCACCATAGGCCGCATTAACCTACCAGAAATGTATCAGGGGCTTATTCTTTTGACAGTTCTAGTTTTGAGGTACAATAATTCAAGGTACTGGTACATTATCTCCGCCGTATTGTAATATTTAGGATGTTTAAGTATTAACAAATCAATGAAAAATAGCATCGGTCAATGAAAGGAATATTTCTCGGAATGATCTTGGATGCCAACTCAATGATCACTTCAACCCTGATCGATCATGACATGGGATAGTATTTGTATCCAAACCTTATAAGAATCACATGGTCCGTCACGTGGTATTGCTTCCTGATGCAGAACGAAGTTTTAAATGGTTTGAAAGAATCGACTACATTACCAACATTGTTTTACCGTAAAGTACCGTTATAAGCACCAATTTACGTGCCGGAATTGCACAAAAACTAACGTCTTCTTCTCATAGCTCTTCTAAACTAGTATCAACCAATGTCTGCAATGAACAGTGCTTACATTAGAAAAACAATTCATACGATGTTGTACGACCAATGCCTCGCAAAAAATAAAAACCAGACATTTTCTCCATCCATTTTTTCATGGAGGTTTTTGAGGGTCCCAAATCGAAATCGATTTTTTCCTCCACAAATGAGCCCTATTAGAAATTTTCATGCAAATTAAATTCCGTATTTTGAATGAACGAGCCACATGTTCTCAAAACCATGTGTTGACCCTCAAAGCCAAAAGAACAAAAATACATGATTTGGGTTCATCACCCCTCAAAAGCTCTTCTGAGCAAGTTGGTCCTATAACGGCCAGATTTCACTCTTTTGTCGTGCGCCTTACCTCTGGACCAACAAGAAAGTGACTGATGTTACAATTTTTGATAAAATGTATAACAGATCACCTTAGTACCTACTTGTATCAAGAAATAATGTTTATGCGTAATCATTCAGTAGCTGTGTATATTAATTGGTTAGTTTATTTGAACAGATTGAGCCCTAACCAACTGTGCCATGAGTCCCAGTTGTTCACGATAGAAAATCAACTGTAGGCTCTTAATCCATTTTTTGAAACCAGCGCTAACATAATTCGAAGAAACTCAAGCCTGTGGTAAAATATAGTCTAGGAAAAAGTATTACATATCTTGTTTATGTTACGTTGAGCACTTAAAAATAGAATACAGTGTATTTATGATTTTTATACTAACGAAATTACTCTTTCACTTATTTGAGTCAAACCCATGACCCAATAACAGTACATTTTTAACCAATGCCTGATTGATATGAGCCCCAAGGCATTGTACAACGATTGCTCCGCCCGGGAAGGACGAGGTAAAACAGAATAGCAAAGAAAAAGGTAAAGATGTTTTCCTGGACGGCAAGCCACAGGTGAGTTTCCTTGGGAAAAGTTTTGATCAGGAAATTAATTCATCTTGAACGCCCATTGCTCTCATTCAAATACGTTGACATCAACAGCATCTCTGTTGGTAAATCTTACTGATATTTATACGTTTCAGTTGGAGCCCCATTACTTGGCACGTTACCTTAAATGAACAGTTGTGAACTTAACAAACTAATTGACGTGCTTGGATGTTCCGTTTAGGGGCAATTTTGATGTCGTATTTTCTACAATGAATTGAAACAAGAGAAAAAAAAACCACAAGGAAATGCGTTCTTAGGAACTCTCCTTATAATCAAACATTTCGATGATGAATATATTTATTGGGGAAATGCGCATACGTTTAATAAAATAAGGTGTTGAACGAATATCCTGGTGTATTGATTGGATTGAAACTCTTGTATTATCCTACGATACTTTGCTTGAAGTCGCCCAATTCTACAATGATCTTCAAAAGATGAATGACGCTTCTAACTAATCAAGAAAACAGTCAGAACAGAGGATGGATTTGGATTCACAGCAACCCATTCTGTGATAAATAAACAATTTCCTAGGCAATTTTTCGAATGAAGCATGAGATCTCATCTAATACTTGCTAAATATTAATAATTTTAAAAAGTACATCCACAGTGGTTATTGTTTCTTGAATACATTTTACTCGTGAAGGAAATTGTTCGAGGCTACTGGAATACCAACGTGGAATAGCACGAGTGGTCAGCAATCGGTCTTTAAAAGCTTTTATTTTCTACACTATCCAAATAGGGATAATATACAAATTTAAAATTGGCAAAAGGGGCCTGTATAAACAAATAAAAGCTAGAATAGAATGATTATGCCTTGCGCTGAGGAAGCATATGCCCAACCTAACATTATTTCGTGTAGTGGGGGAGCGCGATCAACGAGAAGAAGGGTCAACATTAAATACGAGTATGTTAGGTAAGACGGTTGCTTCCTGAACCTGATGAAGGCGCAATAGAAAACGGGATTTGTATTTCTTAGTTACGAAAAGAAATTGGTCGTGCTTTTGTTAGTCGTCGTCCGTTCTGAATCCAATGATCATTATGATTGGCTTGGTCGCTTGCTAATATCCCAATGAGCCATTCTGCTTTGGATGGCGTCTTTCCCTCCTGGCCCTGAAAGTGCTCATAATACCACTCTTGCGTGGTTCTCAGATGTTGGTAGGTGATAAATTACCAAATGTTTCATGAAAGGAGTAGAATTGCAGACTTTGCTGAATCCTGTTCCAAAACCTATAGGCAATATGGCAGTGGCAACATCTTCCCTCTACCTAGTTGAGGTCTCAACTATCCTAAGCTTGGTAAACTTCCCCATGCTCCTGGTCCTAGGAATAACCAACGCCTGTGAAAGAATTTGTAGCGTTTTTGTTTTCACGAGCATTTATTTTCGAATGCGAGACATTATTTTGTATCGTTTGATACAAGACCCCCTTACCGGTCGGTAGCCCAAACCGATGATATTAGGGCGTGAACGTTAACATTCAATTTTCAATCAAAATGGTGCCCATATACTCACTACACACCATAATATATACTCACTCAGCATCTCAAGCTGCACCTCATTGTCATTTCTCATGGTAATCATCCACCGGATCCGCCAGGTATTATTGATTGAATATGAATAATAATTATGTTTTTATTTTCATCTTATTCATAAGGAAGTAGCATAGAAAACAATATTGTACATCAAGGAGCATCTAATTGGACTATTAGATAATATAATATAAAAAACCTGAGCTTGGTACAACATGCATAGCGCTTCGAATAAAATCAGCTCCAATGTTTCATTCTACCTGGGTCATTGTTATGTGAATATCCTCAAAGCTGATGGGCCTAGAGGAACGGTAAGTCATATATAGGAGATAAATTAATTAATTAACTTTTTCATCCTTCTTATGGCGTTTCTACAATAGATACAGCAGCGAAACGGGTCTAAATCCAATATAAATCGCCAATTGCAGCTGTCATGTGTTATTGTAGGTTGTATTCCATCGTGATATCATATTGTTATTCCACCAAATAGAGAGTTTTCGTAGGACAATTATGAAAAAATATTTTATAAAATGGAACAGCGCATGTTCTGTTTATCGCTTAATGGCGATTACGCCATTTTGCTTTAAATTATTCACCACTATGGACAACAAATGTTAATTACATGAAGTACGAACGCTGCAATTATTGATTTTGCTCAATTAAGTAACATACCGTACACCCCAAAACTGGATCTAGAAATGGATGACAACAATGACAAATTAGCGAGATTACTTGTTGCAAAGGTAGGTACCTACTATAGGTCTCGAATTAATCAATTTGTCGGAAGGGCAATTTTCAACCAGCTCATTTACACGGAGCCGCCGGTGTTTAAACGCTGTATGTATTGTACTTGTCTACCAATTGGATCAGAATGAGGGTTAGGACAGCGTTCAGCATTTTCTTGCAGCAGAGGGCAATAACGAGACCGATAAGCCACGAAGAACGTTGCTCAAGGAACCAAGTCAGTTCGTCAGCACACCCGTAGTAATAAACGTTGCCTGTGATTGGATCACGACAGTCATTGGGCACCGCTCTTTTCATGTTGAAGTAGTCGTCTACTCCGTTTGCTCCACAGCATCCGATCTGAAGAAGAATTATTTACGCATCTAATGCTGTACCACGTGAAACGGAAAATTAGGTACTTATTACGGTTCTCTTTATCAACACAATAAAGGAGTCACATTCCATTAAATAGAGCAAATTGGCAGCGTTTTTCAAAATTAATTTCGATTATAGTGTAAAACAATTGTTCGAACTCACATCTTCCTGAAGAAGGGAAAGCGAAAATGCCGCTGGGTCGTACTCTGGAGCCAACTGAATGAGTCTCAGCATTACAGTTTTGATCACTGGGTGAATAGCAGATTTGTATGCACTATTTGACATCAGAACCATACATCCTGCCAGTCCTAAGATGAAAATTAAGAGCTGAGCGACCACGTTCTGAAATCAATTAGAATAAAACCTGTTCAATTTCAACTGCAGTTTTTAATGCTTAGCAGAAGTGGGATGATATAACCGGTCAATAAGCCAACAATATAGGTACATCCTGCATACAGGTAATGAATTTTGACTCCATTAAGTGCAGATAAGAAAAATTCAAATTTGA
Organism: Cyrtorhinus lividipennis; assembly: GCA_019603395.1. Taxonomy (NCBI): domain Eukaryota; kingdom Metazoa; phylum Arthropoda; class Insecta; order Hemiptera; family Miridae; genus Cyrtorhinus; species Cyrtorhinus lividipennis. The sequence continues at coordinate 4,888,885 of CM034007.1, forward strand.
ATATAAGAGTGACTATCCTTATAATATGAAAAAATGTAAATAAACAGGCATTTTAATCCTACCGATGTAATTACTGGTGTTTACTGTTGGCTCCTACCACAACTCATAAATTTAAACACCTTATTCTTATTCTTATCCTTGAGTTCACTACCTACCCCAAACCACTTGCAGTTGCGCACAATCGCTCAACAATACTAGGATACATTTTTTTATGAGGTTCACCAGAGTATACTTCTCAGTACCTATATCTACTCTATCTATTAGTAGTAAAGTCTTCCTGGGCTTAAATTCCTAATGATCTCCATTTAATAACAATGAATGTCAATCTGCTGGCATTGGTGTGCCCAGTTCTCGGAGAAGTCATCTCCAGCAAATTCAGTGAATTCTACCAATCCTTTGGGATCAGTGGGGAGTTTCCACGGAGTGCACTGCTTACCTCAGATTCGTGCGAAGAGGAATGGATATGAGCATGGAACACTGGACCATAAAGTTCGTACATGTGAAGAATCGTGAAAGATCGATTTTGCGTACAACACCGAAAGGTCGAAACTGCGTAAGAGATTGAAAGCAATTTAAACATATTTAGATTTACCGAGACATCACTCACTTACGCCTAAAAGTAAGATGGAGTTCTCTGAAATGGTGGCGAAACAACTGACGAAGCCTGTTATGAAGATGATGGAAGTAGAGACTATGATGATGTATAGACCAATGTAAAACGACTGAATCTCCAGCCTGGAAACCCACTGTTGTATTGAGGAGTCGAACCTGAGCCAAAAGCACAGGGCAATCACGGTGATGCATACAATCTGAAATGAGAAGCACTCATAAGTGTCGTGGATGATTAAGACCCATGAAAATTCAATCTGCCTCTGAACTCCAATCTGTTGAACGTTTTGCTTCCGAGTTAGTTGTATATAGCGGATACTTCATGATCAATTTATAGGTTGAAAGCACATTTTATTGGGTCGCTAAGCGCAATTGAAAAACGTACGGTAAAAATCCTGCTGAAACAGTACCTATGAAAGGTGTTCTACAAAAGAGTTTGGGGTTCGAAACTTTTCGACCTTAAAACGAGCATTCTTAAGCGACAATTTAATTTTATAAATGCCATTCAGGCTGACCCCAAAGGCTAGGTTGGACTGTAGACCTCAATTATCGAGGGGCTATGATAATGAACGTATAACACCATCGCGCACGGAGCTGTTATTACATATAAAGCACGGAATTCCAGGCATTCAATTTTTTTCAAATTTTCAGGCATTTAAGAAGATGAGGAGAACGGCAACCACGTAAGTCCTATAAATTATCCCCATATATATATTTTTTTTATTTTATTTTATTTTATTTATTTATTTTTTTTTTTTCAAGTAAACGGTAACATATTTAATTTTAATTTATATTAGAACAGGATTCTTGATTAGCAGGTTCCTGTGCTAAGTTCAACGCACTTAAAAATGCAGTTTATTTAGGTACCGTACTGAATGCTATTTTCATGACATTATGAAATCGCAACGAGAAGAAGTAACAATTCTAAAAAATGCTCTCCAGCACTTGCACCAAATATTGGCTATGGGATTGTGTAAATATTGTAATACTTGCCCATGTGATGGCGTTCAAACACAACAGAACTCCCCTGATGACTCGTATTCTCCTGTCTACCTTGTCCGCCAACTTCGTGTCATCCACAACCATCTTCTTTTGGGGAAATTGTCCTCTTGAATTTCGTTTTTAGTCAATGCAGTTTCGGTACCAGAACGTCAACACAGGAAAAAAATATCGTTGTAAACCACCAATTTATGCTGTTTCGAACGTTCAGATCACTGGCTCGCGAGGATCTCACGGTGTTCGCAGCTCTTCAATTTCCTATCTATGTCACCTGAAGATAAGATAGCTGAGGTTCCACGCCCTTATGATTCGGTCGGATGGAGTTTTTTCTTCCGTCTATACCTATACCTGTAATTCCAATAATAATTTCTCGCTGTGGGGCGTACACGTCACAGAAACCGGAAATGATTCATCCATCGTTTACTGAACCTAATATCGTTTTATTTTCGGCTAGTTATCATCAAGACTCGTCATTTTAGAAGGTCCCCCTCCTCACTAATCATCCCAATGTGTGCAGAATAGAGCTTATTTCATTAAAAAGAGCCCTCCCCTATAAATCACTCTGAGTTCAGAAAATTCCGGGTGGTGGAGCCTGTGCCGGGTCCAAGAACGCTACACATTTTACCCAAAAACTCCCAACGAAGTCCCTACAGCACACCTTATAATTCCCGATAAATAGTTTTTTCCTCTAAATGAATAATACTGTGTGGAGGACGCCTCGTTTTTTTGGATATCCACAAAACGAAAACTATGAAAGACAACATAGAAGTGTCTGTGGTTATACTTAAAATATCCTTTTTGTCACATGAGCAGGTAGGTAACAAACCTCGCACTGTCGCATTCAGATCGGGAGCCATATCAATAGATTCGACCAATAAAGTGGAAAAGATACCCTGCTCAAAAAATATGGGTAAATATGCACTGTCGGGGGCCCCTGTCATGGCGCCCTAATATACCGATATGTCCAGTCAAGCGAGATAATCGATAGTTTTGTGATGAGCCCCTTTCCACCCCACCAAACACCCATTTACCAGTCACTCTCTTCCCATGGTTGAATTTACGCCTTCCAAACATGCTCTCATCCACCTCAACAATCACGCCAGGTCCACCAATACCCTCATTCATTCCCAAACTCTCCTCCAAACATACTTCTCTGATATAACTATGCCAATCACACACCGTATGGGAAGACACACTCATATCACGCATAATAAAAGAGTGTTCGACTCGGTTAATCAACGAATTCAATTCCTGACATCCTGCTACGCTCGAAGTAAGATTCCGAACGCTAAACTCTCCTTTTCACTCGATGGGAAGGAGCAGCTTTCGTCCTGCATACCCACTCAAACCTATCTTGCTTTGAAAGACATGGTGAGAGAGACATATTCTTCCCACATTCAGGACACACATGCACTCTCGCAATCAATCCCAGATCCATACAAATCTCAATCAATCTTTCCGGTCGCTCATGCCTCAAACGCACCAAAGAAAACAAATTAAACACCTCCATTCCAACAAAAAGGGAAACCCGTCTAATTTGGAAGCAACGACACAAAGTATTATACAAAACATTGACATGCGCAAATATGTCACCGCCAAATAAAGCACTTTAGTTGCAATGTTGTACATAATTATTGTAAAAAATTCAAGCGAAATAAAAATTAATTTAACAAAAAAATAATAAATAAATGTAACGGGCATTGATTACATCGATACAGTGATCTCGAAGTCGAAATCTATATTTAGACGCTTTCTCAAGCATATTATCAAAGGGCCCCCGACAGTGCATTTCAACCAAAATTTAGTAACCCATTTTTCATTACCGTGCCCTCATTTGCGGCGATTGGGCTGAAAATGGCCATGGGGCCCCAAACGAGGTTTGTGTACGACATTTCACAGGAGCATTTTACATGCCATTGCCAGCTTGGACGGCAAATGGAAATTTAGGATTCTAAAGAAAAGTAGGTATTATTTTCGCTCTAAGTGTAGTTGGAGAGGGGGGAAATGGACAAAATATTCAGTTTTAATGAAAAAATTGAGTTGGGTACGTCAGTCGATGGTAAATGCAATGCCGATTTCATTAAAAATATTATTTTCGCTCCATGTGTAGTTGGAAAGGGGGAAATGGACAAAATATTCAGTTTTAATGAAAAAATTGAGTTGGGTATGTCGGTCGATGGTAAATGCGATGCCGATTTCATTAAATATATTATTTTTGCTCCAAGTGTAGTTGGAGAAGGGGAAATGGACAAAATATTCTGTTTTAATGAAAAAATTGAATTGGGTACGTCAGTCGATGGTAAATGCGATGCCGATTTCATTTAAAATATTATTTTCGCTCCAAGTGTAGTTGGAGAGGGGGAAATGGACAAAATATTCAGTTGAATGAAAAAAAGTTATTAGCCGTACAAATACAAGGGTGTATTGATCCAAGAAAAAGAATAAACCAAAAGACTGAAGGTCAGACCTATGTAAGAAGATAAGAATGTTGCTCAGAAGTAAATCAAGCTTTTCTCTTATTTTTTGGTGTAAATTGAATTTTTCTACGTTAAAGAATTTAACCAGTTAAAATGGAAGTACAACAAAAAAAAATTAATTTTTAGAAGTTATATATCAATTATTATCAATGAGGCTCTGTTAGTTAAGACCTTCTGATGACGTCAGGGCCGGGACACACTTCTGGTTCACCTTGTTATGTCGTCCCTGCCCTCCGGAACCCTCCCATTTTACGTGATAACGCCCATGATAACGTTGATAGCAGGTTCGTAGTGTACCGGAGATGAAGCTCGCGTTTGACATTGACAAATGTTATTAGAGCTTTTTTTGTTATGGATGACTCGATTGGGCTTGAGAAGTATTGCTCTTTAGTCATTCAAGACATCGTTTTGACCGCAAATGCTTCCAATGCGGATTTAGAATTGCTGGCCGTGGTTGTCAGGTGAGACCCTCTTTTATTTCATGCGTTAGGTTTATTTGGTCGCGTTAGTTCCGCCCTTCGATGTCTAATAACTTTCCTCCTTTCGACAGAAATGGGGATTTGATATTGTACGGATTGAGACACGATAATATCAGACCGGTCGTGCGATGGATTCCATGGTTTGATGATGTTGAAAAAAAATTGTGTGCCATTGCCTTCAATCCTGATGGGGGCGAAGGACTCCTACTGGCATGTAAGTATTTTTATTTCGAATTAAATTGTGCTGAATATAACTCCCCAAACACTCCAAAGATTGTTGACGGATGCCCATTGATCGCCTTAGCTCGGCCGCAGTTTCTAGGTCATTATTGGGATTGATTTTGACGTGAGGTCGACCACTCGACACCAATAGACTCAATCCGTTTTACGCTTTAACATCATTGGCCCTATCTGATCGGTGCGGCTCGATCCAAAGCTCATGGGTACTAATTTTTGCGATCATTTTATACCCTGTTTTGTCATCATATTAAGGAATAGGCCGAGAAACGTTTACAATACCGAAAATGCCATGGCCTCCACCCTTTAGCCCGACAAATGCTGATGGTTCGTGGTTGTAGGGAGGTGATACATTTTCTGACGGTTGATTAAACTCTGAAACACGCAGGCGAATTGGGTAGGATATTGAAATTGGTACTGGGAATTACTTTCTGTTCCAGGTTACGACCAGTCTTTCTACATGATACCCACCGTCGGGCTGTTAACTGTACCTGGCGAAGACGATTCCTATTCCCAAGCTCATGATGTATTGAAATTGCCGCATCCGTTTGTGGGCAACGATGGGTTCGTCCCCTCGGCAATCGCATGGTGGGTGCGGCACGCTGCTGGAGACTCCACAAGGTGAGAAGCTAGTAGAATAAATAAAACCCGCTCGTTCTCTTTCCTTAGAGTTGTTGTTCGGCTTATTTGATAGATTGAAATACGTATGTGGTATTCGCTGAGGTAATGATGAAGAGTGCTAGAGAAGCCAGGTTCTTGCCTCACTACCCTGAAATATCTGCCCCTCAAACTATTTTTCTATTGGGATAACTCTGAGCCCGACGTCTCGTGAGATCATTCCTGAAAGAGACGCGTTACTCTTGTTGTTTGTTCATTATTCTATTCTAAAAGGAGTCTACTTGAATATCGCTTTTTATCAAGAACTTGAAGTTTTGTCCTGCATGAATTTGACCAATCAATGCGTCATTCAGGGACAAGATAAACACTGGAAAATAGCTGCCAGCAAACGGGGGGGGGGGGGGGGCTGTGGGGAAAAGGAATATTTTCTTGTCAAAATACCCAGCGTTCCACCATAATGACAAACCAGGATGACATTTTTTCATAACCCCTACACTAAGTAATTGATCCAAAAATTCTTTGACTCCACAGGAAATTGTATTTATATATATTAATTTGAGCCCGAAAATCCTTAATGCATCTTTACTCCTCCTTACTGAATTCTTACTTCATTTGCATATAAAATGAACATCTCTGAAAGCTGAGAAAATGCAATGTACTAAAACTTGATGTATGATATTTTGCTATTTTTTGTTCATAGACACTCGGCTATAGTTGGATCTACTAATGGTCAAGTGATAGCATTCACAATATACACTGGGACCGTACTGTTTACCACTACCGTAGAAGGATTCGTTTCTAGAATTGATATTTTCACCAAGCCAGATGTTTCATACATCGTAGTAAGTATTCTCCTCGTATCACTTTGCAACATACATACTTTCTAAATGAATTAAATCAACTCGGCAGTATCTCGTACAGAATTTATACCACAATGACTTTGCTTGGATCAGAAATGTAATAAGATCGATGATACATCAATTTTACTCATGAGCTAAAGCCTTCGTTTGTCCGGTTATTTCCATAGGTGCTTAGCTGTAGACATAACATCTTTTGTGTTGTCGAAACTTTTTCTATTCGGATTATTTGGGGCAATATATCACCCTGTAGACAGATACTAGGTTCAATTTGTCTCCAACTATGTGTGCAACGATTCACAATTACAAAATGCTTTCCTTCATATCTTGAAATAGTACTCTGGTGATGACGTAGCTAGATTAGATTAGATTAGATTAATTACACAGGGGTAGAGGGGGCGTCCATCATCGTGCCCGCCCCCCGCACCTAGACCTAGTGGCCCATTGTGCTAACCCCCGGAGCTCATCTAGGCCGGAGCTCCGTGTTCCCGACTAGGTCCAGCAGAGCTCCGACCAGGTTCTCCTGGTTGAGGAAGTCCCCTCGGTCCAAAGTCCCGAAGGTTCTGAAACGCCTGTGTTCCAGGGCAGGACAATTGAAGACGATATGAGACGCTGTCTCCTCGTCCTCGCCACAGAGTCTGCAGTCGGGGGTACCATTGCGCACCCCAATTCTGCAGAGATGCCTCCTGAAGTCCCCGTGTCCTGTAAATAAGCCAACGGTGAGTCTCAGGGAAGCTCTATTAAGGTTTAGGCATCTCGTAGCCCTACCTTTGTTAGGACCAGTCATCATAATGTGACCGTGCTCTTGCCGCGGCGTTCGCTCCCAGCGCTTCTGGTGCTGGGAGTGAACCCAGTTTGCCACCCATCCCGATAGCAGGGTGCGGGAGATTCCTAGGCATGGTTCAGGTCCCTTAAAGGCAGTCCCCGAACCACGCCTAGCCAGAGCGTCAGCTCGGTCGTTACCCTCAACCCCTGAGTGGCCCGGGACCCATGCAAGGACAACCTTATTCGTTCCACTCAGCAGTTGGAGGGCTTCCCAGCACTCAAGCACCAGTCTCGAGTCAGAGCTCGATCCCATTAAGGCCTTGAGTGCTGCTTGGCTGTCAGAGAAGATGTGGATCCGCCTACCTCGATAGGCCCTCCTCATGTTCTCCTCAGCACATTCCTTTATTGCGAGCAGCTCAGCCTGGTATACTGTGACCCAGCTACCAAGGGAGAGCGAGAGCTCCCATTCTGGCGCCGGGCCGTACACCCCCAGGCTGGATCCGTTTCCCATCTTGGACCCGTCCGTGTACCATACCAGATCCCCTGGCAGCACCCCGGGGGGTCCCTGGGTCCAGACTCCTCTCCCTGGGATGACCACGTTGAATCTCCTTCCAGTTAGAGGTTTCCTCTCGACAGAGTCAGAGGGCATGTGCACTAAAGGGCACTCCCTTACCCTGTCCAAAACCGTTGCGTGCCCCTTCCCCTTGGAGGGGCGCCAGTCCCGGTAACATTGGAGGCGGTATGCGGTCCCAATTGCCACCGAGGTCACCCAGATGTCCAGCGGGGGGAGATCGAGGAGTGTCTCCATCCCAGCTGTAGGTGCTGTCCCAATGGCCCCAGTGATTGCCAAACAGGCCATCCTTTGGATGGTTTCCAGGGCCTTGGTTGCAGTCACCTGCTCCGTTTTATTCCACCAGACAACAGCGCCATGTGTGATTCCAGGGCGAACTATTGTCGTGTATAGCCAGGAAACTGTTTTGGGGGTCAGCCCCCATGTTTTCCCGCATGCCCTTCGCACAAGTACGAACGTCTTTTTTGCCTTCTCGCATGTCTTCTTAAGGTGGGTGTTCCAGGTAAGCTTGGAGTCCAACGTTACCCCCAAGTACTTGACCACCCTCACTGTCTCCAGTTCCTTCCCGAAGAGTGTGACTTTCCAGAAATTGTCTGGAATTCTCCTCCTGGTGAAGGGTATTAGGGTGGTCTTTGAGGGGTTCACACTGAGTCCCACCTCTCTGCACCACCCTTCTACCACCCCCATGGCCGTCTGCATGAGGTCTCTGATTGTATCCTGAAACCTGCCCGACACTACGAGAACAAAGTCGTCTGCGTAGGCCTGGCACCAGAATCCATTGTCCTCCAGTCGTCTCAGGAGACCATCCGCAACCATGTTCCACAGGAGGGGGGACAGCACCCCCCCCCTGAGGACACCCCCTGGTTGTTTGCACCACAATCCGCTCCCCCGCGAGGGACGCAGTGACTCGTCTACTGCCGAGCATGGTCTTTGTCCATTGTATAACTGTATCATCAATCCCATGATCCCTGGCAGCAACCATTACAGACTCGAATCCTGTGTAATTAAACGCACCTTCTATGTCCATAAACACCCCTAGAGCTATGTCTTTGCAGTCCAAGGCTCTTTCAATCTTACCAGTCAGGTGGTGAAGAGCAGTGTCACATGACTTGCCCGGCTGGTACGCCATCTGCCGCCTGTGTAGGGGGTATTCTAACAAGGAACCCTCCCCCACATATCTGCAGATCAGTTTCTCCAGGGTTTTGACCAGGAAGGAGGTGAGGCTAATGGGTCTCAAGTCCCCGGCCTTCAGGTGGTCGATCCTCCCCGGTTTGGGAATAAAGACCACTCTCACCCCCCTCCAGGCTTCTGGAATATGTCGAAGGGCCAGACTGGCCCTGAAAATCCTAACCAGCGTCCGGATCAGGGTAGCCCCTCCTTTCTGTAACAGAATAGGGTATATCCCATCCGGACCAGGGGATTTGTAGGGAAGAAACTCCCCCACTGCCCACTGGACCAGGTCGAAGGTGACACACTTCTTGGCCACCTCCCAGCACCGCCGCGCGGCCACCCTCCCCCAATCCAGTGCCGTTGCCCTCTCTTCTCCGGTCACTCTTATGGCTCCCGGGAAGTGTGCATCTAATAGATGCTCTAGGGTTTCCTCTGCATTCTGTGTGAACTCCCCAGAGGGTTTCATAAGTGTCCCCCCTGGGCGGGAGGGGATCCGTGCGAGAATCTTATGGACCCTCGCTGTCTCCCCCACCCCCGTCACCTCTTGGCAGAAGTTTCTCCAAGATTCTCTTTTCGCATTGCTGACCCGCTTTTTGTATTCCGAAAGGAGGGTATAGTAGGTATCCCAACAAGCCCTCCCTCTCTTGCAGCGGTTGAACATGCGTCGCAACTCTACTCGCTGCCTATCCAGGCTTGCAGTCCACCAGGGTACCTCCCTGTTGGATCTCACCCTGGACTCTGGGCAGCATTCCTCATAGGAGGACATTATGGCCGCTTGGACAGTGTCGGCGGCCCCCTCTAGTCCTATCTTATTAGGGATGTTAGGTTCCATCCCTTCCAGCTTAGCTGTGAGCAGGGGGCTGTACTTGTCCCAGTCTGTCAGTCGGGGTTTCCGATGGCACCTGGTTTCTCTTGCGCAGCCCCTCAGTTCAAAGCGTATATACCTGTGGTCTGACAACGATAGTTCCCTGTCCACTCTCCAGTTCCGGATGAGTGTCCCCGCATAACTGCTGGACAGGGTCAGGTCTAGGACTTCTTCCCTGGTTCTTGTCCTGAATGTGGGTTCACTACCGATATTACTTATACTTAGGTTATTCCTAACTATATAATCAAGAAGTTTCTCACCTTTCAAGTTGGTGTCTGTAGATCCCCAAGCTGTGTTGTGAGCGTTGGCGTCCAGTCCCAGGATCAGGTGATATCCTTTTCTTCTGCACGTATCCACGAGTCTTCTTACTGCCCCATGGGGTGGATCAGTATCTTCCCCCGGCAGGTAGCCGGAGGCCACTACTATATTTGGAGTGCCCGAGGGCCCATCCATTTTTAACAGGGTTGCCGCTAGATCCCGTGAACAATGGTCATGGAGTGGTAGGTGTCTGAGTCCCCTGGCAACGTAAATTGCCGCTCTGGGTGTCCCTGCCGCCCTATCATATACAAGCTCCCCCTGTGATACCCCGAGTCCTGATACTCGCCCCCCAACAACGTAGGGCTCTTGTAGCAGGGCTACTCCCACCCCCTTTCCCCCCCCCCCTAGAGATGGTAACCCCAAAGGCAGCTGATGCCGCCTTACTATGATGGAGGTTTACCTGAAGGGTTCCCTCCATCAGTTTTTACTCCTGGCCTCTCACTGCCCCTTGGGGCCCTCAACACCCTCACGGTCAGGCGCGAGAAGCCGAGGAAGAGGGTCATGTTCCGACCCCTCAGCCCCTCATACGCCCTCTCCGAGATGCTGAGGACCAGGAGTCTGCCTCTTTCGCTAGGGGTGGAGCTTATAATGACGTAGCTAACTACATTTATGTGTTTGCCAGGTAACTTCAAGTGTCGGGAAACAATGGCGAATTATGCTCTCAGAGTCTCAGCGTCAAGTTGGTAACATTTCTTCTGAGAAGTGAGTACATCAATAGCAAATCAAATCCATTATTATTAAGAGTCTATGCCACAGTTGTAGCCTGAAGGCGCTATGTTCTTATTTTATGCATTTATTTTGATGCACATTGTAATTGTAAAGGTTTAAACGCCTCAGCTCCTTTCAAGAGTACTTGTGCTGGGAACTAGAGCGCCTACAACCTAATAATATTAAACCTAAAAAATAGAATAACGAAATACCCCTATAATTTCTAAATGAAAATAAACTGAAGATAAAAAAATCCTCATTCATACAATAAACTCAAATAAAATACTTGAATTAGAGTTTTGATCATGTTTAGTGATTAATAATTCACATGGAAGTAACTTGTGTAGGTACAATCGCTTTGCTGCCGTCGTTTTCACTGTGACTTGGTCAGTGCTTCTAGTGACGAAATCAACCCTTTCTACTTAATGTTTCAAATGTTATTCTTGGATGTTTATCAGAGCAGTTGTTTCTGTTAGGTAGTAAGTAGCTAGAATGATGTTATTTCCTTTTCCAGCTCACTTGAAAAGAAATTCTCTTCTTTGAGTATCAACGTTGTTGAAGGAAAACCGGATATCAAAACAAAGAAGGCCAAAACATTGTCTAGTCCCCTGAAAGGTACAATTTTTGATGCGTTGTGAATTATGTATATAAGGGTTGTTTTCATATACATTTCTCACACAATGATCATTCAATTTATTGCACATCAAGTTCTAACCCCGATTCATATTCCAAGTTTTTACTGTAGACCTACTACTTTACTTGCAATTTTTCGTTTTCAGTCGAGTTCATGGCTGAAGAGAGAATTTTTTGTAAGAAAGACGTGAAGCTAGATGTGACTATGCATAGCCTTGGAGAACAAATGCTCCATGTGAACGCCAACGTTATCATCAGCTCATACAGTGGTAGTCTCGTTACTGTAAGTATCTTACCCTAGAGGGTAGCATGATATTACTTTCTCGAACATATGCCTAGTCTAGAATCCAAAGGCGTTCCTAGTGGATACTGTGCTTAAAGCCGCATCATTCTGATTGTATGAGACGTATAAATATATTTTCTTGTAGTCATAATCGTCGCAACAAACCCCCATACACACATTTTTCGCAATACGTAATAATGTGATTCTTTCCTCGAGCAATGGTGCCTGACTGACTTTATTTGATATGTGTATCTATTGAGGTGGAGAGAAACAACATGGACCAGTTGTCAGTTCACAAGCTACCAGAGAAGACCCATTTTTTTGGAACAACTAATTCCTTTTTCCTCCTTGGTTCTAAAGAACTAGATGCCATTTTCGTGATATCAAGAAATTTGTCAATATGTAAGACTGATTCGAACCGGCATCTCTTGAATACGGTGAATACTTATATCTTCAGAGATATCTTCAGCATGCTTCTGCTGCTGTATGTGTGTTATGCTGGCCTGAAATCTGTGATGCCGTTTTATTTTCCTCAGGATTTTAATACTGATGCCTTAATTCAAGAGGTAAAGCTTGAAGAAAATGAAAGACTGATCGACGTTTACTCTTCATCATATAGAGATCATGGATTCATTATTTCTACTATTGGGATTTACGTTATTAGAATGAGGTGAGTAAAACAGGCTCTGCATCTTTTCTTGACAATGCTTTCTAGCACCTTTGGGTTTATAAACATCAAAGCGGCGTGCAAGACTCAACTTTCGATTTTTAATAGGTTGGACATTTACTTAAATGAATTTCGTTGGTTGAATTTAGGAAAGATCCTCATGAATTAGCCCTAAATACGATCCTTGCCAATGTGAATCTACACGAAGCTGAAAAAATGAGCATCATATTTGGACTGGATCTTCAAAGACTGATATGCCAAGCAGGTGGCATCAAATTATCTCAGGGGTGTCTAGAAGAAGCAAAACATCTGTACTCTTTGTCTCCCAGCGTAAGTTCAGGGCTGTGAACTGGTTCGTTCTTCTCCATACCTGAGTTGCGAAATATAACATTTCAATCCTACTAAAAGCTCTAATGTTCGGACTTGCCTTCAGTCCTGCTCCCGATTGTTCATTCCTGAGAATTTTCATTTGAGAAAACTTTCTGCTATTTCATTTTTGTGAAGGCTGTAGTGATGGTTTGTTATTATTATTGTTTTATTATTTGTTTATTATTATTATTGTTTAGTATTGTAGTCCAAAGTTTAGGAAACCAGAACTTTAATGATGAACCTTTATAATGACTGTTTTCAATATCCTGAGCTTTAGCATCATCGCAGATCATTGAAATATTATCAATATATCATGTACTAGGAATTGGTTTTGCTGATTGAGCATGTATAATTTCCTTTGTAGACTGGCAGCATACATCAAGTGACAATGTTGGCAATAACTGGACATTTTCGGGAATTGATTAGTGTCCTACAAACCTTCAAATCAGCCGCTGCCTATAAAACACAAATCACAAATCTGAGATTACTTCTATACATCCATCAAATTTTACTTAGTTCTGAGGAAGTTGAACTGGTAGTCGCTTTCAGGTAATTAGTATGTGATCACTAGCAACGTTTCTATTTATACTGACCAATCTACTTCAGACTACCCACACAAAGGGAACCCTCAAGGAAGGGTAAACATTGAAAAAAGCAGAGTATACAATACCAAAAGAGGTCATATAAACGTTGTTTAAACACATGAGAAATTGACTCTAACCTCTGTTTATCATAATCTTTGGCTTCATGTCTCATCTGAATATTCGCTTTCCTTGACCACAGGGACATACTGAGCTCTGAAGAATACGACGAAGCCCAAGCCATGCGTGTTTTGTGTCAAGTACAGATGTACAGCGAGCTTCATTTTATGATGACTGTCAAAAAATTACATCTCTCGGTATTTCCTGCTCTTATGAGCCTCGTACCAACTTTGGATATAAATCGTGAGTTTTCCTTCTGTAATTTAGATTTCATCAATGTGATCTTCCGCTTGCTTGATCTCAAATACTTTTGTTTGTGATAATGATTTTGAGTTGTTATGGGCTAATTACGTTCAAGGATGTATCTTATCTGTCATTTTGGGGGGTAATGAATCTATTTGGATCGTTTTAGTGTCGCATTGTTTTATTTTCCTCTAAATCCATAAAATAAGAAGCATCTTTTAAACTGAAAGTCGAGTTGCCGTTCAACCCCCCTCCCCCCTACCACATGTGTTTTGTACTCTTACATAGCCCTTAACGCTTGTATTTTATTGTAGAAATTAAGGGATTTTGGGTGATGATGAGTGATACTACTCTCACGGAAACGCTCATTTCTCGTCAGGCCTATGCAAATTTCCACTCGGCCTTAGTTCAGAAGCACATCCATTCGTTGCCACTTCACATATTACAAGTCAGTTCTGGCTCTTTGGTTAAAGCACCATCCTTCGCACCTGTTGTTATTAGTTGAAACGAAACGAAACTTGGTTTTTCGTTTTTTGCTGCTTTCAGAATTTGGAAAAACTTTACAACCCTTACCAGACGACTGTGAGGAATTTCATTTCTTATATTTGCAAGGTTAGTGGCTTATATTGACTTGCCTAAAAAACTCCACACTGATGTATGTTTCATCCATTCCGTTCGTTTACTTTGTAGGGTGAGCTACCAAAAAAGCTCTGGGTCGAGACTTACTTGTTGATATGTGTCTTCTTATCAGCAATTCTGAATGAGTTTGATGAGAGTTCCCTACACATGACGAGTTATGGACATGTATGGGAGGTGGAGCAGCCACGGGTTTGTAATTCTGAAATTGCCAAATAGTTTATCTCTTCAAAAGATATCGTGTGATAAAATTCTTTTCTTATAATTGAGTGGGAATCAGTTGACATCATGTAACATGCTTTCAATGTCCATGTTTTCAGTTACCATATGTTCCTCAAATCATCTCTGCCGGCTTCAGACACGCATGTTTGATATTGAAAGGCATTGCGTATGGATGGGGCTGGTCCACTTTTGGCTGTTTGGGTATGTGTTCCGGTTATATTATCTCAGAGATCTCAAAGATAAGTTTGTTCCCGGCCCTTTTTCCCCTAATAGTAAGGTTCAGTTTAGTATGACTTGCTCATGATAAGGGGACAACTGTTAATGTTGTTGTCAATCATTACAACCAACATTTGAGAGAGAAGAAAATGATTGAGCCATAGAATAACAACTGTCAGAGCATAAGATAGCATGAAATTGCCCAACTCAATTGTCCGGTTAGAAAAGGGATTAATGAAATATTAGACCAAAACATCAAATTAAAACCTGTTTTGTATTGTTCATAAAAACTTCCTCAATTAGAAATTCTGCTGAAGAATTTGTAGAATCCACAGCCCAGTGGATCAGGTCCTCCTTAGCATTTCCCCCTTTTTTCATCCATTAATCTTGTTTTCCCTAGGATTTGGGCCAACCAATCAGCCTGTCGGTGGCCCAAAAGCTGTAGACGCCCTGATGAGCTTGAAGAAGACTGTCATCTCAGTTTCCTGTGGAAGGTATCACACAATCGCTCTTACGAATGATGGGGTGAGTTGCTTTTATTCAAAATTAGCTGACCCGGCAAACTTCGTATCGCCTAAAAGTGAAATATACTCTTTGACCATTCTCCGAATGCACTGCCAAATGTACAACAGTTGGATTACGTTCGTGAATGGGAAATGAGAATCTTTGCCAAATCACCTCATTACAGTTCGCATTACAGCTCACTTGAAAACAACAAACTTCATCAGGGGAGCTCGGTAGTCTAGTGGAATAGACGAAGGACTGGTGTGGTACTCCGAATGGCCAGGGTTCGAATCCTGGCTAGAGCAACTTAATTGTTTGTCTTGGCCCTCATATTCGTCCTCTTCACTTAAGGGGGTGAGGCAATAAGTAGCCACGAGCGAAATCGTCAGATCAATTTACGATCCTCTTTGGAGGACGGCTGACGACGTCCGCGACACCTGACCAAGGTAGTCGGACGAAAATCCAAGGTGAAAGTCCTTGTTTACTTTACTTTACTTTTTACTTACAACAAACTACATCATTGGCGTTGGAGGTTTAGATGCCAAAAACTGCCATATCACATCACTGCCTTTCGTTACATATTTGCAGATGTATTTGACTGACTTAACTGAATGGAAAAACTCAACATTGCAATATGTCTTCAATGTTTGGGAAAGAAGTGACGAGTATGGAACAATCCAACTGTTGTCGACTACAACATAGTGGATACCCATAATTTCCGTTGATAGTTACTGCCGCCAGTTGTCGTGGTTAACGTTTAGAACATTTGCGATTCACCATGCATGGTGAGTGGGGCTTGATGGCACCACACGGCCCATGAATTATATTCGTACTAACAACATCATGAACTGGTTGTTTTTAAGTGGGCCATTATGTAAACTGTAATGAGGCGATTTGGCGTATATTTTCATTTCCTATTCATTAACGTTATTCAAATGTTGTACATTTGGCAGTGCATCTGGAGAATGGTCAACAAATGTATAGAAATTACTTTGCTGTTTACCGTTGCCATGGTGATTATTCAAGCAGCTGTTTGCAAGGTTTGACATCAAGAATAAAACAAATTTACAGAAATTTCTTTGCAGTTTACCGTTGCCATAGTGATTATTGTACTGTAGTGATTATACATTGGGCTTATGGAGAAACGTTAGAGTACAATGGGGCAGAGCCCTAAGGGATTACCTTAATACATATTCTGTTAACCAGTGCTGTAACGATTCAAACTAATCCAAAATCAAAGGCGGTTCAGCCGTTCTCGAGTTATAAATGGTCCTACTAACACCACTCTCTTTTATATATTTATTTATTTATTTTTATTATTTATTTATTATTTTTTTATTTATTATTATTATTTTTTTTTTTTTTAATGCTCACTTTAGTGTCTATTCGTGAACAACAACGAATGTCTATGGAGATCGCCGTTGCAGTTCAAATGATAATTCAATTATATTTCGAATGATAGAAGTTCGTTTAGGATTATCATTATGTTTTATACGCAGGGGAAAATGAACGCTAAATCCAAAAATGAGGTCAAAAGTAAAATAAAACCCATGATGTGCGTCAGTCTGTATTCAAGTAGGGAGGAAAATTCTTTGTAACCTAGTGGGGTAAGAAAAGGCTGGTGGATAAGGAGCACTGGGGGGAAGGGGGCTTGGTGCATAAGGCGGCAACATTAACTGCCTTGAGGGGAAAAACAAAACTCCCTCCCAGAAAGGTACTAAATCCAATATTACCTCAGATACTTTTTATTCGATTACTTACTTAAACCCTCTATATTCATCGTTAACTTACCCCCATGGTCGATGTAGGTGGCTGCCCAGTAGTAATTACCGGATCAGATCTTTTGTTCTATGTTTTGTTCTACTCAGGTGTACACATGGGGCAGCAACGGTTTTGGACAGTTGGGCATAGGAAGCGCCGTTCAAGCGTGGCATCCAGTGAGGATTGAGATTCTTTCAAGCTTCAGGGTCATTAGTGTGTGCGCTGGACAGTATCACAGTATGGCTTTGGATGATTCTAATAGGTAAATATGTGATACATTTTTTTCTTTCAAATTTATGTTTAAGCGGAGTTTTTCCTTTCTTTCGATCATTATCAGCTCGATGAATCGTCATAAATCGTTATATACTCATGGGTAAGTTGCCAGAGAAGCTTATTCGAGGTATTCTGAATTTTGATTAAGATACAAGTTTCTTTTTATAATGTCTCGTAAACCTGCATTCAGCCTTCGCCTGTGGTGATATGAATTTTCAATGTTTCACCAGAGTATTCAGCTGGGGTTGGGGCGTGCACGGTCAACTTGGGCATGGCAACATTGAAGACATGTCTAGGCCAAAAATTATCACCTTCCTTAGTGACAAAGTAAGATTCACCAAGTGACCAGATTCCAGGTTTATATCCACCTACAGGGTGATGACACACACATTTTTGCAGGGGGTCTGCAGCTTCAGTGCAGGACAAGCTCATTCCATCTTCCTTGACGTAGAAGGACGCGTTTGGGCATGTGGTAATAACACGTTTGGCCAACTGGGAACTGGTGAAATGAAAAAGTCGTCAAAGCCCTTACAAATATATGGATTACAACAACGGATCATATACATCAGTGCTGGCAATTTCCAAAATGTTAGTTTTAGCTGATTGATAGTGGTAGCATTTTATATCAAATTCCCTTTCTCCCTATAATCATGAACTATTTCTTTTGTTTTTGCAGTCTGCAATTGCAGCTGATGGAAAGGTATATCAATGGGGTCGGAGTCCAACTGTTCTGAGGTCTGCGGCTCATTCTGCCAAGCGTCGGAGCCGCATGGAGGTTGGTTTGGTTTCTGGTTGTGTTCTCAGATAACTGAAAATTCTCCAAGAACTGAGCCTGTCAACCATAAATAGGATGCAGTCTAACGAGAAAAGGCTTGACTAAAGGGTGTGTCACATCTCTCCCAAATCATCGCGAAACTCTTGTCGCTTCTGGGGATAGTGATGTGGGATAGATTTTTAGGCCATTTCCTTCATTTCCATCATGGCTTTTATCATTACCTAACGTTTTTGTTCTAATCCGTTTTAATCGTGTTCAGGATGATTCTAAAGACCATCCAGCTCCAAGTGAAGATAGTGCCGAACATATGATACCCAAATTGGTGGATCTTTCTGCTCTGCAAGGCCGGATTGTGAAGGTATGTACTTATTTTGTATGATTAGATCTACTTGATTTTTAATAGGGCTGATGGCATTTTTTAATCTCCGGACATTTGATATGACATAGCACTAACGTGTTGCTCTTTTACTGTTACTGTTAATTTCAAGAGAAAAAATAACAAAAACTATATTGAAGACTTTCACTGTTTCCAAAATATGTCAACAGGTGTTCAACTGTATAATATCATAGTTTGAAAGCCTTTCCAAACTGTTTCTGTTCATAGGTGTGTGTTGGATCTGAGCACTCAATAGGTCTCACCGAGGATGGAACCGTCTACGCATGGGGTAGAAACATGGATGGCCAATTGGGGATATTGGCAACATTGGCTGAGAGGAGAACACAGAATCTTGTAGTTCCGGTTCCCGTTCCAATAGGTAAGCCATTGTGAGCATGTACCAATTGAAAAATAGGGATCTCGATTTATCCAGATGCTATCATACTATGTCATTACATTTGATTGCAGACGCAAAAATTGTAAATATTGCATGTGGCTGGAACTTTTCTATAGCGTTGGACAGTGAAGACAATGTTTGGACTTGGGGAGCCATTCATCACGTTAAGGTAATATCCTGTTGAAACAACATGTCATCATCAAACCATCCCTCCAAGAGGGGTTGCATTACCAGCGTTTGGACACTATGAGCCATTTAGAGCTTATTGTAATTGTACTTGTAATCCACAATAACATATATTAGTGAACACTTGCCATTGAAAAGGTGAGCTTCAAGGTTGGCTACAAGCTGAACATGTTACTGGCTAAAGAGCAGGTTTAAGCTGGAGTAATCTGTGCAAATCCCTTTTGGAAGCCAAGGTGGTGCACACTAATGCACAGCATACACTTTCACACTTCTTGGTAAAAATTATTATTTCCTCTCTTCATCTTGCTGATAATTTTCAGGGAACTCGGGGCTCAAAACTCGCAGGACTTGAGGGCGAGATCGTAGTTGTTAATAACAGGAACCGAGTCATCAAACTCCCTAATTCGAACAATAACGTCCACCCAGTTCCAACAGTGCTAGCCATCAATCATCAAAATGTAAATGCTCACTGTGAGGATGTTGTATTTATGGCGATTGGCGCGCAAATGCACTCTGCCTTCGTAATTCATTCAGTTTCGTTTTGTCCACAGAAAGAACAGGAAATGTTCTCTCCTGCTAAATTGCCGTCGCCTCTAATCAATAGCCAGTGGCGAATGAGAATGCACTTCACCCTTGAGCAACTTGCCAATCATTACGACGCTAGACAAATCATGCAGCAGGTACCTATTTGTGACGTGATGTCGAGAATTGAATTGTAGAATACTCTTGAAGACAGTTGGGTTAGGTGAAATTCCAGGTTGATGGGAAATTCTCAAACGAACAATTTGTTAATACTACAATGGCTCATGGCTTCTCCGATTTGCGTTATTCCCGACTAATTGACATCTGCTTCACTCTTTTCTTGTTTAGTGCCTTCAAGTAAAAGAACATTGTGCTTGCTCAAAACTCGCACTTCTCTCAGGGGACTATGCTGCTTCTGTGATAGAGAAACTGTTGTGCACAAAAGATGATGAAGAAAAAATGACCGTCCTCAGTTACTATTTGTCTTTGGACTGCTCAGATTCCGAGTCCTTAAGAAAAATGCTTCTAAATGTGAGTACTTATCACATTTTTCTAACCAACATGCCATATCAAGATAACCTAAAGTAACCTAAATGTTTGTATTACTTCTGTTTCACAAAAATTCAACTCCTCAGATCATTCATTTTTGGAAAGACAACCAGTTGAACTTTGAGAGCTTGGAAGATGTATTTATCAGACATGAAACGAAGATATTCCAGCAATTGGGAATATTACTGTTTGGGTAAGTGCAAGTTCCAATTCAGGCATTCCCTTAACTTTCTGATTGTAGCTAGATGCATTATTTCTTTTTTGTTTTTAGAACCTACAGTAGTGGAAATGATTGCTCGTCATATTTCACCACCAATTTCAAAGTTGCACTAGTCAAGGGGATGATAGCCCTTCGATGTAAGTATTTGCTCCCTCTCAATGGTAGCTATGTATGAAATCCATTTCCTTTTAATGACTAGAAAAGAGCTGTTCCCCATCATAGGAGCTTCCAATAACCCTATCACAATTAAACCTGGAACACCAGGATGTTCTCTCAACCAAAACATTGATGAGACTGTTTTTCCTCAGCTGACAATTTTGAATGTGTCCTGGATGGTTTCTACACGCCGGAAGATGTAATCAGAGCTCTGGAGAATGTTGATGAGTTTATCGACGTTGTAAGTTGCAAATGAAAATCTTGATTCTACAATCCCAATGGTAGACTGAACAAGACACCATTGCGGATGGCATAGTGCTAATCATCACAGACTTGCTCTGAGATATGAGCTGGTCAAGGAGGAAAACGATATCTCACACGCCTAAATCGTTAAAAATATTGAACATTGGAAAAATGGGGAAAACAATGGGTGTAGTGTATCTCGGGCCCATCCCAATCGATTCTGGGACAAAATTTAGTGGAAAACGATACCCCACACGCCTAGGTACTAGAAATATTGAAAACACATTTGAAATAGGCAGATAGGTATCCATTATGACCCATAACCTCTTCTAATGGGAGCCAACCATTCCGGGTCCTGACAGCAGACAGACATTTGCTCATTTTGATCTAGAAACCTTGAAACGCCCAGAAACAAATTTTAGGCCGAATCAGAGGGATAGACATTTTGCCGAAAACGTAGGTTGATTATGCAAGGAATGCAAGGACTGGGCATCACTTCTGCCCAGTTTGCAGATGACCAAGCTGTCCTCGCCCGATACACTGATCCAGAGTTAGCACTTGCGACTCTGCAAGAATACGTTAATCGCCTTTACGAATGGAGCATCATGTGGAAAATTAAGCTTAATCCGGGAAAAACATCTTTGGTATGCTTTACCTATCGAACAGCAGTCCCACCTACTGACCTTCTGCTCAACAACGAAGCCGTCTCAAGAAAAGACTATGTAAAATATCTGGGGGTTACTCTGGATAGCAGACTGTGTTGGAATACGCACATCACAACCACAGTAACCAGTATCCGTTACCGCACCCGCCAGCTTTACCATCTATTTGCTAGCAACCAGGTCCCCCTCCATACGAAGCGTCTAATCTATGTAACCCTCCTAAAACCAATCTGGCAGTATGCCTGCGCGATATGGGGGTCGGCCAGTAGCACACAAATCCGGCGAATTTCCACGCAACAGAACAGAATCCTACGTTTAGTCACGGGTGGTATGTTCGAAATACTACGCTCCATTCGGATCTCAATATACCTACAATTCCTGACATCATCTCAGCCTCCTACAATAACATGGCCCGCCGCATGATCAACCACGACAACCCTATAATTGCCGCCATTCTCGAGGAACCCCGCCCACCGCGACCACAAAGACGCCTCAAGCGAAAATGGCATTCAGACCACCTGATACCTGAATCCTGATAGCTCAACTAAGCAACTACTTATAGACCCTATCTATCTCTGGTCTCGTTGTTACTTGTTCATTACTGTTATTCATTATCCATTACGTTGTTACTGTTATTTATTACCCATATTATCAGCTGCTATATTTAATTTGCCAGTGATGCATTCGGATGTTATTTATTGCATTGAGATGTTATTTACACCAGAGCGTTCATACCTCTAAAAACTGCTGTACATTACTACCACTGGGTAGTTAATTTACCACAAGTGCCGCATGAAAATTGTGTAAATCGAATAATGTACCCACTCGATAGTGTATTACACAATAAAGTTACTTTTGAAAAAAAAAAAAAAAAAAAAAAATGCAAGGAATAACCAACCAAGAAATGGAGGAATAAACTAAGTCTATTTCCACGAAAATAATGAGAATTATAATTAAATCAATTTCGATGGTTGGATCATCATCAGTATTCATGAACATTATCCATATTAGTTACTGATGATTACCTGACCATCAAAATCGATCTAACTACTGTTCTCATTATTTTTATGGAAGTAGAATATCTTAGTATATACCTCCGTTTTGGTTGGTTATTCCTTGAATAATCAACCTATGTTTTCATGATAATGGTCAACCTCTCCGATTCGGCTCAAAATTTCTTTCTGGACGTTTCATGATGTCCTGATCAAAAAAGGTCAATGTCCGTCCGCCGTCCATTGTCCGCGCCGTTTTTGGTAGTAGACAATTTTCTAAAAATCTGAAATTTGGGTCAGGGGTCTGTTCCCGGCCGAGACGGGTCCTCGAAACTTTCCAGCCCGATCGGACCAAATTGGGGGGGGGGGGGGGTCAAAATGTGTTTCTTTGAAAAATGGATTTTCGAGATTTTGGGCGATTTAGGCGAGTAGGGAGTCATTTTCCACTAAATTTTGGACGCTGAGTTCAATTAAACGGGTCCCAGAACGATTGGCACCCACTGGAAGAAGTAATGGGCCAAATTGGGTATTTATTACCCATTTTGAATATGTGTTTTCGGGATTTCTGCTACCTAGGCGTGTGGGGTATAGTTTTCCACTAAAGTTTGGATGCTGAATCCAATAAAATGGGTCCCAGAACAATTGGCACCCACTGGAAGAAGTAATGGGTCTAATTGGGTATTTATTACCCATTTTGAATATGTGTTTTCGGGATTTCTGCTACCTAGGCGTGAGGGGTATAGTTTTCCACTAAAGTTTGGACGCTGAATCCAATAAAATGGGTCCCAGAACAATTTGCACCCACTGGAAGAAGTAATGGGTCAAATTGGGTATTTATTACCCATTTGCCACCCAGCTGTTTGCGGTCATGTCCCTGGATTCAATGTAAAAATATACTAGGTTTTGAGCAACGCTTCCACGGATAAAAAACATCTATGAAGAAGACATTTGTTACCTTCTAGTCAGTTGCTGATTGGGCACTTAACTTGGATAAATCACCAAATTTGCTTTGATCCTGTCTCATGGCTTTCATTGTTAATGCAATAGGAGATGCTTACGCCTCGTCAATGGCTCAAATTCCTGGAATTCATCCAAAAATTTATTTTCCAGGATCGCATCCAGATACGGGATTCTTCCACTAACTCCAAGGAGAGACGGTTTTTTTCCACCTAGTTTATCTAGAAGACTCAGCCTAATTTAGTCAGTTTTTTTTTTTAAATTTGCGTTTGTATTGGGATCTTGCGTGTCAAAATTGTGACTCAAGGAGTAAGGGCATTACACTTCCGCGTCACATTGGAACCTTAGGCTTATTATGTGGTCAACAACCCTGCCTGCCCTCTTGATCAACCTTGGGCAGTATCTGAGCCTCCTGAAGCCCTATGATCCCCCTAACCAGATAGTCTGGCCTCCTATAAACCCAGAAATATAGGCCCTAAAATGTTTCAGCATCTATCTGCATTTGGATGGTTTTAGTCTTACTTTGGAATCAGTGCGGAAGAGGTAAAATTGTCTTTAGGATTCTATTAAGTTTGCTTGTGAGCACTTACCTGTACTGTATGTCAGTGTGTGCTCATGCTTGATTCATTGCATGCTGGTATTTGTTTGAAACACTTGAACCCTTTGTGTGACGAGGTACGTGTTAACTTGGGTACATCAGCCCTGTATAAACCCAATGAAGCCTCAGATCTGACCTTCACTACAGGCCATGATACTCTAATATGATCACAGTGGCTGTTATTGAGCTGTTTAAGGTACTTACCCAGACCAGGCGAGGCAAAACCCATGCATAGGTGAATGCCGTGGTAAGACTATCGTTAACTCAGCTTGTTCAACTGGCTCTCTGCCCTTTGAACGCTCTCTGTCTCGCTCGTTCAAACAAATGTTAGTTAGCAACTACTCCCCTTAGAAATATATTCGCATTTACATTGGCTCAAATTTGCTCAGGTATTCATGGGCTCATATTTTCTCTTAATGGTTTCCATTCATTCTTCAACTATTGGACCATTACTACTTTTGTATTCATACGAACACGCTCACTGTTACCTCATATCCGTTCAACTCACAACGATGTCGTCATGTATTATGTGTTACCATCCGTTCAACTCACAACAACGTCATGTTACCTAATTATCAACTAAACTAACATCTATTGGTCATTAGTGAGGGATTGATCGGTATTTTTGGTGATCGTTAGTTTCCAATTACTTTGTGGCCCTAGCGTGTAAGCTTTTTTATAAGAAACAAAACTCGATTAGTCTCCAAATCATCTTTGCAGAAGTTGCAAAAACCCATGTCAAGGATGGTTGTTTGGAGAAATCATTAGCGAGAATTGAACAATCAAAACCAGTACCTATAATATTAAATTCGTTTACCTCAGTAGAAATTTGACTATTTCTTCAAATAATTATCCTAGACTTGTTAACTCCTGAAAAAAAAAAAAACAACGATCTCATTTATAGTGGCCCCTTATACATATATGTTTTTCTCTAGTTTGTTACTTAATTTTCGCTGTCTGTAGCCTGTTGGGCGCAACCCAACCCAAACCACCATTAGTTTTCTTGATAAGAGCATTGTAGTGAAGTTATTATAAAGTGAGATAGTATTCGTTAAAATTACTTAATAATGTTTTTTTCGTTACGCTTCTTTCCCGTCTTTTAGCCGTTTGGCTTTTCATGTACTTATTAAATTGTGATATACGGACAGGAAATTTTTACGAAAATCTATCTTTGTTACGTATTTATATTTAAGAAACATAATATATGGATTGTTTTGTACCGTTTCACTCATGATGTATGACTGTTTCATTGAGATATTATTCTCTCTCCAACAATGCTAGTCATTCAATTCAACTGCATACCATCAACACGATATTATCAGCTCCCGAAAATGGGGCTGAATCGTGGGAATAGCTCACCTCTAAGAAACACTACACCCTTGCCTCTCAGCAATAGTTTGTCAGTCTGCGCCTCAGGAGTTATAGCCACATGACAAATATACATGAGGCAAACATTTAGTTTTGCAATAGATATTGGGTACAAACCGCAGGAGCCACAGTGTGATCTGATAGTCCAGATTCACCCCCCCCCCCCCTCTTTTCCCCTGAGTCTCAAGATATTAATCTGTCGGAGAGGTTTGTGGAGGGAGGGGACGGGAGATTTCGAATGAATATTTGAAAATCAATGTACAAAGTTCTATGTTTATTAAAAAGATTATAAATGCTCAATTAAGTACATCAAATCAGGTAAGAGTGTTCCTTCCCCATGTTGATAAAAACTAGTGCCTACTGAATCTGACGAAACTAAAATCCTCATGGACTGGGTTGTACAAAGTAGGAATGTAAATCACACAGCTCCGCAATAACTAGCTAATTCTGTTAGGCTGCAGCTTTTTCGGCAGCACTCATCATAGACTCCACGCTTTTCCCTGGTGTAGCTTCTTGCTCGGGGAAACATAGTCAGTGACACAGCTTTACTAGCAAAAGGATATCGAAGGTTTTGGATCGCCACCACAAATTCGTCAATGTCTGCAACGGAATATTAAACTCTGTTCTAAAAAGGTGAAAAGGCCGGTTGGCGATGGCAGTTATTATGCCAAAATACCTGTCACCAGCATCGGTCTCTGGAAAGGTGAGCCAATTTGATTTTTCCAAGATACAAAGATGGAATAAACCAGACTCACCTGCCGGTCTGATGATAGTTTCTTTCCTTTCTGCTTGTGACAAAAAGGAAGACCGTCATAGTCATGGATTGGTGCACCAGGAAGTTGTAAGATATTTTAAGAAGTTTGCATCAGTGTTGATTGTGTCTCCAAATTTACTTTTTAGGGATTATTACATGGAACGTTCATTGTCCAGAAATAAACACATTTTACCAAGAAAAAACTACCACTGCTGGTAGATATTCCAAAGTAACTTTGGAGTGTCATGCCAAAATGGGCGGCGTTAAAATGATGAAATCACAAAAGCATATCGAAAAGGAGGAAAATTCCAGAAACGTGGATTCTAGATTTGTACAAGAAACTTTCTATTAGCATGAGGCTAGGCGTTTTAACCCACCTGTTTAGGACACCAGGTAAAACACCCAACAACATGAAATGCATCAAGCTCGATAAAAGGTTTTCACAATATTCTGACATTCTTCCCAAGCAGGCTGATAGGTGGGAACTGACTTTGAAAACGGACGTGTGTAGTTCCAAACTATGGACTTTACGCATGTGAAAATCAATTATTTTTAAAAAAAAGTACTATCCAGGAGTGCATGCGCTTTTGGAAATAAAGTTAGACCATGAAGTCTCGTGTGGAAAGTGTTAAGTGTAGAGCAAGAAAGAAGTTGAGGAAAGAACAATCATCTAACTTACCAAAGTTTGGATCAACTTGGTACTGATAGGGCTGTAGGCCGTGTCGTGTCTCCGCTTCTGTAATGAGATTCTTCAATTAGGTTGAATCGAGTTCAAATGCATTAAGTCATAAATAAAATTGGAATTAAGACGCTGAAACATAGAAACACTAGGTATCCAATTTGACCCCAGCCATAATGTAGGGTCACATAATTAAGACAATGTAATGACTGGTCCACCTCTCCTTGATTTGTTATTGATTTATCATTTGGTCAAATTTATTTCACCCATCATTATAAGTACCTCTTTTTTTTAATTGCATAACTCTTCAACAGTAAACCCTAAATTTTTAAAGAGAAGTTATTCATAGCTTATTGCATTAGATTGTAATTTGTTTGGGAATTAACATTGTTTCCAATGTGGCAATGTGCATGTCTGTTCATAGGTAACTACTAATTTATACCCAGTAAAAAAGCGAACGATGCTTGGAAAAACTCATTATTATTATTATTATTATTATTATTATTATTATTATTTTACGGGGATGTCGCACGCTACTGCTCATCTTTGGAGTCTCTAGAGTCGGTACCAACTTAGGAAGGGGTGGTTAAACAATTTTCCGAAAAATAGAGTACCTGAGTGGGTACACATTTTCAAAATGCCCTTCATGACCATCGGTTCCCCTCATCGGTTTCCCCCTCCAGTAAGGCAACAAATGCAGGATTCATTACATTCGAGTCAGCGCGCAAAATTCAGAAGTACTTAGATGATATCTAAAAAACTCTGGCAATACCAGAGTCCAGGCCTCCATAAATTGTTGATGATTAGGGTGAAATTGAGTTTGGCGCAACCCAATCGAAGTGTTCAAGCAAAATTTTTTTGGTTTTACTCGTCGTTTTGAATAACGCGAAACTGTTCATTTTGGTTTGGTTTTGAATTAAAAAAAAAACCCTTCCGGTATGTAGCTTTGGAATCAATGACGTAGCAATTCATTATTATCTATGGCAAATACGAGGTTGCCGAAACTCACGTCTCTTATTGACGAACATCGTGTTGTAGACGCTATGGCAGATCAATTTGAGTGCTTCATCGATGTCTCGTCCGCAATATTTTTGAGTGCTTCGTTTTCCCAATTCGCTCATTGAGAATGTTGTGTAAGCACTCTGGGCGACGCAACTCAACGCCAGGAGAACGTAGGCTGTTGGGAAACGCTGCACAAGTTGAAGTTGGTGAGTTATTGTGAGAACAAAAAATTTACTAACTTGTTTTGATTCTTGACTGTGTCAAAATGGTTGTCAGTTCAAATAATAAGTATCTGGAATTTTCATCCGAATACTAAAAATAAACCAATTAATGGGGAAATATAGTCTTTATAAAATTTGCAGATCCAAAACAAAGAAAAAAAAGTGAAGTAAAGAAGCATTTCAGCCTGGGGCTTTATGTCCAACCATCGTACCAAAAATACCATACCATACAACAAATATATTGGGTGTAATGCACGTGGTTAGCCGTCCTCCAACGGGAGGATCGGATTACTCTGAAAATTTCGCTCAAGGCTCCTCATTACCTCACCGCATTGAGTGGTAAAACAATATCTGAGTGGTAGAGCAAATGAAATTAGAGGACAGAGCTCAGATGTTGTTGCCGTCAGCTGATTATTGACTCGTACTTGTACTCTCAAAGACTATTGCGATGTCACTTGTTCCTCAAAACAATAAATGTGGCCATTTAGGGAGCCATGGATTTTTTAAAATCATGAATTTCAGCGGGGGGGGGGGGGATATGCACAGTAACAACAATGGTACGGTTGTAAATTTGCAGCCAACGATCAACTGTGACTACGACTGTCACTGTCCGTACTAAATCTTCTCATCAAAATCGCTGTCTTCGGCTGTCATGAACGATATCAGGTGAACTGATTTCCACACTAACTTAATGAATTAGTAACACTTCAACTCTCCCGCTACCCACTGTTGGCTAATTTTGACTAGCACCAATTATTACTGGATCACCCCCGAACCAGATGAGGTCCAGTCCGAATTTAGCAAACAAAAATTATATTTTCGGAGGACAAACGACGAATCGTAGTAAAAAATCGTTTCTCGTCAAACAAGTACCTCAAAATATAGACAACACGAAAGCAAAAGACAATAAATTGGCATCCACCTACCATGTTGACGAAGAGTCCAGGTTCCTCGAGAGACCCACAACCAACTGGCAAGTCTTGACGTTCGCTACGGACATTATATATAATGAAGCACCGGAGTGTCAGTTTAGAGAAGTTTCCACTTCGATTGACGGTGAGGCAACTCAATCAGCATAAACGTTATCGGGGGCGCCCTCGTCGTCCGTACCCACCTCCTACAGTTCCCGAGGATCCAACAAGTCGTCACTAATCTCTGCTGATGCCTGTTTATAAGGCGGTAAACCATAACAATTTATTCTGGGGCCTTCCAACCATAGCAGACCTACCGCAATCGCAATACCGCCGACATGTAGGTCACCTAAGTCCGGAGCCAAAAGTTAGGAGAAACTTAACAAAAAAACATAGATTGATTCTTTTTGGAATAATAAACCAAAATTTGTATACGTTTACAACATTGTGCTGGAGTTGACTCAGAGTAAAATTAACTTGGCACTCCTGGGTCCGCACATTTTTCTAGGAAAATTACAGTGGACAAGAAGATATCACCAAAGCAATAACATTCTCGTTTTCCTAAATTGGTTAGTTTTTCGCATTATGTGCACTAAGGAGAAAATGCACGAGGGCAGCTACACCAGTGAACCGCCTATGTTTGTTATTCCAATCGAATATTTTGCGTCAAGTCTATATCAGTAGGAGGCCACACCCCAAACTATAGTTTTTAGCGATTAAAGGGCTTTCCATAACACTCGGATGTACATCCAACTGTTTCCAATCATCTGCAGTTAAGGTCAGTATGAGTAAATTGGTTAGCGGTTTCATGGCCTAATCGACATCTCTGTACAATATTCTAAGTTTAAACTTGAAAAAGAACGTCATCACCCTGGAGTAATAAATCATATTACAAAGATTAACATTTTTATTTAAGAGTGTTCACCGCAGATGAGTTAATTGATGGGGGTATGTTGAGGTTCAGTATGGTACACAACTATATATAAACTGATACAAAAGTTCGAAATTTATCGGGTGAGTAGTGAATGTATGTCTTACATGAAACAAACGGCGTCCAGGACCGCATTTGTGGGTTAACTGGGAATTATGGTTCTTATTCCCGTGAAACATGAAACAAATATGCCCATTACTAAACAATTGGTTCTAGCACAAAGCAGTACTTGTTTCGTTTGCAACGTCGAGCTTTTACCGTAGGTACCTAGCTAAATATTATTTTCAAAGAAGGAATTCAACCATTTTTAATCATATTGATTGGGTAGTGGATCCATTGCACAGTCAATGACATTCTGATTTTGAAATTTAAAAAAAAAAAAAAAAAAAAAAAATTGTTTAACTTTGTGTGGACCACAGTTATTGCAACATTGGTTTATTATTATTATTGTGACCCCCACCCCCTCAAATAGTATAGAAACCCCCTACCTGATCTTGTTAATCTGTCGCCTAGGTGACAAACAACCCAGTCAGCGCTTACGTTTTGTTCGGCATACTTCAGAGCCCCAGTTGAGTCACCACCGTCAAAATTTCAACCTACGCTGAAAGTCATGCGGACAGCGAGAGGGGAAGCATTGGTCCACGCTCGGAGCTATGTTTTTCATACACGAAAGAAAGACGAATGTTCGGCGGGCCTTACATCTTCGGCGACAGGGCGGCTCAGCTCGACATCGACATCCAACCAAATCCTGAGACAGCGGCTCATGTCACCGTCCAGGATATGGCCGACAAGACAAGCCAAATCTCCACCCGAATGTCTGTCCACGAAGTAAGAAACTAAGTAGTCTGGACTAGAATTGATAAGTGCCCCCAGAAAGTATCGAGCGTGGTAAAACGGGAAGGCCTTTTCTTCCATGGTGTCGCGTTTGTGATAAAGCAGCAAGTATGACCAGGCCGACTGTTTGCGTTTCCTGCGGTTTAGAAAACATTATGTGTTAAAGTGATAAAGGAATTACGGTAATTATGGATCTGCCCTCTAGTTTAAGCTCCGCGCAACCACTGTTTCGAGAGCTGTTCCGAATGTCTTGTCGTGGATTTCGGAGTCCTGCTGAATGTTACCGCTTGAGTTGGAAAAAGTAACATTAACTTACAATATAATAATTA
The DNA here is from genome assembly GCA_019603395.1 of Cyrtorhinus lividipennis. Classification (NCBI taxonomy): domain Eukaryota; kingdom Metazoa; phylum Arthropoda; class Insecta; order Hemiptera; family Miridae; genus Cyrtorhinus; species Cyrtorhinus lividipennis. The sequence continues at coordinate 4,919,728 of CM034007.1, forward strand.
ACATGACGATTTATATTCCGTTTCCCGACCGAGGCCCGTTTCACCTTTTCTGTTTTTCAATCGGGAACCGTTTCCCGGTTTTTTACAGGTCAGGGATCCGTTTGGTCCCCCCCCCCCCCCCTCCAATTACAAAGAAATTTTTGTGTTGATCAAACTATTCTGATCCCGAAAGACCCAACCCCTTCATCCCTTTGTTTTCCGCAATCCCCTCGTGAATGAACAAATTTATAACTGGGCAGCAATGCAGAGGGTACCATGTCCCTCTTTTGAATTGCAGCGGGAAATTGAGTTTCAAAGCTCTCTGTGATGAAGACGAGGGACTAGGGTTCACGCTGATAGTTGTCAAGTGTCGTGTAGAGAAACTCCTTGCTGAAACTTCCTCCTCCCTTTCTTCCATGGTCTTGGAGGATCGAGCGGGGATGCCGTGTGATATTCGGATGCGTTCAGCTTAGAGCTTTTGTGACGAAGCTAACTCTTTAGCGGGAGTACCTATTGTACTTGCATATTTTTTCCTCGAAATATTCTACCTTACAATGAAAAAAGTTCATTCTCGTGTTTACCGCTTCCTCTGCTTGCCATAGACTTGAAAGAATGTGAAATATTTTAACAAAGGGGAGTGGAGGAGAGATCTTCAATATAATTATTTATCGACAAACTACTCTCGTGCGGCTAGTCGTCAGTTCATTTCATTAACTAATTCTCAACGTGTATCGTTTCGCAGGTAAATACCACAAGAGCAAACTACGTGACGAGTACAATGAACCATACAGAGGGTGGATGGCCGAAAGATATAAATTTCCACGACCCAGAACAAGTGATACGATTTCGCAAAAAAGTTGAAAAGGACGAAATGTATACCCACGCTATACTCCAACTTTTATTGGTATGTAAGTTATAAGAGTACCTACTATAATAGATTTTAGCAATGGCAAGGAGGTCTAGAACGGGTCCCCAACCATTTTCCGGGTGCATTTTTGGCTAATTTTTGGCTTGTTTTCACCTGTAAACAATTATTTAGACCTTAGGGTAGACTACTCCGGTCTGCCGCGATTGAGTTATGTGATCAGCAAGACCTACCAGCCATCTGTGCTCGTTTATTTAGTCAAAACTGTGATCATTACAGCCTATGGAACACTGCGTGCACCAGAACAACGCGATCAACATCTACGAGCTGTATTTTTCGGAGTATGAAGACTCAGAAATAGGCGGGCAGAGCAATTTCAAAACCGTGAACGTCTTCAGGGACATGTGCACGACGAAGAGGCCTGTGGCCAACATATCCTGGTCCCCTGACGCTGGTTCCCGGCTTGCTGTCACACATGCCAACCTTAATTTCCAAAAGGAGACCAACGACAATTTCAACCACTCGTACATTTGGCACATTGGTGAGCACTAGACCAGTAAAATTGCTAGCCCATTCATGGAGCAGAGGAAGGATGAAATCAGGACTTACAAACAATTACTGGATTGTGTGGTTTTAGGATTACACGATCACTCACTGTCATGATGATTGGAGAGTGATCCGAGCTGAGATCATCATTCTCCTCCATCAGCAGGGAGTTTGCTGAGAGGTCAGGTCTCTGGTGATGAAAAAATCTATTACGTCGAAAAATTTATGTAAATAAGTTGGCCTATAGGTAGGATTTCCTGTTGAGTGGGTTACTGTATTACAAAAGGGAGCTGTAAGGCGCGGTGCACACTGGAGAAACACGTTCCATGAAACGTGAAACAAAGTTGCTCGAAACTGACTGATGAGTGCAGACTGCATTTCAAAAAACTCCAGTTTTATCGGTTTCTTGAAAACGGGTTTTGCGAAACTCGAATAATCGGTTCCCTCTAGTCGTGTTGTTTCCTCTTGTTTACGTTTCACGTCGGTATTCAGTTTGAAATTGTGCACTTTGCTCCGGTCACCGTGTTTGGATAATTCTTTAACAAAAACGCTGCAAATTCTTACACACGGGTTGGTTATTCCTCGGACCAGGCGCATGAAGACTAATTTCTTCAACATGGGGGAAATGGGGATAACGGTGGGTGCGGCATTGGTCCCAGACCCATTCCAATCGATTCAGTGTCCATGATTTAGTGGATAATGTTACCCTACACGCCCAGGTACCAGAAATCTCATAAACACATATTTAAAATGGGTAATATATACCCAATTTGACCCATAACTTCTTCCAGTGGGTGCCAATCGTCCTGAGACCCACTTCATTGGATTCAGCTTCCAAGATTTAGCGGAAAATGATACCCCACACGCCTAGGTTCCAGAAATCTCAAAAACACATATTCAAAATGGGTAATATATACCCAATTTGACCCAAAACTTCTTCCAGTGGGTGCCGATCGTTCTGGGACCCATTTCATTTGATTCAGCGTCCAAAATTTAGTGGAAAATGATACCCCACTCGCCTAGATCGCCCAAAATCTCGAAAATCCATTTTTCAAAAACACATTTTGACCCCTACCCCGCCCAAATTTGGTCCGATCGGGCTGAAAAGCTTGGAGGACCGTCCTAGGCCGGGAACAGACCCCTGACCCAAATTTCAGATTTTTAGAAAATTTTCTACTACCAAAAATGGCCTGGACGGCGGACGGCGTACGGCGTACGGTGGACGGACATTGACCTTTTGGTTGGTTATTCCTTGAATAACCAACCTATGTTTTCATGCAAATGGTCAACCTCTCCGATTCGGCTCAAATTTTTTTTCTGGACGTTTCATGATGTCCTGATCAAAAAAGGTCAATGTCCGTCCGCCGTACGCCGTCCGCCGTACGCCGTCCGCCATACGCCGTCCGCCGTCCGCCGTCCACGCCGTTTTTGGTAGTAGAAAATTTTTTAAAAATCTGAAATTTGGGTCAGGGGTCTGTTCCCAGCCTAGGACGGTCCTCCAAGCTTTTCAGCCCGATCGGACCAAATTTGGGTGGGGTAGGGGTCAAAATGTGTTTTTTGAAAAATGGATTTTCGAGATTTTGGGCGATTTAGGCGAGTGGGGTATCATTTTCCACTAAATTTTGGACGCTGAATCCAATGAAATGGGTTCCAAAACGATCGGCACCCTCTGGAAGAAGTTATGGGTCAAATTGGGTATATATTACCCTTTTTGACTATGTGTTTTTGAGATTTCTGGAACCTAGGCGTGTGGGGTATCATTTTCCGCTAAATCTTGGACGCTAATTCTAATGAAGTGGGTCCCGGAACGATTGGCACCCACTGGAAGAAGTTATGGGTCAAATTGGGTATATATTACCCATTTTGGTTGGTTATTCCTTGAATAATCAACCTATGTTTTCATGCAAATGGTCAACCTCTCCGATTTGGCTCAAAAATTTTTTCTGGACGTTTCATGATGTCCTGATCAAAAAAGGTCAATGTCCGTCCGCCGTCCACGCCGTTTTTGGTAGTAGAAAATTTTCTAAAAATCTGAAATTTGGGTCAGGGGTCTGTTCCCGGCCTAGGACGGTCCTCCAAGCTTTTCAGCCCGATCGGACCAAATTTGGGTGGGGTAGGGGTCAAAATGTGTTTTTTGAAAAATGGATTTTCGAGATTTTGGGCGATTTAGGCGAGTGGGGTGTCATTTTCCACTAAATTTTGGACGCTGAATCCAATGAAATGGGTCCCAAAACGATCGGCACCCTCTGGAAGAAGTTATGGGTCAAATTGGGTATATATTACCCATTTTGAATATGTGTTTTTGAGATTTCTGGAACCTAGGCGTGTGGGGTATCATTTTCCGCTAAATCTTGGACGCTAATTTCAATGAAGTGGGTCCCGGAACGATTGGCACCCTCTGGAAGAAGTTATGGGTCAAATTGGGTATATATCACCCATTTTGAATATGCGTTTTCGAGATTTCCCGTACCTGGGCGTGTGGGGTATCATTTTCTACTAAATTCTGGATCCTGAATCGATTGGAATAGGTCTGGGACCCGCCGCACCCACTCTTTCCCCATTTCCCCCATGTTGAAGAAATGAGTCTCCATGCGCCTGGTCCGAGGAATAACCAACCCCTGTGTAAGAATTTGCAGCGTTTTGAATATGCGTTTTCGAGATTTCCGGTACCTGGGCGTGTGGGGTATCATTTTCCACTAAATTTTGGATCCTGAATCGATTGGAATGGGTCTGGGACCCGCCGCACCCACTGTTTTCCCCATTTCCCCCATGTTTATGAAATGAGTCTCCATACGCCTGGTCCGAGGAATAACCAACCCCTGTGTAAGAATTTGCAGCGTTTTTTGATCTAGACATCATGAAACGTCCAGAAAAAAATTTTGAGCCGAATCGGAGAGGTTGACCATTTGCATGAAAACAGGTTGATTATTCAAGGAATAACCAACCAAAAGTCCACTCCAAGCAAAGTTGACCGAAGCTATCAAAGAACGCCCTTGCCTTTGTTAGCCTCTAATTGATGTCCTTCTTCTTTATTTGTGGACCAAATAACGCCACCTAATGATCAAAAAGTGGTTTAGACATAAATCCTTAATCCTTTATATCCTTAATTTTGATATGATCACTAACATGCAAGTTTGCAACTACAACGGAACTATGATCTCAATTCTCGATCCCTGATCAGTGAGTGAAACCAGTATTTTCGTTTTTTCATCTTCTTCAGCCACCATGACAAAATGAGCGCATTGTCGTCGGAATCCATTATGAAACCGACGGGAAAGCCGTTTCTTCTAAAATGCATTCTCGAATGAAACGGATTTCATGAAACGTGTTTCTCCAGTGTGTACCGCGCCTAAAGCCTTAGCAATGTATAGACTGCATACCTACATAAGTTGGACTTGTTGATTGGAAGTTTAATACTTCATATAATCATATCATATCACATCCTCCCGCATATACCTTCTCCATATTATTCAGACTGTTGGTACTTCGAACAGTAAAACATTCCTTTCGTATTTTTCAGAGAATCCAAACAAACCGGAAGTGATCATAGATGCGGGAGTGCCTGTCGTTTGTATGGAATACAACCCAAGGGACCTTAACAGCCTTGCTGGGGGTCTGGCAAACGGTCAGGTGGGTTGTCCAACAAGTAGCACGATTTCTAGGCAAATAACGACCACCAATAATAATTACACATGTGGCTGATTACAGGTGGCAGTTTGGGACATTAGGCGCGGCGGGACACCTCTGGAGACATGCGATCACTACCATAGTTTCAGAGAGCCAGTAATGAGCGTTTTGTGGATCAACTCGAAATCTGGCATGGAATTTTTTTCGGCAGCTACTGACGGACAAGTAAGGATTGTATATGGAGTATAACATAATGGGCAAGTATGGATTGAATACGGGCGTATAATATGAAGCAGCTGGTGTAGCCGAGAGCCTGAGCATTGCTCCCAACATTTTTCGTAATGTTTGTTTTTCATTAGCAACAAAAGAGTATTCTGTAATTTCTATAATTTTGGAATTTGATAATAGCAATGCTTGATGATTCGCAGCTTATTTTCATGTTTCCGCTCTGCATTAACGTCTAGGCTAGGGCTGCCATCCGTCCCGATTTTCGAGGTGTCCTGGGCGTCCCGTCCCGATTTTTGAAGTGTCCCGATAAATTTTTTTGCCGTCCCGATTGAAGCTAATGAGTTCATTGGCGTGACTCTCAACTATTTGGACTTTTGGCTCAATTCCTACATGGAGTTTAAATCAATTACGTGGATGGTTTTTAGAGATGATTGCCACTGGGATGAAGTTCAAGCTAGCATTGAATATTTGTGCGCCAATAAGGTTAATATTGATGATACCTCGTTGTTCACGGAGTGGGAGGCAATGAAAAAGTATATGGCGGAACAAACCACTAATGAGGATTTTCGGAAATTGCAGTCCCCTTAGAAGTGGGCAAGTTTCTTCAATAAGAATAAACACAGCGATCAATTTCCTCAGCTAAAAAGAATAGCTGGATACGTGTTTGCCATCCCTTCACACAACGCTTTCGTTGAAAGAATTTTTTCTCTGATCAGTGCTCAATGGACCAAAGAGAGAAACTCTCTTTTCCCAGAAACTGTCAAGGTCCTGACCTCCAATCTTGACATCACCTGCTCAGAATTTTTCAACTATATCAAAGAACACAAAGAAGTCCTACGCTTAGTCGGCGGAAAAGATAAATACGTGCAATGACTTAAATACCTAGTTACTTCAAAATACGTGTTTCCAGATAATGTTTGTGTTAATATTACCTGTTATATTATAACATATTCCGTACTATCAAAAATATTTTATTTTGCATAAGTTTGGTATGGTCATCTTGTCCCGATTTCCGTCCCGATTTTTAGTTTAGGCTGTCCCGATAAGTCCCGGTTTCTAGCATAAGCTGTCCCGATTTACCTGGGAGAGATATGGCAGCCCTAGTCTAGGCTCAAATTGCTGCATTATTGCTAGGCTACTCATGACAGGATGAATAGTCAAAAATACGTGGACCTTGCCTAAATCCTAAAAATACTTTTGTTTCCAAAGTTCTAACAAGCTGCAATTACGGCGCTATTGTCAACAGGCATAAATCTTGTCCTATTTTCAGGTAAAATGGTGGGACGTAAGGAAGATGAAAATGCCATTGGAAACCCTCATTCTCGACATAAGTAAATCTGGAGAGCAACAGCTAAGCCGAGCACTAGGAGCATCTGTGTTGGAGTACGAGTCAACTATTCCCACTCGATTCATGGTATGCCGAATTCCCCGTTACGAAATACCCGAGATTGGTAAACATTCTAAATTAAAAAAAATTATAATAGAAGCGTATCTCTTAGAATTCTCATCGGTATTGAAGATTTCTGGAAAAAATTGAAAATTGGACCTTTTCGCGAGCTTTTTTAGGTTGATTGTTTTCAGTGTGCAAACCCTAAAATTCCTCATTTTTGTTCCTTGCTGCGATGGTCAACCATGACTGCTGCCTGACGTCCAATTGATCAATGATTACTACTGCTTCATAATCTTATTCTTTTCCTTTTTCAACGCAGAATGAATATTTTTATTTCGTGATAGTTAATGTAAATATCATGTTATTGATCTTAACATCTTGATTTTCTACGGTAAATAGAAATTTTTCTGCCTGGGTCTTTTGATCCACGTATGTGCATGCGCTAGACCATTTATGATTCCGTCGTGGTTCATTCAAACAACCAGCACCACATGCCAGTATGATCAATGTACCTATGGGAACTTTTGCGACAGGTCGGAACAGAAAAGGGCATCGTCATATGCGGCAACAGGAAAGGAAAGACTCCGGCCGAAAAACTGGGGGTTCAATACCAGGCACATCATGGTCCTATCTGGTCCGTTCAAAGAAATCCGGCCTTTCTCAAGAATTTCCTCACTGTGGGCGACTGGACAGCGAGAGTATGGTCGGAAGACTGTAAAGAGTCGTCCATCATTTGGACCAGGTATGCCTATCTAAACAATCAGGTATACATTATTAATATGGTATCAAATATTATCAGGCCAAAAAAGGTTTTGCGTGAGAAACAACAGGATAAGAGAGTTACGTCCGTTTCATGAGGGTTAAATGGTTGGGCAAAATGGTAAATTTCAAGGCATGTAAGATCGGTTTTTGGTTGGTTATTCCTTGAATAATCAACCTATGTTTTCATGCAAATGGTCAACCTCTCCGATTCGGCTCAAAATTTTTTTCTGGACGTTTCATGATGTCCTGATCAAAAAAGGTCAATGTCCGTCCGCCGTACGCCGTACGCCGTCCGCCGTCCACGCCGTTTTTGGTAGTAGAAAATTTTCTAAAAATCTGAAATTTGGGTCAGGGGTCTGTTCCCGGCCTAGGATGGTCCTCCAAGCTTTTCAGCCCGATCGGACCAAATTTGGGCGGGGTAGGGGTCAAAATGTGTTTTTTGAAAAATGGATTTTCGAGATTTTGGGCGATTTAGGCGAGTGGGGTATCATTTTCCACTAAATTTTGGACGCTGAATCCAATGAAATGGGTCCCAAAACGATCGGCACCCTCTGGAAGAAGTTATGGGTCAAATAGGGTATATATTACCCATTTTGAATATGTGTTTTTGAGATTTCTGGAACCTAGGCGTGTGGGGTATCATTTTCCGCTAAATCGTGGACGCTAATTTCAATGAAGTGGGTCCCGGAACGATTGGCACCCTCTGGAAGATGTTATGGGTCAAATTGGGTGTATATTACCCATTTTGAATATGCGTTTTCAAGATTTCCGGTACCTGGGCGTGTGGGGTATCATTTTCTACTAAATTCTGGATCCTGAATCGATTGGAATGGGTCTGGGACCCGCCGCACCCACTGTTTCCCCTTTTCCCCCATGTTGAAGAAATGAGTCTCCATGCGCCTGGTCCGAGGAATAACCAACCCCTGTGTAAGAATTTGCAGCGTTTTGGTGGAGAATCGTGAAATTTCGGACCTGAATGAAGGATTTATGTGCAATTTGAGATCAAACGTACCTACTGTAAGATAGAGCTAATTTCTTAGGAAGTTGTAGAGTTGACAGAAACAAGCTTCGTGAGCTCACCATGCCCATCAGGCCCTCCAGAAGTACCATGCCAAATATTAATGCGCACACGGAAAGTCAGTTTGGAGTGAAGGCAGCTTCAGAGCAGTAAAAATTATACTCTTGATCAATTCAGTCGTTTTTCTGACTCAACTTCCAATCATGCCTTCTCACTAAAATGTGAATAAATTTAGCTCAAGGATGTATCGTTTTCTATTGTTTAGCGCCTGCCGCTGCATGAACCTTTGAAGCAATAACGCTATCTTTTAAGGAAGGTTTATCTGCAATTTATAGTTACCAGAAAACGAAGCTGACACGTGGAGCCTGGTCACCCACTAAGCCATCTGTGTTCTACACAACCCGGATAGATGGCACTTTGGACGTCTGGGACATATTATTGAGACAGAAGGAAGCGTGCTTAAGCATCAAGGTTTGTTTCTCTGCAGTCTTACCCTCAAAATCTATTGAAAATTACAATATTCCGATAAAACCAAACCTGTGATGGTATTCGTCCAGGTCATCCTATAGTCTATCAGAAAATTATAAGTGTTCTAAAAAAGCCGTAGTTTGAGCAAAGATCTTCCTATATATTTCTTTCTAGACTGAAGATCTGAAATGACACCACCTACACAGACCCTGCCATAAAAGGCCTTTTCATTGCTTAAAAAAATCTGAAATTTTGCCCAGATTTGTGAAAATGGTTGCTCAAGCTTTTTGTGAACCTAAGGGTAGCTTGTTCCACTAAAGTTTGGACGCTGAATCAATTAACATGGGTCCCACACAGATTGCAGCGAACGGAAGATGGCTGTGAATAGAAATGAGTATGTATTGTACATTTTATCTCGTTCGATTGAGCGTCCAAAATTTAGCGGGACATTATTCATCGCCTCCATTTAGAGCGGTGGGGCTGAAAATCAGTACGGCACGGCTAGGGCCCCAACAATTCGCTTTTATTTCAACATTTTCAAAGGATTTCTAAGATCATTTTTGGCCAGAACGGCGGACAACAGACGGAAATTTCGGATTTGGACACAACCCAATTTAGGAAGTGAAAGATGAATGTTTGAGGATGCAACTATTGTTTGGTGGATACAAATATATATTATTCCAATAACAATAACCGTAATTATACCGAACCATAATTACACATTTTTCGCTCATTGAAACACATGAAATGGAGGCTTCCCCTTATGATCACCCATTTTAATCCTACCATGGTTCCGGATTCTTACAGAATCAGAAAACATTTGCCCATCTGTTGAATTTCCGCATTTTCCTAATTGTTTGTGCGGCTCCTAGGTTTGCGACGACGCAATCCATGGGCTGAGATGCCACGACAACGGGGAGGTTGTGGCTGTAGGTAACGACGTCGGAACGACTTACATAATTGAGATCGCAGAAAAACTCGTGAGAGCTTCCAAGAATGACAAAGCCTACCTCACTGCAGTAAGGAGATCCGTTTGTATGGAATATCTGGCTTGTAGCCATTATCTACAGAAATGGACTGTTCCCTGTAGATGTTTGAACGAGAAAGCAGACGGGAAAAGATAATAGAAGCCAAGTTGAGGGAGCAAAGACTGAAAATGAGAGCCAAACAAGAGGCTGCTGGTCAGAAGTCGACTCTTCCTAGTGTTCCACCATGCCTCAGTGAGGCAGCAGTACAAGCATTGACCGAAGAATTCCTTGTCAAAGTTCAACAGGTGAACATTGCATTGACAATAATAACATATAATTTTATAGCATGTGGTGGGATGTTCCACATATCAAAACTACATCATCAATTTTCTCTTGTTTCATGTCTCATCCGGAAATGGCACCATCACTCATCAGGGCGATAATTCAGTGATAGATCCTAATCTATAACTTTTATCTGTAGGGTGCCTCACTCATGTCCACTATGTACTTCACCTAGCTCAAGAAGAGCAAGAATGATTGTATTTTCACTAATAACTACACTGTACTTCTACTGCATTTTTGTTGAAGCAATATAGATGTTTGAGCTGGGCAGGGTTTTCAAAAATAATGAAAAACACGACTACCTTCTCGTGAGAAATAAAATGTATAATCGGCAGACGAATAATTGGTACCTTGAATAAACTGAGGAGCTCCTTCTAAAAAACAAAAAATAATGCTCGGGAAAATAATGATAAATGTAAAGGAAAACAGGCAGAGATGAAGGTATAATATTTTACAATGACCCCAGAGGGGGGAAAGGGAGGCAAGGACGTTTCAGATTCGGAGACGCTCGAGATTGGTGGGAATTCGACGGTTCCGGAGGACCCATGAGACGTGCGGCGCGAAGGGACGACGACGACGACGACGAGATAGTGAAAATGCGGTTACGATGCGTTTGAGCTCGGTTGAGATGCGATTGAGCTCAGTTGATTTGAGTAGAGTAGAATAGAGTCGAGAATAAATGGACCGAGACGGAGATGACACGAGACGAGATTCCCAGGCTCTCCGAAGCTGGGAAAAGGAAACAAAAGGTGTCAACTCAATATTTCCTGTAAATAGCTGATGAGAATCGGCGGCGTTGGTTACTCAAAATTACAATCCTTGCGATTTGATGGCGGAATTACGAACTGGTGAGATTGCGAAGAGAAGATCTCGTTGATATAAATTGGTTCGCACTTGATCGACTGACGAGCCCGGAGGAGATAGGTGAGTAGGGAAAGCCCTCCCACGTAAGCGCTACCAGCTGCTTTTGAGTTTTGATTGTTTTTCATGTTTTTTGATTTTTACTTCTTTCGCGATGCCTCCCAAAAGATGTAGTGTAAACTCGTAATAATTTTTGTTAATAACTTCGATGTTTTTAAACATCGATGTTTTTCATACGATTTTTTACACATCGATGTTTGAAGTTGAAAAAACATCGATGTTTTTTCAACTTCAAACATCGATGTTTTTCAATCCGATACCCATCCCTGCTAGAATGCATTGAACTGGCTGGGGGGACTCGTGAGGAGGAGTTGCCAACTCCTGCACACTCCAAGCGACCCTTGCGAACAAACGTTTTCTTGAAAAATGTTATTAGCGTCCCCAAGAGAAATTAAATGAATGTAAATAGTTTGCGATCATCTGTTAGTTAGTCAGAAAAATGATGAAATAATATTTCCGAAATAACTATTAAGTTATTCAAAATGGATTTGCCAAATAATCACTCGATTCATTTAATCGAAATAATCATATCGGAATCGACTTCAAATGGACTTATTTCATGTGTCCTATTTCTAGGGGTTCATCAAACCCATGGCGTATAATTTATTTCAGTCATTATTCATTTCTCAGCATTTTGGAAATTTGTCTCTTATACAGTAGTTTTTTAAACACTTATCAGAGCACCAAACACAACAAATAGTTCACTTTAGGGTTGAGCATCGAAAAGAAAACATCAACGTTCACCATTGCTCCTACCATCGAAACTAAACATCGATAGACCTAAAACATCAGCTTGCAACCATCGATGTTTGTTTTTGTTCGATGTCAATGAAAAATGTTTTCGCCGCTAGGAGTGAAAGAATGAAAAAAAAAAAAAAAAAACAGCATAAATCATGACAGTTAGGTTAAAATGGAGTTGAACATCTAAAAATCAGAATATGTGAAATTATTCATGTATTATATTATTTAATCATAGCAAATAACTTGAAACACACAGAAATTTTTAAAAACAAATGTTGTGGCAATGGACTCATAAAGTCACAGTCTGGAGGCAAATTTGCCTTCGAGTAAGTTTCTGTATTTAATGATGACCTGTTTGGCTTTTGAGAACTGCCGTTCACATGGGATGTGAGGGCTCCCCCATTGTCTCCAGAATATATGAAGGGGTATTGTCCGATTTTCTCTGCTTGTGGATGCAGATTAGGATCTAAAGGATTTGCTTTAGGTTTTGGTAGAATGAATATCAGCTCAAAAATAATTGAAGTAGTGCAAATATAAATTATACCTATATTATATATTATATATATATTATACAACCGACCCTACTCGCATGTACTCGCGACCCTTAAGGGCCTGCTGCCAGTAATGGCCACTTTCCTTTCATACCTAATATAATATTGTGATCAGCCTGCCCATCAAGTGGGCTGATCAGTAAAGTTTCCCTACCATCGAGGCCAACATCGCCTTCAACCATCAATAGTGAGGAAATAACAAACAAAAAAAAAAAAAAAACGAAATAACGAACCTTAAACATTGACGGTAAAAACATCGACCCCCCTCCATCAAAGGTAGGCAAACATGGCAACCCTAGTTCACTGTAGTGATGCGACATCGATAGAAAACATCGATGTTTTTAGACATCGATGTTTTCAAAATCCGCCATCGATGTTTTGGGGTTTGTCGATAACTATTTGTGTCCCAATAGATTGGAAGTGTTTCCACTCGTCTTCAGAGATTTGTGGCACAGCTTACACGTTGACGCAGTCCCACAAAATTCTCTCAAAAAACTTCCACACTGCACTTTTTGGAGGTATATTGACTTTAATATCATCACTGTCACATGAAAACAATACAATCACTTGACATTGACAAGCGACTAGACGGTGTTGTTGTTGTTGTGTTAAAGAAGATGGTGGGATAAGAGCTGCGAGGCACTTACTTTTTCATTGCCTTAGCCAACTTGTGACAGGGACAGGTAGGTGAAGGTGGCTCTTTCGACGAGTTAATGCGACTGCGACACCTTGGGATATGTAAACTAAAGAAAAAATCGTCATGGTACTCACCCAAAAAGTAGAAAAGTATTCGAATTTAAAACTTGAAACATCGATTGAAACATTGGTAAGAAACATCGATGTTTACCGGAAAACATCGATGTCGATGTTGCATCACTAGTTCACTGTTCATTTTGTCTTTGTCCTGGTCAACGTACATGCTGCGATTCCGAGATCGCGTTCTAGCTAGCAGATTTACATTTCTGTTGCTCATTTTCAGACAAGAGAAGACTCCTTGTTCAATCCTTTTGATCAACATTGAAGGTAAAATCATATTCAGTTCATCATCTACCACAAAAAAACCATGAAAATTTCCGATCAGCTGATCTCTCGTCTCACTTGCCCAGCTTGGTTAAACAAAACACAAAACTGTCATTAATTTGCCATTCCTCCTCCATCCAGGGGTGAATATAAACAACAGTCTTTTAGCATCTTGTAGCTAACAAAGTTCTTGCCTTTCCACGCCCAACAATCAAGCGCAATCTCAGTTATATAAAGGATGTTACCAAGGAAGGATAGCGATTCTAAAAAGCGTCTCCTCGGTTATGGTCTCTTCCATATTAGCGAAGTATCGATACCGGTACTCGTATAACTAACTACAGTAAGTTGTACTTTATTCGTATAATACATTCAATACTACTCAAGTATCGAATGAAAAATACCAATACTTTCAAGTAGTTACAAGAATAAAAAAAAAATTGAGAAAATCAGGTTAAGCTAGTGTGGGAGTAACATTTCGGAAATACAATAAAGAGGTATTGAAAAATGGCAAACTTTTTTTTCACTTCAAACAGGCTGTCTATTCATGAAGGTAATTCAAAATGACAAAACCCTATTCCCGTTCTTCCAACCTCATACCACTTATGAAAACCAAGCGTTCAAGATTTATTGGTCACGTCTGTTCCTTGTTTTGGCGAGAATATTCCCAGTTTTGGAGAAAAGTCTCTCATTCGGTGCAGGAGTAAGGATTAAGCGAGCTTGTTGATTAGGTATGCCTCGAAATATTTACTTCATCTTTTCCCACTGTTTCAAAGGATTAACAAACAACTGCGCTAATATTTTTGGAGGCCCGAACGAACTTTGAGTTTGAATTTAGTAAATAGTAAAAGCGAATCAGATTTTGTTGATGGTAGGGAGTCGAAGGGACTGTTACAATATTTTTTTCTCTTGACGAAAATGTGAGTTAATTTTTTGATTCTGGCCGAAGTATGGATACCAGTACTGGTACACAAATCTGTGGCATTGGTACCAAAAGTACTTGGTATCGAAAGAAATATTTTATGCTTCAATCATCTCGCTCAGTATCGTCTGTCCCTATCCTCAGTACGGGAAAATGTTTTGAAGACTTGGGCATGGGACTTGGTATTATTATTATCATTTTACTATTATTATATATACAGTAGATAATGATGGCTTGACAGTTATGACTCCATTTCAATTATTCCTAGGAGTTACAGAGAAAAAGAGGCATGTTAGAATGGTGAACAAAAACAAACAAAAAATTCTCAGCCCTGATGGAAAAATGACCAAAATGAGAACTAGATGAAGCCCAATTGTTACATATTAAAAATACCAACCAAAAGTTAAGATTACATGTTACATTTTTGACGTGAAAATGACACTAGTGGTATCAAGAATAAGTGATGATGCAAATGTAAGAATTCCCTAATCCAGACAATCGTTATACTACCCTTGATCTGAGCTGATGAGCTTTAACCTTCGTCATCTAGTCCGAAGTTTCAAATTACGAGTAGTCTTCATGCGCCTGGTTCGAGGATTGAATATGTGTTTTCATGATATCTGGGGCCTAGACGTGTGAGGTATCATTTTTCACTAAAATTTGGACGCTGAGTTGATTGGAATGGGTCTGGGATCCGCCACATCCACTGATTCCCCCATTTTCCCCATGTTGAAGAAATGAGTTTCAATGCGCCTGGTCCGAGCAATAACCAGCCCGTGTGAAAAAATTTGCAGCGTTCTTTGATCTAGACACCTTGAAACGTCCAGAAAAAATGTTTGAGAGGAGAGGTTGACCCTTTGCATGAAAACATAGGTTGATTATTCTTGGAATAACCAACCAAAAGGCTGAAAATGACTATGGTGGTATTGAAGAAAACGCTGCAAATTCCCTCACAGGGGTTGATTATTCCTCAGACCAGGCGCACGGGGACTCATTTTAATCGATTCAGCGTCCATGACCACATCCCATGGGCGCCAATCGTTACGGGACCAGCGTCCAAAATTCTATGGAAAATGATACCCCGTACGCCTAGATCGTCAAAAATCTCGAAAATCCATTTTTCGAAGTACCTACATAATTTGAACTGAGATGATGACTGTAACCTTTGTCGTTGCCATTTGAACATATCATTGAAACATTCATGTGTCCTATAACGTTCCAGGTTTGCTGTTTTTGGCGAGAAAATGGAGGACGACAAAACTCGTGACAAACGCAAAAGCCAAGTGGAATGCCCTCGCAATAAAAAAATGAAGATACCAGCAGAGAAGAAATCGGTGGAAAATCGGTTTAAGACCCTGATGAAGAATCAGGAGCGTTCTCAGGAGAGTAACATACCATCAAAGAAGAGGAAATTGACGCAGTGAGAGCTATTTGTAGTTAAATTCTGAGTGGAAGTATCAAATAAATTCGTGTAACAGGAGAAGCTAGGTCAGTTAGAGAAATTGAGAAATGCTGCGAATTTCTCCACAGGGGTTGGTTATTCCTTGGACCAGGCACATGGAGACTCAATTGTTCAATATGGGGTAAGTGGAAACAGTGAGTGTAGTGGGTCCCCGTCCAATTCCAATAGATTCAGCGTCCAAAATTTAGTGGAAAATGATACCCCCACACGCCTAGATTGCCGATATACACTTTTTGACCCCTTCCCCTCTCAAATTTGATCTGATTGGGCTGAAAAGTTTCGAGGACCAACCTAGGCCGGGAACAGACCCCTGACCCAAATTTCAGGTTTTTAGAAAATTTCTACTACCGAAAACGGCGTGGACGGGGTACAGCGTAGGGCTTATGGCGGACGGACATACATGACTTTTGGTTGGTTATTCCTTGAATAATCAACCTGTTTTCATGCAAAAGGTCAACCTCTCCGATTCGGCTCACAATTTTTTTCTGGGCGTTTTAAGGTGTCTAGATCAAAAATGGGTCCCAGAACGATTGTCACCGACTGGAAGAAGTTATGGGTCAAAACGGGTATGTATCTACCCATCTTGTGTATGTGTATTCAAGATTTCTGGTATCTAGGCGTGTGGGGTATCATTTTCCACTTTAATTTTGGACCCTGAATCGATGGGAATGGGCCCGGGACCCGCCACTACCGCTGTTTCCCCAATTTTCTCCATGTTGACAAAATGAATCTCCATGCGTCTAGTCCGAAGTTTCAAATTACGAGTAGTCTTCATGCGCCTGGTTCGAGGATTGAATATGTGTTTTCATGATATCTGGGGCCTAGACGTGTGAGGTATCATTTTTCACTAAAATTTGGACGCTGAGTTGATTGGAATGGGTCTGGGATCCGCCACATCCACTGATTCCCCCATTTTCCCCATGTTGAAGAAATGAGTTTCAATGCGCCTGGTCCGAGCAATAACCAGCCCGTGTGAAAAAATTTGCAGCGTTCTTTGATCTAGACACCTTGAAACGTCCAGAAAAAATGTTTGAGAGGAGAGGTTGACCCTTTGCATGAAAACATAGGTTGATTATTCTTGGAATAACCAACCAAAAGGCTGAAAATGACTATGGTGGTATTGAAGAAAACGCTGCAAATTCCCTCACAGGGGTTGATTATTCCTCAGACCAGGCGCACGGGGACTCATTTTAATCGATTCAGCGTCCATGACCACATCCCATGGGCGCCAATCGTTACGGGACCAGCGTCCAAAATTCTATGGAAAATGATACCCCGTACGCCTAGATCGTCAAAAATCTCGAAAATCCATTTTTCGAAGTACCTACATAATTTGAACTGAGATGATGACTGTAACCTTTGTCGTTGCCATTTGAACATATCATTGAAACATTCATGTGTCCTATAACGTTCCAGGTTTGCTGTTTTTGGCGAGAAAATGGAGGACGACAAAACTCGTGACAAACGCAAAAGCCAAGTGGAATGCCCTCGCAATAAAAAAATGAAGATACCAGCAGAGAAGAAATCGGTGGAAAATCGGTTTAAGACCCTGATGAAGAATCAGGAGCGTTCTCAGGAGAGTAACATACCATCAAAGAAGAGGAAATTGACGCAGTGAGAGCTATTTGTAGTTAAATTCTGAGTGGAAGTATCAAATAAATTCGTGTAACAGGAGAAGCTAGGTCAGTTAGAGAAATTGAGAAATGCTGCGAATTTCTCCACAGGGGTTGGTTATTCCTTGGACCAGGCACATGGAGACTCAATTGTTCAATATGGGGTAAGTGGAAACAGTGAGTGTAGTGGGTCCCCGTCCAATTCCAATAGATTCAGCGTCCAAAATTTAGTGGAAAATGATACCCCCACACGCCTAGATTGCCGATATACACTTTTTGACCCCTTCCCCTCTCAAATTTGATCTGATTGGGCTGAAAAGTTTCGAGGACCAACCTAGGCCGGGAACAGACCCCTGACCCAAATTTCAGGTTTTTAGAAAATTTCTACTACCGAAAACGGCGTGGACGGGGTACAGCGTAGGGCTTATGGCGGACGGACATACATGACTTTTGGTTGGTTATTCCTTGAATAATCAACCTGTTTTCATGCAAAAGGTCAACCTCTCCGATTCGGCTCACAATTTTTTTCTGGGCGTTTTAAGGTGTCTAGATCAAAAATGGGTCCCAGAACGATTGTCACCGACTGGAAGAAGTTATGGGTCAAAACGGGTATGTATCTACCCATCTTGTGTATGTGTATTCAAGATTTCTGGTATCTAGGCGTGTGGGGTATCATTTTCCACTTTAATTTTGGACCCTGAATCGATGGGAATGGGCCCGGGACCCGCCACTACCGCTGTTTCCCCAATTTTCTCCATGTTGACAAAATGAATCTCCATGCGTCTAGTCCGAAGTTTCAAATTACGAGTAGTCTTCATGCGCCTGGTTCGAGGATTGAATATGTGTTTTCATGATATCTGGGGCCTAGACGTGTGAGGTATCATTTTTCACTAAAATTTGGACGCTGAGTTGATTGGAATGGGTCTGGGATCCGCCACATCCACTGATTCCCCCATTTTCCCCATGTTGAAGAAATGAGTTTCAATGCGCCTGGTCCGAGCAATAACCAGCCCGTGTGAAAAAATTTGCAGCGTTCTTTGATCTAGACACCTTGAAACGTCCAGAAAAAATGTTTGAGAGGAGAGGTTGACCCTTTGCATGAAAACATAGGTTGATTATTCTTGGAATAACCAACCAAAAGGCTGAAAATGACTATGGTGGTATTGAAGAAAACGCTGCAAATTCCCTCACAGGGGTTGATTATTCCTCAGACCAGGCGCACGGGGACTCATTTTAATCGATTCAGCGTCCATGACCACATCCCATGGGCGCCAATCGTTACGGGACCAGCGTCCAAAATTCTATGGAAAATGATACCCCGTACGCCTAGATCGTCAAAAATCTCGAAAATCCATTTTTCGAAGTACCTACATAATTTGAACTGAGATGATGACTGTAACCTTTGTCGTTGCCATTTGAACATATCATTGAAACATTCATGTGTCCTATAACGTTCCAGGTTTGCTGTTTTTGGCGAGAAAATGGAGGACGACAAAACTCGTGACAAACGCAAAAGCCAAGTGGAATGCCCTCGCAATAAAAAAATGAAGATACCAGCAGAGAAGAAATCGGTGGAAAATCGGTTTAAGACCCTGATGAAGAATCAGGAGCGTTCTCAGGAGAGTAACATACCATCAAAGAAGAGGAAATTGACGCAGTGAGAGCTATTTGTAGTTAAATTCTGAGTGGAAGTATCAAATAAATTCGTGTAACAGGAGAAGCTAGGTCAGTTAGAGAAATTGAGAAATGCTGCGAATTTCTCCACAGGGGTTGGTTATTCCTTGGACCAGGCACATGGAGACTCAATTCTTCAATATGGGGTAAGTGGAAACAGTGAGTGTAGTGGGTCCCCGTCCAATTCCAATAGATTCAGCGTCCAAAATTTAGTGGAAAATGATACCCCCACACGCCTAGATTGCCGATATACACTTTTTGACCCCTTCCCCTCTCAAATTTGATCTGATTGGGCTGAAAAGTTTCGAGGACCAACCTAGGCCGGGAACAGACCCCTGACCCAAATTTCAGGTTTTTAGAAAATTTCTACTACCGAAAACGGCGTGGACGGGGTACAGCGTAGGGCTTATGGCGGACGGACATACATGACTTTTGGTTGGTTATTCCTTGAATAATCAACCTGTTTTCATGCAAAAGGTCAACCTCTCCGATTCGGCTCACAATTTTTTTCTGGGCGTTTTAAGGTGTCTAGATCAAAAATGGGTCCCAGAACGATTGTCACCGACTGGAAGAAGTTATGGGTCAAAACGGGTATGTATCTACCCATCTTGTGTATGTGTATTCAAGATTTCTGGTATCTAGGCGTGTGGGGTATCATTTTCCACTTTAATTTTGGACCCTGAATCGATGGGAATGGGCCCGGGACCCGCCACTACCGCTGTTTCCCCAATTTTCTCCATGTTGACAAAATGAATCTCCATGCGTCTAGTCCGAAGTTTCAAATTACGAGTAGTCTTCATGCGCCTGGTTCGAGGATTGAATATGTGTTTTCATGATATCTGGGGCCTAGACGTGTGAGGTATCATTTTTCACTAAAATTTGGACGCTGAGTTGATTGGAATGGGTCTGGGATCCGCCACATCCACTGATTCCCCCATTTTCCCCATGTTGAAGAAATGAGTTTCAATGCGCCTGGTCCGAGCAATAACCAGCCCGTGTGAAAAAATTTGCAGCGTTCTTTGATCTAGACACCTTGAAACGTCCAGAAAAAATGTTTGAGAGGAGAGGTTGACCCTTTGCATGAAAACATAGGTTGATTATTCTTGGAATAACCAACCAAAAGGCTGAAAATGACTATGGTGGTATTGAAGAAAACGCTGCAAATTCCCTCACAGGGGTTGATTATTCCTCAGACCAGGCGCACGGGGACTCATTTTAATCGATTCAGCGTCCATGACCACATCCCATGGGCGCCAATCGTTACGGGACCAGCGTCCAAAATTCTATGGAAAATGATACCCCGTACGCCTAGATCGTCAAAAATCTCGAAAATCCATTTTTCGAAGTACCTACATAATTTGAACTGAGATGATGACTGTAACCTTTGTCGTTGCCATTTGAACATATCATTGAAACATTCATGTGTCCTATAACGTTCCAGGTTTGCTGTTTTTGGCGAGAAAATGGAGGACGACAAAACTCGTGACAAACGCAAAAGCCAAGTGGAATGCCCTCGCAATAAAAAAATGAAGATACCAGCAGAGAAGAAATCGGTGGAAAATCGGTTTAAGACCCTGATGAAGAATCAGGAGCGTTCTCAGGAGAGTAACATACCATCAAAGAAGAGGAAATTGACGCAGTGAGAGCTATTTGTAGTTAAATTCTGAGTGGAAGTATCAAATAAATTCGTGTAACAGGAGAAGCTAGGTCAGTTAGAGAAATTGAGAAATGCTGCGAATTTCTCCACAGGGGTTGGTTATTCCTTGGACCAGGCACATGGAGACTCAATTCTTCAATATGGGGTAAGTGGAAACAGTGAGTGTAGTGGGTCCCCGTCCAATTCCAATAGATTCAGCGTCCAAAATTTAGTGGAAAATGATACCCCCACACGCCTAGATTGCCGATATACACTTTTTGACCCCTTCCCCTCTCAAATTTGATCTGATTGGGCTGAAAAGTTTCGAGGACCAACCTAG
Source organism: Cyrtorhinus lividipennis (assembly GCA_019603395.1). Classification (NCBI taxonomy): domain Eukaryota; kingdom Metazoa; phylum Arthropoda; class Insecta; order Hemiptera; family Miridae; genus Cyrtorhinus; species Cyrtorhinus lividipennis. The sequence continues at coordinate 4,940,798 of CM034007.1, forward strand.
GCCGGGAACAGACCCCTGACCCAAATTTCAGGTTTTTAGAAAATTTCTACTACCGAAAACGGCGTGGACGGGGTACAGCGTAGGGCTTATGGCGGACGGACATACATGACTTTTGGTTGGTTATTCCTTGAATAATCAACCTGTTTTCATGCAAAAGGTCAACCTCTCCGATTCGGCTCACAATTTTTTTCTGGGCGTTTTAAGGTGTCTAGATCAAAAATGGGTCCCAGAACGATTGTCACCGACTGGAAGAAGTTATGGGTCAAAACGGGTATGTATCTACCCATCTTGTGTATGTGTATTCAAGATTTCTGGTATCTAGGCGTGTGGGGTATCATTTTCCACTTTAATTTTGGACCCTGAATCGATGGGAATGGGCCCGGGACCCGCCACTACCGCTGTTTCCCCAATTTTCTCCATGTTGACAAAATGAATCTCCATGCGTCTAGTCCGAAGTTTCAAATTACGAGTAGTCTTCATGCGCCTGGTTCGAGGATTGAATATGTGTTTTCATGATATCTGGGGCCTAGACGTGTGAGGTATCATTTTTCACTAAAATTTGGACGCTGAGTTGATTGGAATGGGTCTGGGATCCGCCACATCCACTGATTCCCCCATTTTCCCCATGTTGAAGAAATGAGTTTCAATGCGCCTGGTCCGAGCAATAACCAGCCCGTGTGAAAAAATTTGCAGCGTTCTTTGATCTAGACACCTTGAAACGTCCAGAAAAAATGTTTGAGAGGAGAGGTTGACCCTTTGCATGAAAACATAGGTTGATTATTCTTGGAATAACCAACCAAAAGGCTGAAAATGACTATGGTGGTATTGAAGAAAACGCTGCAAATTCCCTCACAGGGGTTGATTATTCCTCAGACCAGGCGCACGGGGACTCATTTTAATCGATTCAGCGTCCATGACCACATCCCATGGGCGCCAATCGTTACGGGACCAGCGTCCAAAATTCTATGGAAAATGATACCCCGTACGCCTAGATCGTCAAAAATCTCGAAAATCCATTTTTCGAAGTACCTACATAATTTGAACTGAGATGATGACTGTAACCTTTGTCGTTGCCATTTGAACATATCATTGAAACATTCATGTGTCCTATAACGTTCCAGGTTTGCTGTTTTTGGCGAGAAAATGGAGGACGACAAAACTCGTGACAAACGCAAAAGCCAAGTGGAATGCCCTCGCAATAAAAAAATGAAGATACCAGCAGAGAAGAAATCGGTGGAAAATCGGTTTAAGACCCTGATGAAGAATCAGGAGCGTTCTCAGGAGAGTAACATACCATCAAAGAAGAGGAAATTGACGCAGTGAGAGCTATTTGTAGTTAAATTCTGAGTGGAAGTATCAAATAAATTCGTGTAACAGGAGAAGCTAGGTCAGTTAGAGAAATTGAGAAATGCTGCGAATTTCTCCACAGGGGTTGGTTATTCCTTGGACCAGGCACATGGAGACTCAATTCTTCAATATGGGGTAAGTGGAAACAGTGAGTGTAGTGGGTCCCCGTCCAATTCCAATAGATTCAGCGTCCAAAATTTAGTGGAAAATGATACCCCCACACGCCTAGATTGCCGATATACACTTTTTGACCCCTTCCCCTCTCAAATTTGATCTGATTGGGCTGAAAAGTTTCGAGGACCAACCTAGGCCGGGAACAGACCCCTGACCCAAATTTCAGGTTTTTAGAAAATTTCTACTACCGAAAACGGCGTGGACGGGGTACAGCGTAGGGCTTATGGCGGACGGACATACATGACTTTTGGTTGGTTATTCCTTGAATAATCAACCTGTTTTCATGCAAAAGGTCAACCTCTCCGATTCGGCTCACAATTTTTTTCTGGGCGTTTTAAGGTGTCTAGATCAAAAATGGGTCCCAGAACGATTGTCACCGACTGGAAGAAGTTATGGGTCAAAACGGGTATGTATCTACCCATCTTGTGTATGTGTATTCAAGATTTCTGGTATCTAGGCGTGTGGGGTATCATTTTCCACTTTAATTTTGGACCCTGAATCGATGGGAATGGGCCCGGGACCCGCCACTACCGCTGTTTCCCCAATTTTCTCCATGTTGACAAAATGAATCTCCATGCGTCTAGTCCGAAGTTTCAAATTACGAGTAGTCTTCATGCGCCTGGTTCGAGGATTGAATATGTGTTTTCATGATATCTGGGGCCTAGACGTGTGAGGTATCATTTTTCACTAAAATTTGGACGCTGAGTTGATTGGAATGGGTCTGGGATCCGCCACATCCACTGATTCCCCCATTTTCCCCATGTTGAAGAAATGAGTTTCAATGCGCCTGGTCCGAGCAATAACCAGCCCGTGTGAAAAAATTTGCAGCGTTCTTTGATCTAGACACCTTGAAACGTCCAGAAAAAATGTTTGAGAGGAGAGGTTGACCCTTTGCATGAAAACATAGGTTGATTATTCTTGGAATAACCAACCAAAAGGCTGAAAATGACTATGGTGGTATTGAAGAAAACGCTGCAAATTCCCTCACAGGGGTTGATTATTCCTCAGACCAGGCGCACGGGGACTCATTTTAATCGATTCAGCGTCCATGACCACATCCCATGGGCGCCAATCGTTACGGGACCAGCGTCCAAAATTCTATGGAAAATGATACCCCGTACGCCTAGATCGTCAAAAATCTCGAAAATCCATTTTTCGAAGTACCTACATAATTTGAACTGAGATGATGACTGTAACCTTTGTCGTTGCCATTTGAACATATCATTGAAACATTCATGTGTCCTATAACGTTCCAGGTTTGCTGTTTTTGGCGAGAAAATGGAGGACGACAAAACTCGTGACAAACGCAAAAGCCAAGTGGAATGCCCTCGCAATAAAAAAATGAAGATACCAGCAGAGAAGAAATCGGTGGAAAATCGGTTTAAGACCCTGATGAAGAATCAGGAGCGTTCTCAGGAGAGTAACATACCATCAAAGAAGAGGAAATTGACGCAGTGAGAGCTATTTGTAGTTAAATTCTGAGTGGAAGTATCAAATAAATTCGTGTAACAGGAGAAGCTAGGTCAGTTAGAGAAATTGAGAAATGCTGCGAATTTCTCCACAGGGGTTGGTTATTCCTTGGACCAGGCACATGGAGACTCAATTCTTCAATATGGGGTAAGTGGAAACAGTGAGTGTAGTGGGTCCCCGTCCAATTCCAATAGATTCAGCGTCCAAAATTTAGTGGAAAATGATACCCCCACACGCCTAGATTGCCGATATACACTTTTTGACCCCTTCCCCTCTCAAATTTGATCTGATTGGGCTGAAAAGTTTCGAGGACCAACCTAGGCCGGGAACAGACCCCTGACCCAAATTTCAGGTTTTTAGAAAATTTCTACTACCGAAAACGGCGTGGACGGGGTACAGCGTAGGGCTTATGGCGGACGGACATACATGACTTTTGGTTGGTTATTCCTTGAATAATCAACCTGTTTTCATGCAAAAGGTCAACCTCTCCGATTCGGCTCACAATTTTTTTCTGGGCGTTTTAAGGTGTCTAGATCAAAAATGGGTCCCAGAACGATTGTCACCGACTGGAAGAAGTTATGGGTCAAAACGGGTATGTATCTACCCATCTTGTGTATGTGTATTCAAGATTTCTGGTATCTAGGCGTGTGGGGTATCATTTTCCACTAAATTTTGGACCCTGAATCGATGGGAATGGGCCCGGGACCCGCCACTACCGCTGTTTCCCCAATTTTCTCCATGTTGACAAAATGAATCTCCATGCGTCTAGTCCGAAGTTTCAAATTACGAGTAGTCTTCATGCGCCTGGTTCGAGGATTGAATATGTGTTTTCATGATATCTGGGGCCTAGACGTGTGAGGTATCATTTTTCACTAAAATTTGGACGCTGAGTTGATTGGAATGGGTCTGGGATCCGCCACATCCACTGATTCCCCCATTTTCCCCATGTTGAAGAAATGAGTTTCAATGCGCCTGGTCCGAGCAATAACCAGCCCGTGTGAAAAAATTTGCAGCGTTCTTTGATCTAGACACCTTGAAACGTCCAGAAAAAATGTTTGAGAGGAGAGGTTGACCCTTTGCATGAAAACATAGGTTGATTATTCTTGGAATAACCAACCAAAAGGCTGAAAATGACTATGGTGGTATTGAAGAAAACGCTGCAAATTCCCTCACAGGGGTTGATTATTCCTCAGACCAGGCGCACGGGGACTCATTTTAATCGATTCAGCGTCCATGACCACATCCCATGGGCGCCAATCGTTACGGGACCAGCGTCCAAAATTCTATGGAAAATGATACCCCGTACGCCTAGATCGTCAAAAATCTCGAAAATCCATTTTTCGAAGTACCTACATAATTTGAACTGAGATGATGACTGTAACCTTTGTCGTTGCCATTTGAACATATCATTGAAACATTCATGTGTCCTATAACGTTCCAGGTTTGCTGTTTTTGGCGAGAAAATGGAGGACGACAAAACTCGTGACAAACGCAAAAGCCAAGTGGAATGCCCTCGCAATAAAAAAATGAAGATACCAGCAGAGAAGAAATCGGTGGAAAATCGGTTTAAGACCCTGATGAAGAATCAGGAGCGTTCTCAGGAGAGTAACATACCATCAAAGAAGAGGAAATTGACGCAGTGAGAGCTATTTGTAGTTAAATTCTGAGTGGAAGTATCAAATAAATTCGTGTAACAGGAGAAGCTAGGTCAGTTAGAGAAATTGAGAAATGCTGCGAATTTCTCCACAGGGGTTGGTTATTCCTTGGACCAGGCACATGGAGACTCAATTCTTCAATATGGGGTAAGTGGAAACAGTGAGTGTAGTGGGTCCCCGTCCAATTCCAATAGATTCAGCGTCCAAAATTTAGTGGAAAATGATACCCCCACACGCCTAGATTGCCGATATACACTTTTTGACCCCTTCCCCTCTCAAATTTGATCTGATTGGGCTGAAAAGTTTCGAGGACCAACCTAGGCCGGGAACAGACCCCTGACCCAAATTTCAGGTTTTTAGAAAATTTTACTACCGAAAACGGCGTGGACGGGGTACAGCGTAGGGCTTATGGCGGACGGACATACATGACTTTTGGTTGGTTATTCCTTGAATAATCAACCTGTTTTCATGCAAAAGGTCAACCTCTCCGATTCGGCTCACAATTTTTTTCTGGGCGTTTTAAGGTGTCTAGATCAAAAATGGGTCCCAGAACGATTGTCACCGACTGGAAGAAGTTATGGGTCAAAACGGGTATGTATCTACCCATCTTGTGTATGTGTATTCAAGATTTCTGGTATCTAGGCGTGTGGGGTATCATTTTCCACTTTAATTTTGGACCCTGAATCGATGGGAATGGGCCCGGGACCCGCCACTACCGCTGTTTCCCCAATTTTCTCCATGTTGACAAAATGAATCTCCATGCGTCTAGTCCGAAGTTTCAAATTACGAGTAGTCTTCATGCGCCTGGTTCGAGGATTGAATATGTGTTTTCATGATATCTGGGGCCTAGACGTGTGAGGTATCATTTTTCACTAAAATTTGGACGCTGAGTTGATTGGAATGGGTCTGGGATCCGCCACATCCACTGATTCCCCCATTTTCCCCATGTTGAAGAAATGAGTTTCAATGCGCCTGGTCCGAGCAATAACCAGCCCGTGTGAAAAAATTTGCAGCGTTCTTTGATCTAGACACCTTGAAACGTCCAGAAAAAATGTTTGAGAGGAGAGGTTGACCCTTTGCATGAAAACATAGGTTGATTATTCTTGGAATAACCAACCAAAAGGCTGAAAATGACTATGGTGGTATTGAAGAAAACGCTGCAAATTCCCTCACAGGGGTTGATTATTCCTCAGACCAGGCGCACGGGGACTCATTTTAATCGATTCAGCGTCCATGACCACATCCCATGGGCGCCAATCGTTACGGGACCAGCGTCCAAAATTCTATGGAAAATGATACCCCGTACGCCTAGATCGTCAAAAATCTCGAAAATCCATTTTTCGAAGTACCTACATAATTTGAACTGAGATGATGACTGTAACCTTTGTCGTTGCCATTTGAACATATCATTGAAACATTCATGTGTCCTATAACGTTCCAGGTTTGCTGTTTTTGGCGAGAAAATGGAGGACGACAAAACTCGTGACAAACGCAAAAGCCAAGTGGAATGCCCTCGCAATAAAAAAATGAAGATACCAGCAGAGAAGAAATCGGTGGAAAATCGGTTTAAGACCCTGATGAAGAATCAGGAGCGTTCTCAGGAGAGTAACATACCATCAAAGAAGAGGAAATTGACGCAGTGAGAGCTATTTGTAGTTAAATTCTGAGTGGAAGTATCAAATAAATTCGTGTAACAGGAGAAGCTAGGTCAGTTAGAGAAATTGAGAAATGCTGCGAATTTCTCCACAGGGGTTGGTTATTCCTTGGACCAGGCACATGGAGACTCAATTCTTCAATATGGGGTAAGTGGAAACAGTGAGTGTAGTGGGTCCCCGTCCAATTCCAATAGATTCAGCGTCCAAAATTTAGTGGAAAATGATACCCCCACACGCCTAGATTGCCGATATACACTTTTTGACCCCTTCCCCTCTCAAATTTGATCTGATTGGGCTGAAAAGTTTCGAGGACCAACCTAGGCCGGGAACAGACCCCTGACCCAAATTTCAGGTTTTTAGAAAATTTCTACTACCGAAAACGGCGTGGACGGGGTACAGCGTAGGGCTTATGGCGGACGGACATACATGACTTTTGGTTGGTTATTCCTTGAATAATCAACCTGTTTTCATGCAAAAGGTCAACCTCTCCGATTCGGCTCACAATTTTTTTCTGGGCGTTTTAAGGTGTCTAGATCAAAAATGGGTCCCAGAACGATTGTCACCGACTGGAAGAAGTTATGGGTCAAAACGGGTATGTATCTACCCATCTTGTGTATGTGTATTCAAGATTTCTGGTATCTAGGCGTGTGGGGTATCATTTTCCACTTTAATTTTGGACCCTGAATCGATGGGAATGGGCCCGGGACCCGCCACTACCGCTGTTTCCCCAATTTTCTCCATGTTGACAAAATGAATCTCCATGCGTCTAGTCCGAAGTTTCAAATTACGAGTAGTCTTCATGCGCCTGGTTCGAGGATTGAATATGTGTTTTCATGATATCTGGGGCCTAGACGTGTGAGGTATCATTTTTCACTAAAATTTGGACGCTGAGTTGATTGGAATGGGTCTGGGATCCGCCACATCCACTGATTCCCCCATTTTCCCCATGTTGAAGAAATGAGTTTCAATGCGCCTGGTCCGAGCAATAACCAGCCCGTGTGAAAAAATTTGCAGCGTTCTTTGATCTAGACACCTTGAAACGTCCAGAAAAAATGTTTGAGAGGAGAGGTTGACCCTTTGCATGAAAACATAGGTTGATTATTCTTGGAATAACCAACCAAAAGGCTGAAAATGACTATGGTGGTATTGAAGAAAACGCTGCAAATTCCCTCACAGGGGTTGATTATTCCTCAGACCAGGCGCACGGGGACTCATTTTAATCGATTCAGCGTCCATGACCACATCCCATGGGCGCCAATCGTTACGGGACCAGCGTCGAAAATTCTATGGAAAATGATACCCCGTACGCCTAGATCGTCAAAAATCTCGAAAATCCATTTTTCGAAGTACCTACATAATTTGAACTGAGATGATGACTGTAACCTTTGTCGTTGCCATTTGAACATATCATTGAAACATTCATGTGTCCTATAACGTTCCAGGTTTGCTGTTTTTGGCGAGAAAATGGAGGACGACAAAACTCGTGACAAACGCAAAAGCCAAGTGGAATGCCCTCGCAATAAAAAAATGAAGATACCAGCAGAGAAGAAATCGGTGGAAAATCGGTTTAAGACCCTGATGAAGAATCAGGAGCGTTCTCAGGAGAGTAACATACTGTAACCCGCCGTTTTCACCTAACGGGCTAGGGATCCAAAAATAGACCTAGGCGAATAAATTAGTGGGAGACTAAAGACTTTCACTTACCGTCCGGAACGTCGGCAATGGTCGGTCATAGACGCCAAGTACACCTGAATTTACCAAGCTCTGAGGAATGGGGTTTCGTGATTGAAAGACAAGGGTTCAATAGTGGCTTATAATAAACGCAATTGACAGAAATATGGAATACGGAATGTCTCGGCCGAGAAGGATATTGACTATTACGTAATCTATTATTGAGTAGGCAAAAGTGAAGGGCTGAGGCCAATGAATTTACGGGATAGCTGAAGGCTCAGGAATGTTTGAGTTAACAGAACGGTAAAATGAAAGTGATTTGTTAGCGTCCTCCCCTAATTCCTTTCTCTTTTCCTAACGCACGGCAGACGAAATGCTACATAATACGGTCACAATCTACAACTCTATGATCAGCTTTCTGGTGACTAAACGTCAGGGCTTGGGCCAGATTTAGATAGTTTGACTTTCGCGTTGCGAGGGTACGAGACAGAGTTATTTCGCCACTTACGTGTACCAACTTCTTGGGATGGAGACCACAGGGTGATGTTCTCTTCACGAGATAGAGGTATTTCGCCACTTACGTGTACCAACTCCTTCGGATGGAGACAACAGGGTGATGTTCTCTTCGCTGCTCGGCTTCGGTCAGGGGAACGCCGTCCAGGCCGGAGGAGGCGAGGCTCTTTCCGACGGAGGTCCGACGACTGGCGGTGCGTGGGGAACCTAGACTATTGGCCGTCGAATCGGGCGCGAACGGATCAACACTCGGGTCCGACGGGGGATTTTCAGTTCGTATAAGGGCCCACTGTTACGGGAGAGGAATTGGCTGATCTCCCAATTCCCGAGTTCTCACCCTGAAGGAACCACGATACACTTGTTCCCTCAGGTCACTTTCACAACACCGGCTTCACAAGGGGTTGATTTGCTCCGCGTCGGTTGTTCCGCTTCGATGTTCCGCCCCGAAACAGGTTGTTTCGCTGGGGTTGTTCCGCTCCGGTTGTTCCGCCCCGAAACAGGTTGTTCCGCCCCGCCCCTGCCTCGCCTCGTCCTCTCGAGATTATGGCGAGCAGGGGGGGCCAACCTCGTTTCAGGCCAACCTCGTTTCACTTGAGTTCGTACACGACTGACTGATGTTCCTTTCCCCAGTCCGCTCGTCAAGTCGCCTTCCCCTCCTACTCCTCCCTGGGTGTCTCGCGCCGCCCATCGCCCAACCAATCCGATGAGGTCACGCCTTTCGCCCAGCTGGGTCAGGCGCTTGGAGGGGAGAGGGCCCGATCCGTACCCCGCCGCCGAAGTTTCTTGACGGGGCCCTTGGAATCTGCCGCCCCGTTACACTAGGAGAAGCTAGGTCAGTTAGAGAAATTGAGAAATGCTGCGAATTTCTCCACAGGGGTTGGTTATTCCTTGGACCAGGCACATGGAGACTCAATTCTTCAATATGGGGTAAGTGGAAACAGTGAGTGTAGTGGGTCCCCGTCCAATTCCAATAGATTCAGCGTCCAAAATTTAGTGGAAAATGATACCCCCACACGCCTAGATTGCCGATATACACTTTTTGACCCCTTCCCCTCTCAAATTTGATCTGATTGGGCTGAAAAGTTTCGAGGACCAACCTAGGCCGGGAACAGACCCCTGACCCAAATTTCAGGTTTTTAGAAAATTTCTACTACCGAAAACGGCGTGGACGGGGTACAGCGTAGGGCTTATGGCGGACAGACATACATGACTTTTGGTTGGTTATTCCTTGAATAATCAACCTGTTTTCATGCAGAAGGTCAACCTCTCCGATTCGGCTCACAATTTTTTTCTGGGCGTTTTAAGGTGTCTAGATCAAAAATGGGTCCCAGAACGATTGTCACCCACTGGAAGAAGTTATGGGTCAAAACGGGTATGTATCTACCCATCTTGTGTATGTGTATTCAAGATTTCTGGTATCTAGGCGTGTGGGGTATCATTTTCCACTTTAATTTTGGACCCTGAATCGATGGGAATGGGCCCGGGACCCGCCACTACCGCTGTTTCCCCAATTTTCTCCATGTTGACAAAATGAATCTCCATGCGTCTAGTCCGAAGTTTCAAATTACGAGTAGTCTTCATGCGCCTGGTTCGAGGATTGAATATGTGTTTTCATGATATCTGGGGCCTAGACGTGTGAGGTATCATTTTTCACTAAAATTTGGACGCTGAGTTGATTGGAATGGGTCTGGGATCCGCCACATCCACTGATTCCCCCATTTTCCCCATGTTGAAGAAATGAGTTTCAATGCGCCTGGTCCGAGCAATAACCAGCCCGTGTGAAAAAATTTGCAGCGTTCTTTGATCTAGACACCTTGAAACGTCCAGAAAAAATGTTTGAGAGGAGAGGTTGACCCTTTGCATGAAAACATAGGTTGATTATTCTTGGAATAACCAACCAAAAGGCTGAAAATGACTATGGTGGTATTGAAGAAAACGCTGCAAATTCCCTCACAGGGGTTGATTATTCCTCAGACCAGGCGCACGGGGACTCATTTTAATCGATTCAGCGTCCATGACCACATCCCATGGGCGCCAATCGTTACGGGACCAGCGTCCAAAATTCTATGGAAAATGATACGCCGTACGCCTGGATCGTCAAAAATCTCGAAAATCCATTTTTCGAAGTACCTACATAATTTGAACTGAGATGATGACTGTAACCTTTGTCGTTGCCATTTGAACATATCATTGAAACATTCATGTGTCCTATAACGTTCCAGGTTTGCTGTTTTTGGCGAGAAAATGGAGGACGACAAAACTCGTGACAAACGCAAAGCCAAGTGGAATGCCCTCGCAATAAAAAAATGAAGATACCAGCAGAGAAGAAATCGGTGGAAAATCGGTTTAAGACCCTGATGAAGAATCAGGAGCGTTCTCAGGAGAGTAACATACCATCAAAGAAGAGGAAATTGACGCAGTGAGAGCTATTTGTAGTTAAATTCTGAGTGGAAGTATCAAATAAATTCGTGTAACAGGAGAAGCTAGGTCAGTTAGAGAAATTGAGAAATGCTGGCGAATTTCTCCACAGGGGTTGGTTATTCCTTGGACCAGGCACATGGAGACTCAATTCTTCAATATGGGGTAAGTGGAAACAGTGAGTGTAGTGGGTCCCCGTCCAATTCCAATAGATTCAGCGTCCAAAATTTAGTGGAAAATGATACCCCCACACGCCTAGATTGCCGATATACACTTTTTGACCCCTTCCCCTCTCAAATTTGATCTGATTGGGCTGAAAAGTTTCGAGGACCAACCTAGGCCGGGAACAGACCCCTGACCCAAATTTCAGGTTTTTAGAAAATTTTTACTACCGAAAACGGCGTGGACGGGGTACAGCGTAGGGCTTATGGCGGACGGACATACATGACTTTTGGTTGGTTATACCTTGAATAATCAACCTGTTTTCATGCAAAAGGTCAACCTCTCCGATTCGTCTCACAATTTTTTTTCTGGGCGTTTTAAGGTGTCTAGATCAAAAATGGGTCCCAGAACGATTGTCACCCACTGGAAGAAGTTATGGGTCAAAACGGGTATGTATCTACCCATCTTGTGTATGTGTATTCAAGATTTCTGGTATCTAGGCGTGTGGGGTATCATTTTCCACTTTAATTTTGGACCCTGAATCGATGGGAATGGGCCCGGGACCCGCCACTACCGCTGTTTCCCCAATTTTCTCCATGTTGACAAAATGAATCTCCATGCGTCTAGTCCGAAGTTTCAAATTACGAGTAGTCTTCATGCGCCTGGTTCGAGGATTGAATATGTGTTTTCATGATATCTGGGGCCTAGACGTGTGAGGTATCATTTTTCACTAAAATTTGGACGCTGAGTTGATTGGAATGGGTCTGGGATCCGCCACATCCACTGATTCCCCCATTTTCCCCATGTTGAAGAAATGAGTTTCAATGCGCCTGGTCCGAGCAATAACCAGCCCGTGTGAAAAAATTTGCAGCGTTCTTTGATCTAGACACCTTGAAACGTCCAGAAAAAATGTTTGAGAGGAGAGGTTGACCCTTTGCATGAAAACATAGGTTGATTATTCTTGGAATAACCAACCAAAAGGCTGAAAATGACTATGGTGGTATTGAAGAAAACGCTGCAAATTCCCTCACAGGGGTTGATTATTCCTCAGACCAGGCGCACGGGGACTCATTTTAATCGATTCAGCGTCCATGACCACATCCCATGGGCGCCAATCGTTACGGGACCAGCGTCCAAAATTCTATGGAAAATGATACGCCGTACGCCTGGATCGTCAAAAATCTCGAAAATCCATTTTTCGAAGTACCTACATAATTTGAACTGAGATGATGACTGTAACCTTTGTCGTTGCCATTTGAACATATCATTGAAACATTCATGTGTCCTATAACGTTCCAGGTTTGCTGTTTTTGGCGAGAAAATGGAGGACGACAAAACTCGTGACAAACGCAAAAGCCAAGTGGAATGCCCTCGCAATAAAAAAATGAAGATACCAGCAGAGAAGAAATCGGTGGAAAATCGGTTTAAAGACCCTGATGAAGAATCAGGGAGCGTTCTCAGGAGAGTAACATACCATCAAAGAAGAGGAAATTGACGCAGTGAGAGCTATTTGTAGTTAAATTCTGAGTGGAAGTATCAAATAAATTCGTGTAACAGGAGAAGCTAGGTCAGTTAGAGAAATTGAGAAATGCTGCGAATTTCTCCACAGGGGTTGGTTATTCCTTGGACCAGGCACATGGAGACTCAATTCTTCAATATGGGGTAAGTGGAAACAGTGAGTGTAGGGGGGTCCCCGTCCAATTCCAATAGATTCAGCGTCCAAAATTTAGTGGAAATGATACCCCCCCACGCCTAGATTGCCGATATACACTTTTTTGACCCCTTCCCCTCTCAAATTTGATCTGATTGGGCTGAAAAGTTTCGAGGACCAACCTAGGCCGGGAACAGACCCCTGACCCAAATTTCAGGTTTTTAGAAAATTTTTACTACCGAAAACGGCGTGGACGGGGTACAGCGTAGGGCTTATGGCGGACGGACATACATGACTTTTGGTTGGTTATTCCTTGAATAATCAACCTGTTTTCATGCAAAAGGTCAACCTCTCCGATTCGGCTCACAATTTTTTTCTGGGCGTTTTAAGGTGTCTAGATCATAAATGGGTCCCAGAACGATTGTCACCGACTGGAAGAAGTTATGGGTCAAAACGGGTATGTATCTACCCATCTTGTGTATGTGTATTCAAGATTTCTGGTATCTAGGCGTGTGGGGTATCATTTTCCACTTTAATTTTGGACCCTGAATCGATGGGAATGGGCCCGGGACCCCGCACTACCGCTGTTTTCCTCCAATTTTCTCCATGTTGACAAAATGAATCTTCCATGCGTCTAGTCCGAAGTTTCAAATTACGAGTAGTCTTCATGCGCCTGGTTCGAGGATTGAATATGTGTTTTCATGATATTGGGGCCTAGACGTGTGAGGTATCATTTTTCACTAAAATTTGGACGCTGAGTTGATTGGAATGGTCTGGGATCCGCCACATCCACTGATTCCCCCATTTTCCCCATGTGAAGAAATGAGTTTCATGCGCCTGGTCCGAGCAATAACCACGCCCGTGTGAAAAAATTTGCAGCGTTCTTTGATCTAGACACCTTGAAACGTCCAGAAAAAATGTTTGAGAGGAGAGGTTGACCCTTTGCATGAAAACATAGGTTGATTATTCTTGGAATAACCAACCAAAAGGCTGAAAATGACTATGGTGGTATTGAAGAAAACGCTGCAAATTCCCTCACAGGGGTTGATTATTCCTCAGACCAGGCGCACGGGGACTCATTTTAATCGATTCAGCGTCCATGACCACATCCCATGGGCGCCAATCGTTACGGGACCAGCGTCGAAAATTCTATGGAAATGATACCCCGTACGCCTAGATCGTCAAAAATCTCGAAAATCCATTTTTCGAAGTACCTACATAATTTGAACTGAGATGATGACTGTAACCTTTGTCGTTGCCATTTGAACATATCATTGAAACATTCATGTGTCCTATAACGTTCCAGGTTTGCTGTTTTTGGCGAGAAAATGGAGGACGACAAAACTCGTGACAAACGCAAAAGCCAAGTGGAATGCCCTCGCAATAAAAAAATGAAGATACCAGCAGAGAAGAAATCGGTGGAAAATCGGTTTAAGACCCTGATGAAGAATCAGGAGCGTTCTCAGGAGAGTAACATACCATCAAAGAAGAGGAAATTGACGCAGTGAGAGCTATTTGTAGTTAAATTCTGAGTGGAAGTATCAAATAAATTCGTGTAACAGGAGAAGCTAGGTCAGTTAGAGAAATTGAGAAATGCTGCGAATTTCTCCACAGGGGTTGGTTATTCCTTGGACCAGGCACATGGAGACTCAATTCTTCAATATGGGGTAAGTGGAAACAGTGAGTGTAGTGGGTCCCCGTCCAATTCCAATAGATTCAGCGTCCAAAATTTAGTGGAAATGATACCCCCACACGCCTAGATTGCCGATATACACTTTTTGACCCCTTCCCCTCTCAAATTTGATCTGATTGGGCTGAAAAGTTTCGAGGACCAACCTAGGCCGGGAACAGACCCCTGACCCAAATTTCAGGTTTTTAGAAAATTTTACTACCGAAAACGGCGTGGACGGGGTACAGCGTAGGGCTTATGGCGGACGGACATACATGACTTTTGTTGGTTATTCCTTGAATAATCAACCTGTTTTCATGCAAAAGGTCAACCTCTCCGATTCGGCTCACAATTTTTTTCTGGGCGTTTTAAGGTGTCTAGATCAAAAATGGGTCCCAGAACGATTGTCACCGACTGGAAGAAGTTATGGGTCAAAACGGGTATGTATCTACCCATCTTGTGTATGTGTATTCAAGATTTCTGGTATCTAGGCGTGTGGGGTATCATTTTCCACTTTAATTTTGGACCCTGAATCGATGGGAATGGGCCCGGGACCCGCCACTACCGCTGTTTCCCCAATTTTCTCCATGTTGACAAAATGAATCTCCATGCGTCTAGTCCGATGTTTCAAATTACGAGTAGTCTTCATGCGCCTGGTTCGAGGATTGAATATGTGTTTTCATGATATCTGGGGCCTAGACGTGTGAGGTATCATTTTTCACTAAAATTTGGACGCTGAGTTGATTGGAATGGGTCTGGGATCCGCCACATCCACTGATTCCTCCATTTTCCCCATGTTGAAGAAATGAGTTTCAATGCACCTGGTCCGAGCAATAACCAGCCCGTGTGAATAAATTTGCAGCGTTCTTTGATCTAGACACCTTGAAACGTCCAGAAAAAATGTTTGAGAGGAGAGGTTGACCCTTTGCATGAAAACATAGGTTGATTATTCTTGGAATAACCAACCAAAAGGCTGAAAATGACTATGGTGGTATTGAAGAAAACGTTGCAAATTCCCTCACAGGGGTTGATTATTCCTCAGACCAGGCGCACGGGGACTCATTTTAATCGATTCAGCGTCCATGACCACATCCCATGGGCGCCAATCGTTACGGGACCAGCGTCGAAAATTCTATGGAAAATGATACCCCGTACGCCTAGATCGTCAAAAATCTCGAAAATCCATTTTTCGAAGTACCTACATAATTTGAACTGAGATGATGACTGTAACCTTTGTCGTTGCCATTTGAACATATCATTGAAACATTCATGTGTCCTATAACGTTCCAGGTTTGCTGTTTTTGGCGAGAAAATGGAGGACGACAAAACTCGTGACAAACGCAAAAGCCAAGTGGAATGCCCTCGCAATAAAAAAATGAAGATACCAGCAGAGAAGAAATCGGTGGAAAATCGGTTTAAGACCCTGATGAAGAATCAGGAGCGTTCTCAGGAGAGTAACATACCATCAAAGAAGAGGAAATTGACGCAGTGAGAGCTATTTGTAGTTAAATTCTGAGTGGAAGTATCAAATAAATTCGTGTAACAGGAGAAGCTAGGTCAGTTAGAGAAATTGAGAAATGCTGCGAATTTCTCCACAGGGGTTGGTTATTCCTTGGACCAGGCACATGGAGACTCAATTCTTCAATATGGGGTAAGTGGAAACAGTGAGTGTAGTGGGTCCCCGTCCAATTCCAATAGATTCAGCGTCCAAAATTTAGTGGAAAATGATACCCCCACACGCCTAGATTGCCGATATACACTTTTGACCCCTTCCCCTCTCAAATTTGATCTGATTGGGCTGAAAAGTTTCGAGGACCAACCTAGGCCGGGAACAGACCCCTGACCCAAATTTCAGGTTTTTAGAAAATTTTCTACTACCGAAAACGGCGTGGACGGGGTACAGCGTAGGGCTTATGGCGGACGGACATACATGACTTTTGGTTGGTTATTCCTTGAATAATCAACCTGTTTTCATGCAAAGGTCAACCTCTCCGATTCGGCTCACAATTTTTTTCTGGGCGTTTTAAGGTGTCTAGATCAAAAATGGGTCCCAGAACGATTGTCACCCACTGGAAGAAGTTATGGGTCAAAACGGGTATGTATCTACCCATCTTGTGTATGTGTATTCAAGATTTCTGGTATCTAGGCGTGTGGGGGTATCATTTTCCACTAATTTTGGACCCTGAATCGATGGGAATGGGCCCGGGACCCGCCACTACCGCTGTTTCCCCAATTTTCTCCCATGTTGACAAAATGAATCTCCATGCGTCTAGTCCGAAGTTTCAAATTACGAGTAGTCTTCATGCGCCTGGTTCGAGGATTGAATATGTGTTTTCATGATATCTGGGGCCTAGACGTGTGAGGTATCATTTTTCACTAAAATTTGGACGCTGAGTTGATTGGAATGGGTCTGGGATCCGCCACATCCACTGATTCCTCCATTTTCCCCATGTTGAAGAAATGAGTTTCAATGCACCTGGTCCGAGCAATAACCAGCCCGTGTGAATAAATTTGCAGCGTTCTTTGATCTAGACACCTTGAAACGTCCAGAAAAAATGTTTGAGAGGAGAGGTTGACCCTTTGCATGAAAACATAGGTTGATTATTCTTGGAATAACCAACCAAAAGGCTGAAAATGACTATGGTGGTATTGAAGAAAACGTTGCAAATTCCCTCACAGGGGTTGATTATTCCTCAGACCAGGCGCACGGGGACTCATTTTAATCGATTCAGCGTCCATGACCACATCCCATGGGCGCCAATCGTTACGGGACCAGCGTCCAAAATTCTATGGAAAATGATACCCCGTACGCCTAGATCGTCAAAAATCTCGAAAATCCATTTTTCGAAGTACCTACATAATTTGAACTGAGATGATGACTGTAACCTTTGTCGTTGCCATTTGAACATATCATTGAAACATTCATGTGTCCTATAACGTTCCAGGTTTGCTGTTTTTGGCGAGAAAATGGAGGACGACAAAACTCGTGACAAACGCAAAAGCCAAGTGGAATGCCCTCGCAATAAAAAAATGAAGATACCAGCAGAGAAGAAATCGGTGGAAAATCGGTTTAAGACCCTGATGAAGAATCAGGAGCGTTCTCAGGAGAGTAACATACCATCAAAGAAGAGGAAATTGACGCAGTGAGAGCTATTTGTAGTTAAATTCTGAGTGGAAGTATCAAATAAATTCGTGTAACAGGAGAAGCTAGGTCAGTTAGAGAAATTGAGAAATGCTGCGAATTTCTCCACAGGGGTTGGTTATTCCTTGGACCAGGCACATGGAGACTCAATTCTTCAATATGGGGTAAGTGGAAACAGTGAGTGTAGTGGGTCCCCGTCCAATTCCAATAGATTCAGCGTCCAAAATTTAGTGGAAAATGATACCCCCACACGCCTAGATTGCCGATATACACTTTTTGACCCCTTCCCCTCTCAAATTTGATCTGATTGGGCTGAAAAGTTTCGAGGACCAACCTAGGCCGGGAACAGACCCCTGACCCAAATTTCAGGTTTTTAGAAAATTTTTACTACCGAAAACGGCGTGGACGGGGGTACAGCGTAGGGCTTATGGCGGACGGACATACATGACTTTTGGTTGGTTATTCCTTGAATAATCAACCTGTTTTCATGCAAAAGGTCAACCTCTCCGATTCGGCTCACAATTTTTTTCTGGGCGTTTTAAGGTGTCTAGATCAAAAATGGGTCCCAGAACGATTGTCACCGACTGGAAGAAGTTATGGGTCAAAACGGGTATGTATCTACCCATCTTGTGTATGTGTATTCAAGATTTCTGGTATCTAGGCGTGTGGGGTATCATTTTCCACTTTAATTTTGGACCCTGAATCGATGGGAATGGGCCCGGGGACCCGCCACTACCGCTGTTTCCCCAATTTTCTCCATGTTGACAAAATGAATCTCCATGCGTCTAGTCCGAAGTTTCAAATTACGAGTAGTCTTCATGCGCCTGGTTCGAGGATTGAATATGTGTTTTCATGATATCTGGGGCCTAGACGTGTGAGGTATCATTTTTCACTAAAATTTGGACGCTGAGTTGATTGGAATGGGTCTGGGATCCGCCACATCCACTGATTCCCCCATTTTCCCCATGTTGAAGAAATGAGTTTCAATGCGCCTGGTCCGAGCAATAACCAGCCCGTGTGAAAAAATTTGCAGCGTTCTTTGATCTAGACACCTTGAAACGTCCAGAAAAATGTTTGAGAGGAGAGGTTGACCCTTTGCATGAAAACATAGGTTGATTATTCTTGGAATAACCAACCAAAAGGCTGAAAATGACTATGGTGGTATTGAAGAAAACGCTGCAAATTCCCTCACAGGGGTTGATTATTCCTCAGACCAGGCGCACGGGGACTCATTTTAATCGATTCAGCGTCCATGACCACATCCCATGGGCGCCAATCGTTACGGGACCAGCGTCCAAAATTCTATGGAAAATGATACCCCGTACGCCTAGATCGTCAAAAATCTCGAAAATCCATTTTTCGAAGTACCTACATAATTTGAACTGAGATGATGACTGTAACCTTTGTCGTTGCCATTTGAACATATCATTGAAACATTCATGTGTCCTATAACGTTCCAGGTTTGCTGTTTTTGGCGAGAAAATGGAGGACGACAAAACTCGTGACAAACGCAAAAGCCAAGTGGAATGCCCTCGCAATAAAAAAATGAAGATACCAGCAGAGAAGAAATCGGTGGAAAATCGGTTTAAGACCCTGATGAAGAATCAGGAGCGTTCTCAGGAGAGTAACATACCATCAAAGAAGAGGAAATTGACGCAGTGAGAGCTATTTGTAGTTAAATTCTGAGTGGAAGTATCAAATAAATTCGTGTAACAGGAGAAGCTAGGTCAGTTAGAGAAATTGAGAAATGCTGCGAATTTCTCCACAGGGGTTGGTTATTCCTTGGACCAGGCACATGGAGACTCAATTCTTCAATATGGGGTAAGTGGAAACAGTGAGTGTAGTGGGTCCCCGTCCAATTCCAATAGATTCAGCGTCCAAAATTTAGTGGAAAATGATACCCCCACACGCCTAGATTGCCGATATACACTTTTTGACCCCTTCCCCTCTCAAATTTGATCTGATTGGGCTGAAAAGTTTCGAGGACCAACCTAGGCCGGGAACAGACCCCTGACCCAAATTTCAGGTTTTTAGAAAATTTTTACTACCGAAAACGGCGTGGACGGGGTACAGCGTAGGGCTTATGGCGGACGGACATACATGACTTTTGGTTGGTTATTCCTTGAATAATCAACCTGTTTTCATGCAAAAGGTCAACCTCTCCGATTCGTCTCACAATTTTTTTCTGGGCGTTTTAAGGTGTCTAGATCAAAAATGGGTCCCAGAACGATTGTCACCGACTGGAAGAAGTTATGGGTCAAAACGGGTATGTATCTACCCATCTTGTGTATGTGTATTCAAGATTTCTGGTATCTAGGCGTGTGGGGTATCATTTTCCACTAAATTTTGGACCCTGAATCGATGGGAATGGGCCCGGGACCCGCCACTACCGCTGTTTCCCCAATTTTCCCCATGTTGACAAAATGAATCTCCATGCGTCTAGTCCGAAGTTTCAAATTACGAGTAGTCTTCATGCGCCTGGTTCGAGGATTGAATATGTGTTTTCATGATATCTGGGGCCTAGACGTGTGAGGTATCATTTTTCACTAAAATTTGGACGCTGAGTTGATTGGAATGGGTCTGGGATCCGCCACATCCACTGATTCCTCCATTTTCCCCATGTTGAAGAAATGAGTTTCAATGCGCCTGGTCCGAGCAATAACCAGCCCGTGTGAAAAAATTTGCAGCGTTCTTTGATCTAGACACCTTGAAACGTCCAGAAAAAATGTTTGAGAGGAGAGGTTGACCCTTTGCATGAAAACATAGGTTGATTATTCTTGGAATAACCAACCAAAAGGCTGAAAATGACTATGGTGGTATTGAAGAAAACGCTGCAAATTCCCTCACAGGGGTTGATTATTCCTCAGACCAGGCGCACGGGGACTCATTTTAATCGATTCAGCGTCCATGACCACATCCCATGGGCGCCAATCGTTACGGGACCAGCGTCCAAAATTCTATGGAAAATGATACCCCGTACGCCTAGATCGTCAAAAATCTCGAAAATCCATTTTTCGAAGTACCTACATAATTTGAACTGAGATGATGACTGTAACCTTTGTCGTTGCCATTTGAACATATCATTGAAACATTCATGTGTCCTATAACGTTCCAGGTTTGCTGTTTTGGCGAGAAAATGGAGGACGACAAAACTCGTGACAAACGCAAAAGCCAAGTGGAATGCCCTCGCAATAAAAAAATGAAGATACCAGCAGAGAAGAAATCGGTGGAAAATCGGTTTAAGACCCTGATGAAGAATCAGGAGCGTTCTCAGGAGAGTAACATACCATCAAAGAAGAGGAAATTGACGCAGTGAGAGCTATTTGTAGTTAAATTCTGAGTGGAAGTATCAAATAAATTCGTGTAACAGGAGAAGCTAGGTCAGTTAGAGAAATTGAGAAATGCTGCGAATTTCTCCACAGGGGTTGGTTATTCCTTGGACCAGGCACATGGAGACTCAATTCTTCAATATGGGGTAAGTGGAAACAGTGAGTGTAGTGGGTCCCCGTCCAATTCCAATAGATTCAGCGTCCAAAATTTAGTGGAAAATGATACCCCCACACGCCTAGATTGCCGATATACACTTTTTGACCCCTTCCCCTCTCAAATTTGATCTGATTGGGCTGAAAAGTTTCGAGGACCAACCTAGGCCGGGAACAGACCCCTGACCCAAATTTCAGGTTTTTAGAAAATTTTTACTACCGAAAACGGCGTGGACGGGGTACAGCGTAGGGCTTATGGCGGACGGACATACATGACTTTTGGTTGGTTATACCTTGAATAATCAACCTGTTTTCATGCAAAAGGTCAACCTCTCCGATTCGTCTCACAATTTTTTTTCTGGGCGTTTTAAGGTGTCTAGATCAAAAATGGGTCCCAGAACGATTGTCACCCACTGGAAGAAGTTATGGGTCAAAACGGGTATGTATCTACCCATCTTGTGTATGTGTATTCAAGATTTCTGGTATCTAGGCGTGTGGGGTATCATTTTCCACTAAATTTTGGACCCTGAATCGATGGGAATGGGCCCGGGACCCGCCACTACCGCTGTTTCCCCAATTTTCCCCATGTTGACAAAATGAATCTCCATGCGTCTAGTCCGAAGTTTCAATTACGAGTAGTCTTCATGCGCCTGGTTCGAGGATTGAATATGTGTTTTCATGATATCTGGGCCCTAGACGTGTGAGGTATCATTTTTCACTAAAATTTGGACGCTGAGTTGATTGGAATGGGTCTGGGATCCGCCACATCCACTGATTCCTCCATTTTCCCCATGTTGAAGAAATGAGTTTCAATGCGCCTGGTCCGAGCAATAACCAGCCCGTGTGAAAAAATTTGCAGCGTTCTTTGATCTAGACACCTTGAAACGTCCAGAAAAAATGTTTGAGAGGAGAGGTTGACCCTTTGCATGAAAACATAGGTTGATTATTCTTGGAATAACCAACCAAAAGGCTGAAAATGACTATGGTGGTATTGAAGAAAACGCTGCAAATTCCCTCACAGGGGTTGATTATTCCTCAGACCAGGCGCACGGGGACTCATTTTAATCGATTCAGCGTCCATGACCACATCCCATGGGCGCCAATCGTTACGGGACCAGCGTCCAAAATTCTATGGAAAATGATACCCCGTACGCCTAGATCGTCAAAAATCTCGAAAATCCATTTTTCGAAGTACCTACATAATTTGAACTGAGATGATGACTGTAACCTTTGTCGTTGCCATTTGAACATATCATTGAAACATTCATGTGTCCTATAACGTTCCAGGTTTGCTGTTTTTGGCGAGAAAATGGAGGACGACAAAACTCGTGACAAACGCAAAAGCCAAGTGGAATGCCCTCGCAATAAAAAAATGAAGATACCAGCAGAGAAGAAATCGGTGGAAAATCGGTTTAAGACCCTGATGAAGAATCAGGAGCGTTCTCAGGAGAGTAACATACCATCAAAGAAGAGGAAATTGACGCAGTGAGAGCTATTTGTAGTTAAATTCTGAGTGGAAGTATCAAATAAATTCGTGTAACAGGAGAAAGCTAGGTCAGTTAGAGAAATTGAGAAATGCTGCGAATTTCTCCACAGGGGTTGGTTATTCCTTGGACCAGGCACATGGAGACTCAATTCTTCAATATGGGGTAAGTGGAAACAGTGAGTGTAGTGGGTCCCCGTCCAATTCCAATAGATTCAGCGTCCAAAATTTAGTGGAAAATGATACCCCCACACGCCTAGATTGCCGATATACACTTTTTGACCCCTTCCCCTCTCAAATTTGATCTGATTGGGCTGAAAAGTTTCGAGGACCAACCTAGGCCGGGAACAGACCCCTGACCCAAATTTCAGGTTTTTAGAAAATTTTTACTACCGAAAACGGCGTGGACGGGGGTACAAGCGTAGGGCTTATGGCGGACGGACATACATGACTTTTGGTTGGTTATACCTTGAATAATCAACCTGTTTTCATGCAAAAGGTCAACCTCTCCGATTCGTCTCACAATTTTTTTTCTGGGCGTTTTAAGGTGTCTAGATCAAAAATGGGTCCCAGAACGATTGTCACCCACTGGAAGAAGTTATGGGTCAAAACGGGTATGTATCTACCCATCTTGTGTATGTGTATTCAAGATTTCTGGTATCTAGGCGTGTGGGGTATCATTTTCCACTAAATTTTGGACCCTGAATCGATGGGAATGGGCCCGGGACCCGCCACTACCGCTGTTTCCCCAATTTTCCCCATGTTGACAAAATGAATCTCCATGCGTCTAGTCCGAAGTTTCAAATTACGAGTAGTCTTCATGCGCCTGGTTCGAGGATTGAATATGTGTTTTCATGATATCTGGGGACCTAGACGTGTGAGGTATCATTATTCACTAAAATTTGGACGCTGAGTTGATTGGAATGGGTCTGGGATCCGCCACATCCACTGATTCCCTCCATTTTCCCCATGTTGAAGAAATGAGTTTCAATGCGCCTGGTCCGAGCAATAACCAGCCCGTGTGAAAAAATTTGCAGCGTTCTTTGATCTAGACACCTTGAAACGTCCAGAAAAAATGTTTGAGAGGAGAGGTTGACCCTTTGCATGAAAACATAGGTTGATTATTCTTGGAATAACCAACCAAAAGGCTGAAAATGACTATGGTGGTATTGAAGAAAACGCTGCAAATTCCCTCACAGGGGTTGATTATTCCTCAGACCAGGCGCACGGGGACTCATTTTAATCGATTCAGCGTCCATGACCACATCCCATGGGCGCCAATCGTTACGGGACCAGCGTCCAAAATTCTATGGAAAATGATACCCCGTACGCCTAGATCGTCAAAAATCTCGAAAATCCATTTTTCGAAGTACCTACATAATTTGAACTGAGATGATGACTGTAACCTTTGTCGTTGCCATTTGAACATATCATTGAAACATTCATGTGTCCTATAACGTTCCAGGTTTGCTGTTTTTGGCGAGAAAATGGAGGACGACAAAACTCGTGACAAACGCAAAAGCCAAGTGGAATGCCCTCGCAATAAAAAAATGAAGATACCAGCAGAGAAGAAATCGGTGGAAAATCGGTTTAAGACCCTGATGAAGAATCAGGAGCGTTCTCAGGAGAGTAACATACCATCAAAGAAGAGGAAATTGACGCAGTGAGAGCTATTTGTAGTTAAATTCTGAGTGGAAGTATCAAATAAATTCGTGTAACAGGAGAAGCTAGGTCAGTTAGAGAAATTGAGAAATGCTGCGAATTTCTCCACAGGGGTTGGTTATTCCTTGGACCAGGCACATGGAGACTCAATTCTTCAATATGGGGTAAGTGGAAACAGTGAGTGTAGTGGGTCCCCGTCCAATTCCAATAGATTCAGCGTCCAAAATTTAGTGGAAAATGATACCCCCACACGCCTAGATTGCCGATATACACTTTTTGACCCCTTCCCCTCTCAAATTTGATCTGATTGGGCTGAAAAGTTTCGAGGACCAACCTAGGCCGGGAACAGACCCCTGACCCAAATTTCAGGTTTTTAGAAAATTTCTACTACCGAAAACGGCGTGGACGGGGTACAGCGTAGGGCTTATGGCGGACGGACATACATGACTTTTGGTTGGTTATTCCTTGAATAATCAACCTGTTTTCATGCAAAAGGTCAACCTCTCCGATTCGTCTCACAATTTTTTTTCTGGGCGTTTTAAGGTGTCTAGATCAAAAATGGGTCCCAGAACGATTGTCACCCACTGGAAGAAGTTATGGGTCAAAACGGGTATGTATCTACCCATCTTGTGTATGTGTATTCAAGATTTCTGGTATCTAGGCGTGTGGGGTATCATTTTCCACTAAATTTTGGACCCTGAATCGATGGGAATGGGCCCGGGACCCGCCACTACCGCTGTTTCCCCAATTTTCCCCATGTTGACAAAATGAATCTCCATGCGTCTAGTCCGAAGTTTCAAATTACGAGTAGTCTTCATGCGCCTGGTTCGAGGATTGAATATGTGTTTTCATGATATCTGGGACCTAGACGTGTGGGGTATCATTATTCACTAAAATTTGGACGCTGAGTTGATTGGAATGGGTCTGGGATCCGCCACATCCACTGATTCCCCCATTTTCCCCATGTTGAAGAAATGAGTTTCAATGCGCCTGGTCCGAGCAATAACCAGCCCGTGTGAATAAATTTGCAGCGTTCTTTGATCTAGACACCTTGAAACGTCCAGAAAAAATTTTTGAGAGGAGAGGTTGACCCTTTGCATGAAAACATAGGTTGATTATTCTTGGAATAACCAACCAAAAGGCTGAAAATGACTATGGTGGTATTGAAGAAAACGCTGCAAATTCCCTCACAGGGGTTGATTATTCCTCAGACCAGGCGCACGGGGACTCATTTTAATCGATTCAGCGTCCATGACCACATCCCATGGGCGCCAATCGTTACGGGACCAGCGTCCAAAATTCTATGGAAAATGATACCCCGTACGCCTAGATCGTCAAAAATCTCGAAAATCCATTTTTCGAAGTACCTACATAATTTGAACTGAGATGATGACTGTAACCTTTGTCGTTGCCATTTGAACATATCATTGAAACATTCATGTGTCCTATAACGTTCCAGGTTTGCTGTTTTTGGCGAGAAAATGGAGGACGACAAAACTCGTGACAAACGCAAAAGCCAAGTGGAATGCCCTCGCAATAAAAAAATGAAGATACCAGCAGAGAAGAAATCGGTGGAAAATCGGTTTAAGACCCTGATGAAGAATCAGGAGCGTTCTCAGGAGAGTAACATACCATCAAAGAAGAGGAAATTGACGCAGTGAGAGCTATTTGTAGTTAAATTCTGAGTGGAAGTATCAAATAAATTCGTGTAACAGGAGAAGCTAGGTCAGTTAGAGAAATTGAGAAATGCTGCGAATTTCTCCACAGGGGTTGGTTATTCCTTGGACCAGGCACATGGAGACTCAATTCTTCAATATGGGGTAAGTGGAAACAGTGAGTGTAGTGGGTCCCCGTCCAATTCCAATAGATTCAGCGTCCAAAATTTAGTGGAAAATGATACCCCCACACGCCTAGATTGCCGATATACACTTTTTGACCCCTTCCCCTCTCAAATTTGATCTGATTGGGCTGAAAAGTTTCGAGGACCAACCTAGGCCGGGAACAGACCCCTGACCCAAATTTCAGGTTTTTAGAAAATTTTTACTACCGAAAACGGCGTGGACGGGGGTACAGCGTAGGGCTTATGGCGGACGGACATACATGACTTTTGGTTGGTTATTCCTTGAATAATCAACCTGTTTTCATGCAAAAGGTCAACCTCTCCGATTCGGCTCACAATTTTTTTCTGGGCGTTTTAAGGTGTCTAGATCATAAATGGGTCCCAGAACGATTGTCACCCACTGGAAGAAGTTATGGGTCAAAACGGGTATGTATCTACCCATCTTGTGTATGTGTATTCAAGATTTCTGGTATCTAGGCGTGTGGGGTATCATTTTCCACTTTAATTTTGGACCCTGAATCGATGGGAATGGGCTCGGGACCCGCCACTACCGCTGTTTCCCCAATTTTCTCCATGTTGACAAAATGAATCTCCATGCGTCTAGTCCGAAGTTTCAAATTACGAGTAGTCTTCATGCGCCTGGTTCGAGGATTGAATATGTGTTTTCATGATATCTGGGGCCTAGACGTGTGAGGTATCATTTTTCACTAAAATTTGGACGCTGAGTTGATTGGAATGGGTCTGGGATCCGCCACATCCACTGATTCCCCCATTTTCCCCATGTTGAAGAAATGAGTTTCAATGCGCCTGGTCCGAGCAATAACCAGCCCGTGTGAATAAATTTGAAGAACATATCATTGAAACATTCATGTGTCCTATAACGTTCCAGGTTTGCTGTTTTTGGCGAGAAAATGGAGGACGACAAAACTCGTGACAAACGCAAAAGCCAAGTGGAATGCCCTCGCAATAGAAAAATGAAGATACCAGCAGAGAAGAAATCGTTGGAAAATTGGTAAAAATAACAGTAGTGGTAAAAAAAAAGTCTAGGTAACAGAAATTGTGGCATTTGAATATATCATTAAAACATTCATGTGTTGTATAAATTTCCAGGTATACTGCTTTCTGCAAAAATATGGAGGAAGACAAAACTCGTGACAAACGCAAAAGCCAAGTGGAATGCCCTCGCAATAAAAAAATGAAGATACCAGCAGAGAAGAAATCGTTGGAAAATTGGTAAAAATAACAGTAGTGGTAAAAAAAAAGTCTAGGTAACAGAAATTGTGGCATTTGAATATATCATTAAAACATTCATGTGTTGTATAAATTTCCAGGTATACAGCTTTCTGCAAAAATATGGAGGAAGACAAAACTCGTGACAAACGCAAAAGCCAAGTGGAATGCCCTCGCAATAAAAACATGAAGATACTTGCAGAGAAGAAATCGGTGAATGAAGATTGGTATGAGTTCCAGAAGAAGTACCAAGAGCGTACTCAGAAGAGTGACCCACCACCGCAGAAGGGGAAAACGATGCAGTGAGAGCAATTCGTCGTTCAAATCTGAGAGGGTGTTTCCAATAAGTTCATGTAGCATGAAGCAGTCAGTTAGATAAAAAAAAAAAAAATAAAAAAAAAAAAAATAAGGCATGTTAGAATGATCCCACTAAAAACCTTACCTCCTTTTCCCACATTAGGGCCTAGCCCGGAACTGTTTGACACATTACTTCTGGCTGGGTTCCAATTTCTGCCTGCTAGCTGGTCCTTTTGCTTGAAGTTCCCATTGCTGGGCCCTTTCATCGACAAGCTTGTCTTTCAGGATGTTTCGAGTGTACCCTGCCACGGCATACCACATTGACTAGCACTCGAGCATCCTGGTCATCATATTCTCGGGTGTGGGAGGGCTGGTCATTCCAAGCTCCCACCTCTCGCATTCGAAGAATGTGCGTTGAGCGCTGTCCTCTTCATTAGTGCAAGGTAGGCATCCTGGAGATTCCACGATACACATCCTATGGAGGTACTGATAGAACATCCCGAGAGGAACTGCGTTATATGATAGTTAACTTCATCCTGTTTCCTCTCTAGCCAGGGACGTATATTGGGCACCCGTCGAGCCGTCCATCTTCCTCTTATTTCTATCTCCCAGATTTCCTGCCAGGAGTCGAGTGTGTGTTCCCGCTCTTGTTTGGCTAATTGAGGCCAGGGCTCCTCTTCCCGTCGCTCCTACATCCTTTTCCACATCCTTGCAAGCAGATGTATTGGTATCACTCCTGCCAGGAGGAGCATGGCTGATTCTGATACTGATCTTAATGAGTTTCAATGAGCCTGGTCCGAGGAATAACCAACCCGTGTGAAAGAATTTGCAGCGTTTTTTGATCTAGACACCTTGAAACGTCCAGAAAAAGTTTTTGAGAGGAGAGGTTGACCTTTTGCATGAAAACATAGTGTAACGATTTATGTTCTTAGTAAATAATTTATTAACAATTGTTGACACACTTGAATACACTGTTCACATTCGCGCACTTACACAACGACAGAATCACAATACACGGTTGTAACGCGGTTGTCGCACTATTTATAACACGGCACGATTTATGACACGAAGCGTCTATACTCAGACTCCGAACTGAACTGAACTGGGTGGCGCTCGTGGGTCTGTTTTATACCTGGTGCCCGGTCAAGAACGTTCTGGGACGAACGGGGAGGTTCTCGAATGTTCGAGAACGGTCCCTTAGCCTTCCACAGGTTGTTGACCTTGCGACGCCGGCAGCCCATTTGGCCGGCGCCAGTGCGAGCTCGCAACACTGCCCCCTCCTTAGAATTGTTCTGTCCCAGAACAATCTTGGGCATCTGTTCATCATTGGGCCCATGTCGATAGCGGCATTTATCACCATTCTTGCAGCTGCCTTGGCGGTAGAAATAGCAGTCCACAGTCTTCACATCAGTTCTTCCATGAGGATTCCAGGTACACACCCGCACTTCAATCTGGGTCCCTTGAAAAATGAACTCCAACATGTTACGGACTATCCTCCAATCCAATTGGTCCAAGCCACAACCAATCTTGGGTATTGCCAACTTCTTCATTCCCTGCTTAATGAGCAGCTTCTTCAGGGCAAGTAGCGCATCCCAAAGAGTCCTGTAGGTTGGCTTCTGGTGGGAAGACTGTTTTGTCACTAGATAGACTATTAGCTGGTTGGCTATCCTCAGTGACAACGTTTTTCCAATGCGTGGATTTTGCCGCTGCAACTGGTCGACATTACCATATTTCTTCTTGAATATTTCGGCAATTCCTCTCGACATTTTGAGGTCGGCAGCTACACAGTGTGCTAGCGCATAATCTTTTCCAACGTCAAAAAGATTCTCGCGCACTTCGTTGGTGACTCCAAATCTCGCTTTGCTAGTCCCTCCATAGTTCTTCATGAACATGTTGAACTCCAGGGTTGCCGGGTCTTCTATACATGATGGTGTAGTCACTGTCTTCGATAGGTCTTCCTGCGTCGAACTGTCCACGAATGCTGCCAGCCGATTATGATGTACCACTCGCGGTTTCCCTCTTGGAGTTCTTCGAATCCTGTAGATGACATCGTTGATTCTTTTCATGATTTCGTAGGGTCCTTCCCAATCCTTCTGGAGTTTCGGTGATAGTCCTCGCTTCCGACGCGGATTGTAGAACCAGACAAGATCGCCTGCTTGGAAACCCACCTCAGTTGCCTTTATGTCGTATCGAGTCTTCATCCGGTCACTGGCTATTCGGTCCATTGGGCTTCCCACATTGTACTGCAGCATCTTTGCCCTCGGTTTCACAGTTGGTCCCTGCCCGGCATTGCATAGCAAACACTTCTTACACCAATCTTTGACAGATTGTTTGCTATCTACCCAGTAAAAACGCTCTCTAACCTTCTGTAGCGTTTTTGTGATGCCAAAATGTCCTCCTGATGTT
Organism: Cyrtorhinus lividipennis; assembly: GCA_019603395.1. Classification (NCBI taxonomy): domain Eukaryota; kingdom Metazoa; phylum Arthropoda; class Insecta; order Hemiptera; family Miridae; genus Cyrtorhinus; species Cyrtorhinus lividipennis. The sequence goes on from CM034007.1 coordinate 4,970,725, forward strand.
CGATCATGGAGATGCTCCAAAACCAAGGGAACCAACTTTTGTGGAACGATGATCTGCGTCCTTGTCTCAGTACCATCATTGCTCTCCAGGCGACGTTTCAGGATTCCTCCTTCCAGAATGATAGAGTTCCACTGCGCCCAATAGGTTTTTATAGTTGGACTACGATGTCTAATTTCTGGCCAACTGGGTCTCCTGTTGGTTCTCTTCCAATCCAGAAGATCCTTTAGCTCCTGGTCTTCTGCTTGCCGCTCCTGCAAGTGCTCTGGCTGCCACTCACCCAGGATAATTCTCGTCCTCCGTAGGTGTTCTTCTTGCTGGTCCGGTCTTGAGCTGTGGCCGCAGTTGTCCAGAATAGGTCTCCTCTTCTTGCCCGTCTTGTAACTGTGAGGGGACTCCCCCAATTGCCAGCATCTGAGTTGTCGTTTGAGGTCCTCCCAATCGGGCTCTTGCTTCAAACGCCTTAGTACCCTCTCAACGATGTCCTCTTCTTCTTCCACTACCTGTCTCAGACGTGCTCCGCTCCGGTGAGAGGCTTGCTTCGCAGCCTCAAATTCCAAAGCATGCGCCAGGGCATCGCACAAGGTCTTTGGGCGTGCGAGTCTCAATGCTTGCTGAGTTTCACTGTCCCTGATTCCATCTACGAAAGTCTGGACAGCGAGCTGCTCCAAAAAGTCATCAGGCGCTGTAGGGTAAGCCAGTCTCACCAGTCTTGCAATGTCCGCTTCAAATTCCTGTAGCGTCTCGGTGGTCCTCTGGTTCCTGTCCTTTATCTGCACACGGTAGACTTGTTGTAGATGAGCATCTCCGTATCTCATATCCAGCCTGGCAGTCAACAATTCGTAATTGCTCTGATGGCCAGCCGGTATTGTCTGGAGAATGTTCAAGGCTTCTCCACGCAATGCAACTATTAGAGCTGTTGCTTTGTCATGTTCGAGCCATCCATTTGCAGCAGCTGCAGCTTCAAATTGTCTCTTGTATGTTGACCATGGTACTTTTCCGTCAAATGTAGGTGGTTTAATCTTATTTCCTCTGGTTCCTGTAAACTGTTCTTCATTGCCACTGTTGAAGCTGGCTTCTGCTGGTATATCCATGTGTCTCAACTTTCCTTGATTGCTTCTCTCTAGTGCTCGAATTTTGTTTTCAATTTCGTCTCTAACCTGAGAGATCTTATCATCAAATGCAGAGACCCTATCATCAACTGTAGAGATCTTATCGTCAACTGCAGAGATCTTATCGTCAACTGTGTTGGACAATGAATTCAAATTGTCCTCCAGTCTGACTACATCAGTTTTTATGTTGGCAACATCACTCACTATTTTATCCATATGACTCACCAAATTCTCTTCGATTCTTTTAGAATTCTCTTCCATTTTTCTTGAGTTTTCTTTGAACAGTTGTCTAGAATTCTCTTCCATTTTTCTTGAGTTTTCTTCGAACAGTTGTCTAGAATTCTCTTCCATTTTTCTTGAGTTTTCT
>CM034007.1:4976458-5002120 GCA_019603395.1 Cyrtorhinus lividipennis
TTTGCCATTTAAATATGACTTTATTCACTAATCCTGAATATTCTCTTTCCAACAGGTGTTCCGTTCCGAGCTGGAATGTTTGATGGTGCAATCAGTGTTTCGGCCCTTCAATGGCTTTGCCACAGCGACTACAAAAGCCACAATCCTGTCAAGAGGCTGAACAAATTCTTCCAGTTCCTGTACACAGTTCTCAGTAGATGTGCCAAGGCCGTGTTCCAGTTTTACCCTGAATCGCCAAATCAGGTAAATGCCTACAACACGCAACTGCACATATGTAGCTGCAATTGTTCTTCTTAGCTGAGATATCCATTTCTATTCTACTTCTGTAGATACCTCCATGTTTCATGCATTCCTCCTGCTCTGTTTTCAGGTGGAATTGGTGACCACGCAAGCAATGAAAGCAGGTTTCTACGCGCGGCCTCGTCATTGATTATCCCAATTCGACAAAAGCCAAGAAGTATTTCCTCGTGCTCATGACGGGTCAGAGCATGGCTCTTCCTAAAGCCTTGGCGTCAACGACAGTGAACCAACGACTGTCCAGTATGGAAATCAAAGACTCTCGTGCAAACAAGCGAGAGGGAAACCGCTGAAGAAAAGCCGGGATTGGATTTTAGAAAAGAAAGAGAGGCGAAAACGACAAGGAAAGGAGATCAGGGAGGACTCAAAGTTTACGGGGAGAAGAAGGTGTGGGGAAGTTCTAATGTGTTAACTGTTTGTTGAATACTAAACCACTTGATATTTCGCTAGAAAAGGGTTTTTGAATCATTTTATTAACAAAGCAACTAATGAGGAGTGTGCCTTATGATTCGAAATTTCAATCTGCACTTCAACAGCGGTTGAAGGTTGTTTTCTGTAAAGTGATGGAGTAAAAATTTGAATCTGTAGGTCTGATTCGAACTACTCACGTGGAATGTACATTAAAAATATATAGAAGAAGAAATATATTCTTGCATTCTTGGGATATGATCCACTTGTGTGATGAAGTACGAAACAAGAAGAGTGTTCTGTTTAAAATAAAAAGAGACTCGAAATATTTCTTTAATTATTTGGCTGTTCCCAATTCCATATGGTTGATACACATGTTTTAAGTAATTATGTACGACTCATGAGATAATTAATTAACGATTTATTTATTGTTAAATTGTTGGGGGATACAAGAGAACCGGGAAAAAGAATGGCTAGAAAAGTGGTATGATATAGAAGAATCTATTGTGCCGAATGACCGTCTGCTCCAAAATAACCCACGTTTTTCTAACTTTCCTATAATGTTGGAGAATCGTGTAATCATTACTCGCGTTGATTTTTCCTTGATAACTGCTAGGGATTCGTCAACCCCGATTTAGGTGTATCACGCCATTGTGATCATATCGACAGAATATTTTGTAATTTCCCTTCAAACTTTACGTTCTACGTTTAAGTTGAGTGCCTTCTGGGCCACTTTATATTTTGTATTGGTACAAAACGTGAAATTTTGCTCTATTACCCTTAAGGGTTCTACTTGATTATAGAACAATACCAAAAAGTAGCTAAGCTAGAATAAATTCCTAGTAGGTAAACTAAATAAATTATTCATACAGAACATACGTGTTCTGTATGAGGCGTTCACGAGCTTGAAGTCGTTGGCATTTAAGCCATGTGTCAAGTCAATACACTAAATAATATTTCCGTGTGCATTCATGAACTATAAAAAAGAAATAATTCAAGGATTAATCGACCTTATAACTACTTGGTTTAGTAAAGCAGGCAAAATGCAGATGTGAACAATTTTTCAAAAAACTATTTGGACTCTTCTCCTTTCTTTTCTCTTGTCACTTTTCAGCAATACGACAACCAACTGGAAAAGTGCTTAAAAAAATAGGGCCCATGTTAGTAGAATAATAGATAGGTTTACAAGGTTAGGGAGAGAGTCAAGGCGGAGCATACCAACTTGAACCTACTTGCCAAAAAGGACAGACAACCCAGGGCATGCTTCTGCTATGCACTCGAACCTTGTCAATATAATTATTACAATATAATTATCTCCTATGACCACGTTTTCTTTCAATCGAGGAAACACAGCTTGAAAAGACGCGGGAAAACGTGCTGTCCACCAGCGCACCTGTTGGCAGCTTGAGAACCTTCTGATAAGAATGTTGATAGTTTAGTTTTCTTTTGTGCCCTTCATTCATGCTTCATCACTCGTTCGCTACGATATTTATTTACACACACCGCGTCTACCACCACGACAGGAATACGTATAATTATATTATAATCCCTACCAAATATATGGCAATATAAACCGATTTTGGTCGTTCAACGCAATGTTATTGACAGAGTACAGACGATTTAGATTGCTCCTATACGGCCTCCTTAGCTCATTGGTTTAATAACACCCATGTTTCCTCTCTCGCTGGTCACTGCTTTTTACGTCAGCTCTGCGTCTACTTGTACCTTGTCATGTCGACCAACCACCTGTACAATCGACCCCTGGACTCTGACTTCTACACCAAAGCTACGTAGACTTAGTAGGCTACTTATTCCTTTTTGTGCCTGTATCTCCCTTGATTCCTTCCTTGGCCAATTTCCGTAAGCTCCACAGAGGAAAATTGTTATCCGTACCCTCCCTACACTAACCAACGACAGCCGTCTCCTAAGGTGTCATTGAGAAATATGCAGCAATATTATAAAACTCCAGGAATCAGACTTTACCTGTTGTTTATAACGAGTTGATGAACGATAATGAATCATGCAGTGATGCCAGGGAGCTCAGAAGGGTAGGAAAGAGTTTGGTTGTGCCTTGACATTTTGCAAGAAAGCAAATTCCTTTTGGAATTTTAGTCGAGAATATATTGAAACTACCCATTAAGATAAGTAGACGTTGTATGTGTCAGAAAGAGTACTTCGTAAGTATTATTAGTAAATGCCTTCCTATTTAGAGAAAAAGTGTAAATACTTTTCTTTATTTTTTGTTCATAAAGTACCATTCTCAGCATTGGTGTCACCGATACTCTCCTGCCTCCTGTTTGAGGACCAACTAACCTATAGCCAGAAAGGAGACACCAAAATTGCTATAAAAATGGTATATTATACTGTATTTATTCCTACTGCCTCCAAAAGCGCTCGGTTTTTAATTGGTTATTCCTTAAATGAAAATGATACCCCCACAGCCTAGGTACGCGTAAACCCATTTCAAATGAGTACGTAGGTACCCATTTTGACCCAAACTCCCTCTAGCGGGCACTAATCGGTTTGAAACCCATCTTAATTGATTCAGGAGTCCAAAATTTAGGAAAAATGAATACCCCATACACGCCTAGATCGTCGAAAATATTGTACAAATTTTGAGGGCAAATCGAAGAGGTTGACCTTTTGCATGAAAACAAAACGTTGATTATTGAAGGAAAACCAACCAGAAGGTAAAATGTCCGCCGTGCACGCCGTTTTTGGTAGTAGCAAATTTTCTAAAAATCTGAAATTTAGGAAAACTTGAGGCATTTGCCACTAAATCACGGATGCTGAATGGATTTTCCATAGGAAACTACTAATGGAAAGCATGTGAAACCTTTGAAAGTGGGTACTTCTTGATAAAAAAGGAAATCATTTTTTTGTTGTCTTATTTCTAAACAGGTAAATACGAATTCTGAAACTCCTAAGATGCATACTCTTTTCCTCACAAGCAAGATCCATCAACCTAGAATTATGGTATAGTTGCAACTAGAATTGTGTAATTTGCAGCGTTTTGAATTTATTTCCAGGTTGAGACTCCGAGCTGAGACTATACAACACTATGGCCGATTACTTTGATGAGATGAGTTGGACCCCCCTTCCTGACGGCCAAGCGCCAGACGGTGTACTTCACTTTGCACGACTTCTGAGGGATTTTGGCATGTTTGAAGAACTTGGAGAAACCAGCCGTCTTCCACCTCCCACTTCGAGTGCAGTCATAGAGAAACTACCGCAGGTTGAAATGGATGAACCGGGTTCGTTGTGGTGACATGTAAAGTATGCTAGGAATATGAGGGGGTGGGGGGTAACGATCTGACAGCACAAAAATGGGGGATCATGGAGTCCTTCCTATGCGCCTGAACATATCAATACCATACCGCTAATGAAGCTTCCAAGGTATCATCTCCTTCCCTGTTGAATTCTGACTGTAGATCGACCCCTATCGGGGTTTTATCATCTCAATTTCAGACAAAATGCGGTTATACGACTGAGATTGGCTCTGTCAGGGTACTGTTAGCGATGGACAGAGCAAAATATTGGGTGTAGTTCGTTATCCGCCCCCATTTTGTTCTCTCTTTTGCAAGCACATCCGACCACCTTTTTCAATTTTTAGGAGTGTTCCGTAAACTAGATTTCGTCTTCTTGAGCACAATCGTGACGGATTATAATTTTTGATTGATTATGATTGGGAAAATAAGGTGTTGAAAAAAGTGGGGGCGGATACCGAACTATTTCTCAAGTGAAAAAAGTTCGGTATGCGCCCCCACATAGTTAATAATGGGAAACACAACATTTTTTGTTTAAATAATTAATTTATTAATATGAATATTACTTCTGACAAATACCTATTTTGGTGTTGCGTTATTCTATAGTTGGGTCATACAAATTCTTGATGCAGTCCAAAAAATGCTCAAATGGATCTATGCCCATTGACTTCACACATCTCCTCCACAAAAATTCGCACAAGTGTGAATGAAGACTGGTGATGTTTCCTCCAGCATCACGTTTCTCGTGATCGTTGAACCATGTGCTCATGGCACACAGGACAGTGAGGCACTTTCATTATCAATCCTTTTTCTCTCATCCACTCAAAAGCATTTTTGTCCTCTTCAAGCACTTTCAACAGTTTTGATACATTAAACACCATTTTTAATCGCGCACTCGTACAAGCCAGTAACTAACTGAGAACGCAACTGGAATAAGGAAGACCCTCCCCATCCTCAATTGCCACGACACGTTAGAACAGAATGTCTTTCACGTCAAGACCTTGTGACGACCTATCGCTTCTCAAACATTGACCTACGGTCGGAAGTGATTTCACTGCTACAGTCAACATCGTTTTTATTTTATTTATGAGCATCGAATCTTAACCTCTTAACTTTCGATCAAAGTTATTCTCTGCCTCACCAGTTACCTCTCCCAAGAAAACGTCCCAGGCCGAATCAATGCAATTCAGTCATGGGGGCGGTTATCAAACTTTTTCCCTTGGGGAATTGTTCGGTAGACGCCCCCACTTTTTTCAACGTCTAGTTTCATTGCTTGGAGTATTTGAAAACATAAGTGCGGTATATTATTCATATAGTACATGAAATCTAGTTTACGGAACACTCCTCAAAAATTGAAAAAGGTGGTCGGGTGTGCTTGCAAAAGAGAGAACAAAATGGGGGCGGATAACGAACTACACCCCAAATATTCATTGAAGGCTGGTCCCAGAGAAGCCAAGGAGTTTTCCATCTGAACAATTTCAGATATATTTTTCATTAATCTCTGACAGATGAGGTTGACCGGTGGAATTGTTCTTTACTAAGAAAATGTGGCTGTAAGGCTAATTTTATGGTTTTAAATAACAAAGTGAGAGAAGTGAACGACGACCACAACCACGACTCAGATCTTTCGAAATTCTTTCAAAATTTCTATTTCATTCACTCCGGTGAAGAGTTGACAACAAGTGAATGGAAGGGAATGATATCACGGAAGGAGTTGATGGATTTTCACTTGTCTGGGAAGATTTGACTAAATCCCCACGAAAACACGTCAGAATCGGTCACAGAATTGGTAGAACTATAAGCGGTATACCCAAATCATCTTTACTCATTCGAATTTGTGACGTTATTCTAACCGAATCTTGCATTGATTTGCCAGGGGCCAAATGCACAATTTGTTTGAAGGACTTCGGTAAAGAAGAAAAAGCTTGGCAGCTTCCGTGTCGGCATTGTTTTCACGAAGAGTGTATCATCCCATGGCTAAAAAAAGTAAGTATCCATGCAACCGTGAGTTCACAAATAACGAATTTCTTTTTTGTGGATTTTGGTTGGTTATTCCTTGAATAATCAACCTATAGTTTCATGCAAAAAGTCAATCTCTCCGGGTTGGTCCATTATTTGGTTTCTGGGCGTTTTAATGTGTCTAGATTGAAGTCCGTCCGCCGTCCACGCCGACTTTGGTAGTAGAAAATTTTCTAAAAATCTGAATTTTGGGTCAGGGGTCCATTCCCGGCTCTATTTGGTCCTCAAAACTTTTCAGCCCGATCGGACCAAATTTGGGCGGGGAAGGGTTCAAAATGTGTATTTTGAAAAATGGATTTCGAGATTTCTGGTACCTAGGCGTGTGGGGTACCATTTTCCACTAAGTTTTGGACGCTGAATCCAATGAAATGGGTCTCGGAACGATTGACGCCCTCCGGATGAGGTTATGGGTCAAAATAGGTACCTATCTACCCATTCTGAATGTATGTTTTCGAGATCTCTGGTACCTAGGCGTGTAGGGTATCATTTCCCTGTAAATTTTGGACCCTGAACTGAATGGGTTCGGGTTCGGGACCCACCACACCCACTGTTTCCATTTTCCCCATGTTGAAGAAATGAGTCTCCATGCGACTGGCCCAAGGAATGACCAACCCCATTTTCAAATACATTACAATCAATTCCCTAAACGGGTCTTGGTTCAGTATTCAGCTCTCATTTGCTCACCAAAATTACTCCTTTGTTTATTTACCTCCACAGACAAGCACCTGTCCTATGTGCCGCCATGATTTGCCGACGGATGACGCGACGTATGAAGAGTACAAGAAAGCTAAGAAAAGAGATAAGGTTCGAGAAGAAGAAATTGAGCAGCTCCACAATTCTATGTTTTCTTAGAAAAGTTGATTTCTATTCGTATTATTATGACACGATACTGGGCGTTCTAAATAAAAATGTTGTTTTGTTTGGGAATTGATTCAATATTAGGAACTAAACTTACTCTTGCACCTGCATCATTTTGTGCGCACACCTTCAGCACATGCCAGTCTGTGATTCTCGATGGTTTCTGACTTGTAGTAGTCCAGAGCCACATGATTTGAAGGTAGATAAGGGTGGTATAGACATCTATAAGGTCGCTTTGTATGTTTGTTTGCAGTCAGGTGGAAATTGTGGATTCTGTGATTACAAAATGTGGACGGAAAGACAGATAAATTGATACAAATTGTTTAAAAGGCTCTCAAATGGAAAATGCGAGTAAAAATGACGATTTTGAAGCGACACAAATTTTTGCTAAGAAAGTGAATTTAAAATGGGGCAAAGCAAACTAGCTGATTCTGGTGTTCACCGTTTTTGAGCGGTAAAAAGTACCTAATAGGGTGAGGTTTGCGCCCCCCCCCCCCCCCATTTTCATCTTTCTCTGGTGGTGCCTAATTTGAAACAAACGAAAAATCTTTCCAAGCGTTTGAAAAAAAAACTATTTCCTTTCTGAATTAATTTGAATTGATGGCCGATGCCAGTGTAATGTTTTCAATTCCATTGAAGAGACCTTTATTTGTCAAAATGACATAAGGCTAAGTTGATAGCGAATATTACATCTTAAGTATCTAAATGATTTACATTTGCACTGTGAGGCTAACTTTTTGCATAAGAAGTGAGAATGCTTAAGGAATAATGATATTGCAAGATAATGGTACTCTTCATAAATTGGAAAAAATAATTAAGCAGATAATCATCCATGACGAGAGTAAAAGGCAGTGTAATGTTGTCATCAAGCGTTCTTTTTACGCTGGCGTCCTTCAAAATTCGAAACTACAAAACCAAATTGCCTTTTTCAGATAGTTGGTACCTGGTTTGGGCGAGTCAGTTTTTGAAAGGGGACTTATGTATCATCCAAACAGTGAGGAAGTATGTTAGCTGTAGTGTTTGTTAGGTACACGTACAATAAAAAATGTTGGAAATGTAAAAATAAGATAAAATATTTGGGTTTGAGAACTATATCTAATACAACCATATATTCACAGTCCAAGGAGAATGAATACGATGATGAAACAAAGGGCTGTTAAGGTATCAAGATTTCAAAGCGGAAAGTGACGTTCAATGAGATATCCCGTACTTGAAGGGACAATATGAGCTGACGAGGTCTTCACTGTCCAACTATCACAATTGAGGATATACCTGGAATCCGTTATGTGACGAGCAATATACCCGAACAATGTGGGCCGTCCCAATCAGCAAAACAAAGCGAAACCAAACAATGCCATTGAGCGCTTTCATTCAATTCAGACTCTGTTCTCTCCAGACGACCCCCCTCATATTGGATCAAAATATTGATTCTTTTCTCTCTTAAATATTTTGTGGAATTCAGTGATTATTGTTAGAGATTGTGGGTATGTATACTTGAGCTCCTGACTGGAACTTATCGAGTTATGTACCTATACCAGAGTAAAACTGGCGTAGGACTCAATGTATTCTTCATTTGCCAATAAAGGATGTCAACGAATACCTACGGTTAGCAAGGAAAAATGGCCCCTGATGTGTGGTCAAAAAGTGTCTTCAGAACTTTTCCTTTTAGACGCCTTGTTTCCCAGCTATTTACGATTCATGATTTTTTTCGTGTTTTTGATCTGAAGCCACTAAAAAAAGTTAAAATGGCTCTCTTAATTCATAAGATAATCTCAAATATGGGCACACCATTAGAAAGAACGTAAAATTTCGCTTCTGATGTGCCCCTCAATTTCTCCAATAATCGTGTACTGGTACTCGCAACTAGTGAATAAGAAAAACTTTGCCAGTCAATATTCAGCCGGGTAAAAGAAACATTTTCCCCAGAAAAATTACCACGTTAATTAGTGCATGAACTGCTCCAGAATATCAGTTTTTCAACGGCAATTCAAAATTGTTATTTGTGCCATAATTCAAGAGGAAAAAATGGAGATACTTTCATTGAAATCGTGCTTTTTTCATGGAAGTTCCGAATTGCACGAACTTGAAGGTAATTTCTGACTACCGAACTATTTTTCAATCTGAATTGAATTGTGCAACTCTGAAGTATTTCCGATACCTTTAAAATGAGTAGGGAAGGTTCTAATGTTTCGTATAGGGGTATAGAAATTTCAAAATTGAAAATGAATAACAAACTTAAAATCGTAAATCTTAACTCATTTATTTATATCAATTGTTTAAGTGCCCTCCCTCCTGTTCGACGCACGTTCCCCTCATCGATTCGATCGCTTTGCAAAGGTGTATCGGAGCATTGGAGCACTCCTGGATTCTGGATAAAGGCGTTATTATAAAAAACTCATCATTATTATAAGTTGAAGATGACTAGTCGGGGTTTTATAAGCGGATAGTTCGTAAATGGAATCAATTTCACGCCCAGGATAGTTAATTTCAATGAAATTCGGTACAATCAGAGAGAATTGCTATCAATTCACATTTCACAAACAATTTTCGGTTCGTTATTCCTTGAATAATCAACCTATTTTCATGCAATAGGTCAACCTCCCCGATTAGGTGCAAATTTACGCCGTTTGCGCCGTTTTTTGGTAGTAAAAATTTTTCTAAAAATCTGAAATTTGGGTCAGGGGTCTGTGCCCGGCTCTAGTTTGTCTTCGAATTTTTCAGCCCGTTCGGACCAAATTTGAATTTTCCAGATTTCTGGTACTTAGGCGTGTGGGGTATAATTTTACACTAAATGTAAAACGCTGAATCCAATGAAATGGGTCCCAGAACGATTGGCACCCACCGGAAGAAGTTATGGGTCAAAATGGGTACCTATTTACCCATTTCGAATCTATGTTATTAAATTTTGGACGCTGATTTACCGAGTGTAACACGCTATTAGCTGGCCATACACGAGCGGATTTTTCCGAGAACTGAGAGAAATCCGTCAGTTTGATGCGTTCGTTAGTGGCGAGGATCAGACCGGTACAGATCAGGCCAAAATCCGCAGAAATGGTGGTGGGGGAAATCCGCCGACCTGATCCTGACGTGAGTGGGGAAAACCTCCGACAACATTATTGGCCGATCTCGATCAGTCAGTTCAGTCCCCATACACGAGCGGATTCTATTCGTGGATTTGAATAATTGCGTTTCATTGCGCTATGGATTTGCGCTTTGGATTTGAATAATTGGGTTTTTTTTTTTTTTTTTTTTTTTTTTTTAATAATTTGCGGATTTGAGTGCGAAACCATAACATGGGTGATAAAGCTGAGTGGAGCGACGAGAGTTTGGAAAAATTAATTGATTTATACAGAAGCCGACCTTCGTTGTGGAAGCTAAACCACGAAAACTACACGAACAAAAATATTTTAAAAAAAACATGTTTGACGAAATTGTCAAAGCTCTGCGCAATGATGTTCTGGGAATAGATGTAAACAAGGTTAAAGCGAGAATTCAGAATATGAGATCTGTGTGCAGAAAAGAATATAAGAAGGTGCTGCAGTCGGAGAGAAGTAGTAGTGGGACATCTGAGGAAGAAGTCATTCGACCAGATCCGTCGGGCATGCTCGACAGATCTGGATCCGCGGATCTGACGAGGGATATCCGTTGGTTTCCCCCATACACGAACGAATCAGATCCGCCGTCGGATGTGGTCTCAACTATTCTCACGGATCGATCCGCTCGTGTATGGGCTGCGACAAATCTGAGATCCGCGGATGGGGTCCGTGAGAATTATCAGCGGATCTGATACGCGGATCTGATCCGCTCGTGTATGGCCAGCCATTGGGGCAAATTCCAGCGAATGCCCGTTTAACGATGTTTAAATATTTGGCGCTATCAGTACTTGAAATTTAAAAGTACAATTTTCAAGTGAATTTTGGACGCAGAATGGATTGAAATAGGTCACCACAAACGGTGGCAGGGTACGGATAAAAATAGGAGTTTTGAAATAATTTTTCAGCGTTTTCAAAGAGAATGTAATGATATAAGAGTTGACTCTGCTGGAGGTGTCACCGTAGCTGTTTACCAAGTTACTGTTCAGAAGGTTGTCGTTCATTTGTTGCCTGATAGGGTGAAGGGCACTCTTGAAGAAATGTGCTGCTGTGTGGTGATGACAAGGGAAGGATTGTGATAGGGGGGGGGGGGGGGTTGAGCAAACTCGTCGCCATTCATCGGAATCTGATTACTCGAAGGAAACAAACCCCCGTGGAGGCGGGCTACAAAAAGGGTTGGACGATCGTGGAGGCTCCCGACTTCCTGCTCACGACTCACCAGGCGCCCAAGGCTTCCAGGAAACTCTACGATCGCCTGCGCTTCAGGTCCGTTAACAGTTAAATCGCTTAAGTCGCTTTGTTCGTTAAGTTAAAACGCCGCTACTGGGCAGGTAAGCTGACGAGCAAAAATTTCCCTGTTCCTTCTACAACCTTTTCAACGCCATCTGATGCCCTCTTCCCTCAAAGCGCGGTTGAGCAGCTCCAGCAAACAAAATCCTTTGATTGAGTCCTCGGAGACGCGATAAGCTTCCATGCATGCATCGCGTGCAGCTGAGGACCTATTAATCTTCAATCTCGATCTTCAGAGTTTTGATTAGGTTTTCAAATTATTCTTATTGGAATAATGTACCCTCGCACTCGCATAGACACACACAAAAAAAAAAAAAAAAAAAAAAAAAAAAAAAAAAAAATCCCGTATGTTTTAACGATTGCAGGTTTTACATCCAAAATGCCCATCAGTGTCAATAATCTAGTCAATGGCAAGAAAAAATTGTAAACGAAATTTGTCACATAATAATCCGTTTGGCCCAGTACGTCCTAACTCTTTTTAAAACCCGTATTCTGCCAACAGCTAAGACAGTTATTTTGAAAAAATGAGTTATTAAGCGATTTGAGGACCTACGAGCATGAGAAACAACTCAACTGTCCACTAGATTATGAGGGAAATGGGCCAAAGTACAACGAAACGATGAGGAAACTCGCTCAGGCATCAGTATTGATCAAAATGGGACATTTGTTTCGTTGCAGGAAATATGTATACCAGCAAAGAAAAGCGGGATTTTCAGTCTTTTGGGCGAAAGTGGCAAAGGGGTATGCAGCGGATGGCAGCCGATCCAAACATTTGTTATGGAATCGGCAGAATTTGGCACCAAGAGTTTGGTTTCGATCAGGGTCGTATTTGGGGGTAGTTCGAGCCAGGTCCCGCAATCAACCTACGTAGGTAGGTAAATCGACGCAGTCAAGAGCGATCCTATGACCATTCGGCGATGTCAGCCAACGCGTTGGCATCCGATTTTCCCTGTGTAGAGGTTCTGGCAATGTATCGCGATCGATATAGGAGATGAAAAGGTCAACTACTATTTATCAATTACTACTCAGTATCACCCTTATATGCAGATGCATGTGGAATGTCTCAGACTCATCCCAATCGATTCAGCGTCCACAATTTATTCGGAAATGTTACCCCACACGCCTAAATCGTCAAAAATCTCGAATATAAAGAAAATGAAGGAAACAGTGGGGTGTCCCGGACGCAATCCAATCGATTCAGCGTTCAAAATGTAGGGGAAAGTGATACCCCTCACGCCTAGATCGCCAAAAATCTCGAAAATCCAATTTTCGAAAAACATATAATTCCTTGGCGTTTCAAGGTGCCCAAGTCTATTACATTGTATTCGTGTATTTCATATACTTAAACTGTATTCAAGGAAAGAATTTCGGGGGTTTATATGTGCAAGGGTTGAAGCAGGGTAAGAGGGGGCATGTGGAGACAGTCAAGCAGATGGGGGTAAGACGGAGGTGTGTTTTGAAGGAAGGGAAGCAGGGTGGGTTACATTGGCAGAAGGCCAGGGTGGATGACTGGAAGGGATAGGCATGAAACCAAGGCTGGTTAGAAGAGGGTGAGTGGGTAGTTGGGATGGGCAAATGGGAGGTTGAGGTGGAGATTTGGATAGAGTGGGGTTGTTTCTTGGGTTTAAGTGTTAAGTACAATACCATAACACTGTATATAAGCTTATATTTCATATAAGCATACACCTTAAATCTAAGTTGGTCATGGAATACTAATGTTTTTACTTTTCCTATAATAAATTGGGTTTTTATATGTTTTGTCTGTTGATTGAGAAGTTTGAGTGCTGTGAATATGGTCTTCATGTAGTTATCTAATTGGTCGTCAAGTGTTACCTATAGTCAGACCTTCTTTATGAAAACCCCTATAACTCGCCCCGGCTCAGTAGTTTGCTTGAACATTACGCCCTCACCCGCAGCACCAAGTTATGTAAGAGGGATGTTTTCTCTAAAAGAGAGATGGTGATAAGATTCGTGATGTCAACCCCCTTCCATGATGGACTCATCACCTCGTAGATCTCCTGAATCAGAATCGTCTACCCCTCCAAGGTGTCCTCCAGTCCTCCTGGTGGGATAATTCATTCGCCTAATCACTTTTTCTTCCTATTACCTATCAAACCATTGATCCAATTATTCCTAGTCCTTGATGTTCGAGTTGCAGATTCCACAAATTTTCTTCAGAATATTGTAGTAGTCAGACTTTCTTCTTATTTCTTCTCCTCATCCTATTCTTAATTTCATTTCTCCAAGGTGTTAGTTTTATGGATAACATTTCAATGCCTGCTGCAGATAAGGTTGAGATCTTCCGAAATAATTTCCTTCGTCATTGCAGCACGGTTGATGTAAAGTCTACAAACCACGTCCAAAATCTCTCATAAGCTTGCGTGTTAAGTGTCGTAGCTGTTGACTTTGACCCTCAAAGTACTCTTTCAACGACAACAACATTTTTTTCATCTATCGACTCCAATAAACGAATTTCCGGCTTGAATAGAAGCATATGCAGTTTTGCACTTCTTTTGCCTTTCCTTTATGGATATTACCCTCTCAATAGATTCTGGACACAATCGATTGAGATGGGCCTCAAAACGGTCGCCACGCTTTGAAAGTTGGTATACGTACCTATGGGTCAAGAAAAATATTTCAACGAAGAGTACTTTTTTGAAACAAAATGTCTTCCTTCATGTAGGTATTCACTCTGAAGACATCGAAGATACGCTTTCCCAAACGAGCAATATTTACCTATATCCCTGCACCGTTATAGAATAATTAGCATATTTATAATATTTAGCATATTTATATAATAATAGTAGCATATTTTCATCAAATAGGTAGGTACCAACTCTGGAAGACATGCTTTCCTAGTATGATTTTCTAATACAACCTTTGAAAAACGTGCTAAAACAGAGGCAGCTGCTTTGTAGGCGAATAGCCAAAAGTAGGGAGGAAACATCATTAATGATTTTAACTGTATGTTAACAATAAAACGGCGAGAAAGAATTCCGTCTATTGACCGTATGATTGAAATGAGACATTCTTCAACGTTGTCCTCGATATTAAGAGCAACCGATCATAATTAGCGACCTCCTAGTAGGGCCGCGAAAAAAGTAGTGTCAAGATCAACAACCTGAGCAGCCTTGGAAGAATACGATGTAAAGTGTCTCGTGCCCTGAGTAATTAGCAATAACTGACAACTGAGGGTTCTCTTGGAGTTCAACAATTTTTCGGAGAAGAACGTGCCCGGCGAGGCTTTCTCTCACGGATCGGGTTACCTTATAAGATTTGTAAGAACCTGCCTACAGGTGTCAGTCAGCCGGGTGTCGTAGAATCGCGTGTTTGGAACCGGAGCTCCCTTTTTCAAAATCTGTTCTGACGGACTGCGTTGATCTCACACGAGTAAGTCCGGGACGAGATTAAACTAGATTACTCTAACTCGCAATAATTATTATAAGAAAAAAAAATCGATACTTTTAGAGGCGAGTTTTGAACCAGCTAAGTTTTCAAACATCTACCAGCTTTCATAATAACCCCTACCTTCAAGGTAGATGAGTCAAATATCATAATTTAAACTAAGTATCATGATTTATGGCAATACCTGGGCAAAATCCGGAGGGTCCTTTTTTTATCTTTTGAAAATTTAGAAAAATTCTTGGAGCTCTTTCCTGCAACAATTCAATTTCAATTATTGAAATCGAACATTACCAACGAATCAACAAAAACTAAATGCGCAGCCTTTTTTTGATTGGTTTTTTTCAAATTCATTACACCATTATGACGGAAAATTGGGGAAAAGGACTGGGAGAACAGGCGTAAGAATACACAAAAGATCCAATGTGATTAGAGGGGAGACAGCAACCCCTTCCCACACAGCGTTCATGTAAAACTTTTTTTTTAATCAGAAAAAGAATGTAAAAAAAAACTTAAAATGTGAGGTTATAAGCTCAAAATCTCAAAAAAAAAAAAAAAAAAAAAAAAAAAAAAAAAAAAAAAAAAAAAAAACAGTTTTATTCATTGGAGAAGTTTTCTCAACTTTTGATATTGAAAATGACGTAACAAATCTCATAAATAGTACAGGCAGCGAGTAACGTGCAGGATCACCAATGTCAATGGACAAATACTCTTAGGTTTAGGTATTTATGGCAGACTTTCCTCCATCCATTGAATCAAACTTAATAAAACGCAGCAAAATATTTCTCAGTGGTTCATGGTGGACTGGTAGGTCTCGCTCATGCGAGTGAGTACGTCCTTGAGATCTTTCGAGTTGATGACTATCTAATAAGAAAAAAAATTCTCTGCGGTTTATAACTCTCTAGATCATCCTAGCATCTTTGAGGTTAGCCCCAATTTATTAGATGGAAACAAAATGGTATCATTTTCAAAATAATAATTTCAGCTATACCCTGCCTCCGATTTGGTTGGTTATTGCTTGAATATCCAACCTGTTTTCATGCAAAATGTCAATCTCTCCAATTCGACCCAAAAATGTTTTCTGGACGTTTCAAGGTGTCTAGATCAAAATTAGCAAATGTCCGTCCACCATAAGCAGTACGCCGTCCGCGCCGATTTTGCTAGTAGAAAATTTACTAAAAACCTGAAATTTTGGTCAAGGGTTTGCTTCCGGCTCTAGCTGCCCCTCGAAAATTTTCAGTCCGATTGGACTAAATTTGGAGGGAGTAGGGGTCAAAATGTGTTTTTCGAAAAATGGATTTTCGAAATTTTACGCGATCTACGTGTGGGGTATCATTTTCCACTAAATTTTGGACGCTGAATCCAATGAGACGGGTCCCGGAACGATTGGCACCCATCGGAGGTGGAAATGCGCCACATGTAAAGCTACATACTGGAATGAGTCGAGGAGACTACACTCACTGTTATCCCCATACTCTATCTCTAAAGAATAATAAATCATCACGGAAGAATTTGCAGTATTTGTGATCTAGACATCACACATATAACCCAAACAGTCAAATTTTTGGGGCCAATCGGAGATGTTGACCGCTGGCTTGAAAACATAGGTTCATATTTACAGAATAATATACTAAAATTATAATTTTTGATCGTCGCGGTACACTATCCGCGCAGTAGGCGTATTTGGTAGTAGGTATTTTTTTAAAGAAAACCTTAAATTTTGGTTAGTGACTTCTATCTGGCTCTAATTTCTCCTCGAAACTCTTGAATAGGAGGCAAGGGACTTGTGAGAATGTGTATTTTCAAAACCTCTTTAGATTCTCCAGACCTAGGCGTTAGGGGCTACTATTTTCACTAAATTGCAGGCGCAAAATTGACATCGGTCCCGGAGCAATAACGATAAACAGAGGTATGATATGGGAGAAGAGTGTATTTTCTAAAAGGGATTTTGAGTTTTCAGGATCCCCGGCGAGTAGCCTATTATTTTTGTCTATATTTTGGACACTGAATCGAGTCTGACAAGTTTTACCACACAATTGTTGATATTTTCGGGGAATTCTAAATAAACAAAATAACAAACATCGATAAAGCTCTGGTTAGTAGGCAGATCGGTTAGCGACAAGGGAGGCCAATCATTTGAATAACCGGTATGAGCTCGGACTGAATATTTCTGTCAGTAGACGACCAGATTAAAAATCTCATAATAACCAATTTAGATGTGAAGCTAACAAGCTGGCGGTTGAAAGCTTACGAGATAGTCAGCAAGTCAACTTGATGAATCAAATTAGCGGTAAACAACGGTTGAGGGTGTCCTTGGGTCTCCGCGCAATTTCGTACCAAGTTTGTAGTAATTTCACGATAATGAAGCTCTCGCTATGAGGAAGAACACTTTTTCTGGGGAAAAAAAACTCAAAACACCTGTACCTACGATGTTATGCAGATTTCGCAATCGGGTTTTCGTTTTTGAATATTTGTTTTTATAATTTGCACAACTTGATCGCCTTTCTACCGGGCGCTACCCCTACTTCTATATATGGGATTGAGTCGTTCTTTGGGAGGGGAATCTGATAAAAGAAGGCCTTGATCTTGAAGTTGAATCATTGATTCTTCCCTGAGTTGATTATTCTTGCTTCGCCGGTTAGACAAAAAATCAAGAATGCGTTGAATCGGGTCGCTCCAACGACCTATGTGACCGCAAGTAGTCGGTACCTACGGAAATGTCCGCGTAAGTACAGATAATACCCTCCCTTCTTAATCATTGCCAGGTTGTGGTTGTCTCCGCGAGAATACAATAGATACTGAAATAATTTTATTGGCAAGGAATTGTTTGAAATCACTCTTCAAAATCACAATAGCGTTTTCCTAATAAACACACTCCAATAAATAAATAAGAAGATTATTCTATTCCTTTGTTGAGTATAGTTTGTGTATTTTTGGGAACGTAATATACCACCAATTTTGGAGGTGAAATGGATCACTTTTAACGCCCACAGTTTTGACTACCTAGTTGCATAAGATTAGGAGGTCTCGAGGGACCTAAATGAGAAATACTTAGAAAATTACTTCTCTATAGGTAGTTTATTACTCTGAAGTAGGAACGTGGATTATACGCGTGAAGGAAGATGACTTCAAGGTCATCAGAAAGCATTGATAGTTTGATGATATGGGCAAAACCACACTATGCTTGAGAGGGGGTTAATTTTCATATATCATGTCAAAGCAGCGGGCTACACAAATACGGAAATTTTACTCAAACATCCGAAATTAATCGGGAAAAACATGAATTATTCATGAGGAAAATGCTCTGGAATTAAGGGTTCAGGGCGTGGGTTTGTTGTTGATTGTTCAGCTCGCTATGCTCTTTGCCTGTCCCTACCAACTATACTACGATAAAACATTGTTTTCACGATCTCAATCCATAAACATTCAAATGCGAATACTCGAAAAAACATTCCTAAAATAAGGAAAAAGGAAAGTTAATTCGTTGTAAACAACGTTTGGTCAGAAAGAAGTGCACAGTGCAGACATATGAATAAAAACAGTCAACCTCAAAGTGGCGAATTCAATAAAAGTTGATCATAACTACCTTGAATCGATTGAAAAACGGCTAATGCAGCAAATCCGATGAGCTTTTCATTGTATTCTGATGTCCATGTTCCTCGGACGAGCTCAAGTCTGCTCAATGTTTTTATTTTATTATATGAATAATTAACGATATATGTGAGGTTGATCTCTCCAATTGGCCCCGAAATTTGACATTGTGTATATTTAGGATTTATCTAGGTTCCAAAACCGTAATGTCCGTCCGCCTGAATTGGCTAATTTTCCCAATCTAGATGGGAAAGAGCTTATTTCATGAAAATTTTTGTGTTGGTCAAAAATGTACCACGTAATATAATATAGTATCTTAAGCAAATAAATTATGAAAAATATGGTTTTAATTGTCTTTTTATTAGTAATCCATGGAGGTTTTATAACTGCGCCACGTAACAAGTTGTAAATAAGCACTTAGTTATCGTGTAATTCATACGAGGATTGCTGGTAATTCATGAAAATAATTTTTCTGAGAATACGGTGCCCTGAGTAATAAAACGCTGCAGATTCTTTCACAGGGGTTGGTTATTCCTCGGACCAGGCGCACGGAGACTCATTTCAATCGATTCAGCGTCCATAACCTCTTCCGGTGGGCGTCAATCGTTCCAAGACTCGTCTCATTAGATTCAGCGTCCAAAATTTAGTGGAAAATTATACCCCACATGCATAGGTACCGGAAATCACGAAAACACATGTTCAAAACTCATTTTGACCCATTACCTCGTCCAGTGGGAGCCTATCGTTCCGGGACCCATCTCATTGGATTCAGATTCCAAATTTTAGTGGAAAATGATACCCCACACGTCTACATCGCCAATAATCTCAAAAATCCATTTTTCGAATACACGTGTCGACCCCTACTCCGCCCAAATTTGGTCCGATCGGGCTAAAAAGTTTCGAGAACCAACTAGAGCCGGGAACTGAAATGATAAATCGTAAGGATGTGAAAGTGTGCTCATTCCATTAATCATCTCACTGATTTATCTTAACGATTCATCTCACAACTATATATCACTCGACTCTAATTCTCATTTTCAGAAAGATGGAAGGTATCAAGAGTCTCCTCGTTCTGCTCGTGTTCAGCTGTGTCGTGCCTGAGCGTGAGGCCGCCAACACGATCGGCGTTTGCATACGAAACTGTGCTCAGTGCAAGAAAATGTTTGGCGCGTATTTCCAAGGAGAGCTCTGCGCGGACACCTGCCTAAAATTTAAAGGCAAACTAATACCCGACTGCGAGGACGTCACTTCAATTGGCCCATTTCTGAGCAAGCTGGACAAATAAATAGTTTGAACCGCTTGTTGTGCCTAAAAAGGAGGAGATTTGTTGTTCTAAGTCTAGCTTGTTCTCATACGCATTTATTCTTGAATCTTATAATATTTCAGAGCGTCGGAATGAAATTTTGAAAGGGTACGGGCATAGGTGCCTTCACAAAGCCTATCAGACTCTGGACGTTGTTGACCGAATTAACCTCTCTTTACTTCATAAGACAGTTGAAATCCCCTTTAAATTCAGTGGCAGCAACGATATCATACCAAGGCTGTGGCGAATGTCAGATTTTGCTTTCCCTTTTCTGAAAATTTGAAAGCTTCTTAACTCACTCAATGGCCCATTCCAATCAGTCACCATAATCTCGACATCTTCCAACGTTTCAACAGCCTCAGCCCGCCTGGAATAGCTAGCTCTATGTTCATCTACATTAATTTCGAAAACCATTGTAAGCATCAATCATCAACCTAAATCCCCGCTTTCTTTCCCCCTTTCAAAGTTATATAATTCATTTTCTTATTTTAACCATATTACCGAACATCCTACCACCTGTCCTTGGAATTTTCATTCTTCTTCATCACCCCCTCTCCCTTTAGATGAATGGATCTACCCTTCCTCTCTACCTTCCCTTCGATCAAACATAAGAATGTGAAATGCGACTTGAAACTGATGCGTCCAAAGAAAACAAAATAACAGTAGGAAGAAAATTTCTATGATAAGATTCGTAAATTCTAGTCATGTGAAGATTGAATTTTTTTTCTCTAAATTTTATTATTTATTATCTATGCTATGAATTATGCGACAAAAGTGTTATCCACAATAAGATAAGGGTACCTTTTTCTCTTCAATTATTATTACTTTATGATATTATTATTATCGATAAATACACCACATATCGAAAAAAGAATTACTGCTTTTTACTCCTTGATCTGTCGGTTAAAACAAAGAATTATATTAATCTAGTCTCGATTCTTGTCTTACTATTTTACGAATGTCGGCAAACGGCCCTATACTGACGAATGATTTCTTGCTAAGTATTACGACATCAAAAAACGAAATCAAGAACAAACACAAAGCCCTTAGCACAGAGCCCTTCTATAGAGAAGGACGGACGAGAACTCAAAGGGTGGGTATCCAGTTTCCTTCAGATACGCAATGCGACTTCAAAAGAAAGTCTCTTTTGCTTAATGATTGTATGGCTGCTCTAGATTTTCCTATAAGTTACGTAACCAGGAAAACTTGAATAACAGGCGAGGGTCAAACGTCCTACAGACGAAATAACGCAACCCAAGCAACGCATTGCTTCTACACTCTAGCAAGACTTCAGGTATCTAATCAAAGGCAGAAGACATTTTAAATTTCGAATTTAGATGAAGATCTTAATTTAGTTTAAAGGTATGACAAGGAATGACTTTTTTTAACGCCGTTTTTTTCCATTCGCGTGTACTCATCGAATGTGTATTGCGGCTTCATCATGCGGAATACCATTTAAACCTTTTAGACTGGCATTAACAATTTTTTACGAATTTCAGGTTGGATTTGGTTGGTTATTCTTTGAATAATCAATCTGTTTTCATGTAAAAATTCATTCTCTCCGATTCGCCAAAAAAAAAAAAAAAAAAAAAAAAAAAAAAAAAAAAAAAAATTGTTTTTGGCGTTTCAAGGTGTCTAGATCAAAATGAGCAAGTGCCCGTCCACCGACCACGCCGATTTCGTAAGTCAAAATTTTTCTAAAAATTTGAAATTTGGGTCAGGGACCCGTTTTTAGCTCTAGTTGGTCCTCGGAACATTTCAGCCCGTTCGATATTTTCGACGATTTAGGCATGTGGACTTTCGCATTAATTTTTGGACGCTGAATCGATTGGAGTGCGTCTTCAAGCTGCTGCTCCAATGAATAACCAACCACTGTGAATGAATTTGCAGATTTTTTTCGTCTAGAATTACTGTCAATTAAAAAAGTAGTTTATTGGGATGAGTTCTTGATATGTCATAGACTGCTCTAGTCAGATTTAGTGAGAACTGATTCCTTCACAAATGAGGGATCCATAACCAAACGGAAGTTATATTGTTCAATATATTTTGCAATATATTTTTGTAAATTAACAAACAGGCTGATAGATTTTCGAGTTTTTTCTTTTTTTCAGACTTGCTCCAGAAACGGAATCCCTGCTGTAATCATGCATGTAATCATCTTGAGATGGTGGAGGGTTCAGCCTCTTAGATTGGCTCCAACAATTTTTGTGTACATTTCATGATATCCTGATCAAAATCATTGGGAATCAACCGTGGGTAGCGAGGTTCAAGCTAGCAACGGCTAGGAATGATGATTTAGTAGGTTAGTAGGCTATAACATGGGAGAAATTCCATGGCTATACGTTGTTATGGGAAAGACGTACGTAGGTACGAAGGTGCCGTACTCCTTTCGTCGCGTTTGAGTTCCTCATTAATCCGCTAGATGGCAGTCAGAATGACCGTATGGATTCTGTCCCTCCTTCAAACCAAATTTATGCATCAGGTTAGATAGTTATGGAATGCCCATGTTGAGAAAACGTACATTTTTTTCCACAATGATAACAGTGATAGTATTCATGTTGTTATATCTTTGAAATTAAATCGTGAACCGTGAATGACTTATGACTGTGTATTGACGTTGCCGTGAGCACCAGTGCACGATGTCATAACCAGAATCACGGTGTTCCCCTCTATCATTAGTATTGATTCAAAAGTCTATCGCTTACCATTGCTTACAAATTCCAATTTTTGAAAGTCCCGAACGATGTTGCAGGCAACTGCAAACGTTGAGCCGGCCAGTCAGTCTAGACACATACTCAAGGCATGAGAGAAAAGAGTTTTAATTCCATGGGTTATAGACTCACGCTCCCTTGCGCAATGTTGACCCTTGCATGATGCAGACACTTGCCTATGATTCCAAAGGAACAAAATCGCGGCAGTTATTACAAATCCATGAAATGAGTGAGGTCTGTCAATGTGGTTATTCCTTGATAATCAACCCATTTTTCATGCTGGAAGTAAATCTCTCCAATTCGGCCCAAAAATCTATTCTGGGCGTTTTCAAGGTGTCTAGATCAAAATGAGCAAGTGCCCGTCTACCAACCACGCCGATTTTGTTAGTCGAAATTTTTTTTTAAAATTTGAAATTTAGGTCAGGGACCCGTTTTTAGCTTTAGTTGGTCCTTGGAATATTTCAGCCCGTTCGATATTTTCGACAATTTCTATTCTGGACAAGAGCAGTCTTATGACATATCAAGAACTCATCCCAATAACTACTTTTTTTTTTAAATTGACAGTAATTCTAGACGAAAAAATCTGCAAATTCATTCACAAGTGGTGGTTATTCATTGGAGCAGCAGCTTGAAGACGCATTCCAATCGATTCATCGCGTCCAAAAATTAATGCAAAAGGGATACCCACATGCCTAGTAGGCTATAAACATGGGAGAAAATTCCATAGCTATATGTTGTTTTGGGAAAGATGTACGTAGGAACGAAGGTGCCAATACTCCTTTCGTCGCGCTTAAGTTCTCATCGATCCGCTAGATGGCAGTTCAGATTGACCGTATGGGATTCTGTCCCTCCTTCAAACCAAATTTATTGCCTCAGGTTAGATAGTTATGGAATGCCCATGTTGAGAAACCGTACATTTTTTTCCACAATGTTAACAGTGATAGTATTCATGTTGTTATATCTTTGAAATTTAATCGTAAACCGTGAATGACTTATGACTGTGTATTGACGTTGCCAGTGAGCACCAGTGGCACGATGTCATAACCAGAATCACGGTGTTCCCTCTATCGTTAGTTTCAACTTCACAAAGTCATTAGCCTACAGGCTTACAAAAAATCCAATTTTTGAAAGTCCCGAACGACGTTGCAGGCAACTGCAAACGTTGAGCCGGGCCAGTCAGTCTAGACACATATTCCAAGGCATGGGAGAAAAGAGTTTTAAATTCCCATGGGTTATGAGACTCAAGCTCCCTTGCTGCAATGTGCCACCCTTGCATGATGCAGACACTTTGCCTATGATTCCAAAGGAACAAAATCGGCAGTTACTTACAAATCCATGAAATGAGTGAGGTCTGTCAATGTGGTTATTCCTTGAATAATCAACCCATTTTTCATGTTGGAAAGTCAATCTCTCATTCGGGGACCAAAATATATTCTGGGCGTTGCAAGGTGTCTAGATCAAAAATGAGCAAGTGCCGTCTACCAACCAAGCCGATTTTGTTAGTCAAAATTTTTTTAAAAATTTGAAATTTGGGTCCCGGGACCCGTTTTAGCTTTAGTTGGTCCTTGGAATATTTCAGCCCGTTCGATTATTTTCGACGATTATCTATTCTGACAAGAGCGTCTATGACATATCAGAACTCATCCCAATAAACTACTTTTTTTGTAAAGTTGAACAGTAATTCTAGACGTAAAAAATGCGTGCAAATTCATTCACAGTGGTTGGTTTATTCATTGGGGAGCAACAGCCTTGAAAGACGCATTCCATCGAATTCAGCGTCCACAAATTAATGCGAAAGGATACAAGTCAGCAGCCTAGTAGGGCTATCAACATGGGAGAAATTCCATAGCTATGAGTTTGTTTGGGAAGATGTAACGTAGGAAACGAATGGTGCCATACTCCTTTCGCGGTCGCGCTTAATTTCTCATCAATCCGCTAGATGGCAGTCAGAATGACCGTATGGATTCTGTCCCTCCTTCAAACCAAATTTATGCATCAGGTTAGATAGTTATCGGATGCCCATGTTGAGAAAACGTACATTTTTCCCATAATGATAACAGTGATAGTATTCATGTTGTTATATCTTTGAAATCAAATTGTGAACGGTGAATGACTTGAGGACTGTGTATTGACGTTGCCGTGAGCACCAGTGCACAATGTCAACCAGAATCACCATGTTCCATCTGATACGTTTCTATCATTTGCACATTTAAACATTTAAATTTTTGAATGTCCCGAACGACGTTGCAGGCAACTGCAAACGTTGAACCGGGCCAGTCAGTCTAGACATATATTATGTGTAGAATAATTCATAATAAACCTAATCTGGAGGGGGGAATGTCCAAGGGGAATTGAAACTGCGTGGGGGGTCATTTGTATGAGTACTCCCGCGGACCCAAAAAAATGCACAAGTACTCCCGCAATGTACCAGTTCTCCCCATTACTTTTGTATCAGTACTCCCAGAAAAAATAGGGCACTAAAAATAATCCAACGTAATGCATAATACGATATAATTGTTACTATTACTAGATATGCAGCACACGGTCACTGTACTTCCACTAAATTATTGCACTAAAAAGTGTAGTGAGGTCGGCAATCAATAGATAGGTACTCAATATCAAAAATATAAAATAATATAAATATTATGGTTGGAGTTTTGGGGCTATTCGTTGCATAAACTCGTAACTATTCATTTCCCCACGCTTAGAGATCAACTTCGCTACCCAACGTTCTTTTTTTCTTGTGGCTGAACATCGCTGATCTGTTGGCTCGGACATTTTGGTATATATTTCAGCTTGTATAGACAACAGTTCTTGAAAAAAACAAACAAAAATGTTGGGGTGAGGTGAAGGCAGACCCGTTTTGAAATGTGAGTGGAAAGCTTACAATGCATTTGTAGTACGGTTGGTGTCTGTTGTTTGTGTGAGCTCGCGGAGAACTCATACACTCGACCTGCGAACAAGCAGGAGGACTGATACAACTGGACTTTCACTCTGTGGACAAGCTGGGAGTACTCGTGCCGTTGACCGCGTGGGGCACCCGACCAGTTGGTTTCAGTCAAGACATGGGAGAAAAGAGTTTTAATTCCATGGGTCAAGAGACCCACGCACCCTTGCGCAATGTGCACCCTTGCAAGATGCAGACACTTGCCTATCATTCCAATGGAACAAAATCGGCAGTTATTACAAATCCATGAAATGAGTGAGGTCTGTCAATGTGGTTATTCCTTGAATAATCAACCCATTTTTCATGCTAGAAGTCAATCTCTCCAATTCGGCCCAAAAATCTATTCTGGGCGTTGCAAGGTGTCTAGATCAAAATGAGCAAGTGCCCATCTACCAATCACGCCGATTTTGTTAGTCAAAATTTTTCTAAAAATTTGAAATTTGGGTCAGGGACCCGTTTTTAGCTTTAGTTGGTCCTT